>CM022763.1:17696073-17776073 GCA_012411365.1 Ameiurus melas | reverse complement strand
CCTCTGCCCAGCAGGGCAGGGCAACGTCTCAGCGGGAAGGCAGAGCGACGTTCCTCAGCCGAGCAGGAAGGCAGAGCGACGTCCTCAACCGAGCAGGAAGGCAGAGCGACGTCCTCAACCGAGCAGGAAGGCAGAGCGACGTCCTCAGCGAGAAAGCAGGAGCGACGTCCTCAGCCGAGCAGGAAGGCAGAGCGCATCCTCAGCCGAGCAGGAAGAGCAGCGCGTCCTCAGCCGAGCAGGAAGGCAGAGCGACGCCCGGGCTGAGCAGAAAGCGGAGGGCACTCAGCCGAGCAGGAAGGCAGAGCGACGTCCTCAGCCGAGCAGGAAGGCAGAGCGACGTCCTCAGCCGAGCAGGAAGGCAGAGCGACGTCCTCAGCCGAGCAGGAAGGCAGAGCGACGTCCTCAGCCGAGCAGGAAGGCAGAGCGACGTCCTCAGCCGAGCAGGAAGGCAGAGCGACGTCCTCAGCCGAGCAGGAAGGCAGAGCGACGTCCTCAGCCGAGCAGGAAGGCAGAGCGACGTCCTTCAACGGAGCAAAGGCGAGCGACGTCCTCAGCCGAGCAGGAAGGCAGAGCGACGTCCTCAGCCGAAAGGAAGGCAGACGCCCCCTCAGCCGGCAGGAAGGCAGAGCGACGTCCTCAGCCGAGCAGGAAGGCAGAGCGACGTCCTCAGCCGAGCAGGAAGGCAGAGCGACGCCCCGAGCAGAAAGGAGGATCTCAGCCAGAAGGCAGAGCGGCGTCCTCAGCTGAACAGAAAGTCTGAGTGGCATCCTCAGCCGAGGAGGGCGGCCCCAGCTGACAGAAAGTCTGAGGGGCATTCTCAGCAGCAGAAGGCAGAGGCGTCCTCAGCTGAACAAAAGCGAGGGCATCCTCAGCCGAGGCAGGAGCGGGGCGTTCTAGCTGAACAGAAAGTCTGAGTGGCATCCTCAGCCGAGCAGGAAGGCAGAGCGGCGTCCTCAGCTGAACAGAAAGTCTGAGTGGCATCCTCAGCCGAGCAGGAAGGCAGAGCGGCGTCCTCAGCTGAACAGAAAGTCTGAGTGGCATCCTCAGCCGAGCAGGAAGGCAGAGCGACGTCCTCAGCCAAGCAGGAAGGCAGAGCAACATCCTCAGTCGGGCAGAAAAGCGGAGTGTCTTCCTCAGCGGAGTGGTAAAGCCAAGCAATGCCCTCAGCGTTGCAGAAAAGCAGGGCGAGTTCCTCAGCCGAGCAGGAAGGCAGAGCGACGTCCTCAGCCGAGCAGGAAGGCAGAGCGACATCCTCAAACGAGCAGGAAGGCAGAGCGGCGTCCTCAGCTGAACAGAAAGTCTGAGTGGCATCCTCAGTCGAGCAGGAAGGCAGAGCAACGTCCTCAGTCGGGCAGAAAAGCAGAGTGTCTTCCTCAGCGGAGTGGTAAAGCCAAGCAATGCCCTCAGCGGTGCAGAAAAACAGGGCGAGTTCCTCAGCGGAGCAGGCAAGCAAAGCGGCGTTGTGCACATGGTTGGTGAACAGTGGGGAGCTTTTGGGTGTGTCGGGTCACAGAGCAACGTCTTCAGCCAACCAGGGCGACTGAGCGATGTCCTCAGCTGATCCGAAAGGCTGGACTAGATCCATAACAGGGGAGGGATGTGGGGAGATGGTACCAGCCAAGTTAACAGGCTCCCACTTGTACCGGGACTCCTCCATGTCTCCCTGCTGCTTACGTAGCACAGTTTGGTTCTCCTCCTCCTGTTGGCGTAGTGTAGCATAGTTCTCTGTGAGGTGGCAGAGGGAAGCCCAGGTATTTCATTATGATCTGCTGCTTCCATTGTAGGTCTCACGTTCTTTCATGTTAGAAAGTAGATTTCTGAAGCAACCACAAATTCTTAAACATTTGATAATAAACAAACATAGTAAACACTCTACAAGTAGGAAACAAAACACTGTGACAAAGACAAAATACGGCAGCATAGACAAAGGTATAGTGAGACGATAACGTGAGACAAGGAAAGCAGTGCAAACAGTGGCAGTGGTCATGTGACACTGATGAGTATGGTGCAGTGGCTGCTGGGAAATTAAGTCCAGAGATCCCTCGTTGATACATGACATATTGCACATGTACCTGTGGAACAGTCGTTAAGACACGAATAGTTTACAGGCAGTAGGCAATTAAGGTCACAGTTACAGTAACTTAGAAAGAGACCTTTCTACTGAGACTGAAAAACACCAGAAGAAAGATACCTAGGGTTCCTGCTAACCTGCATGAATATATCATAGACCTGCTGCAGCGAGGCATGAGGGCTACAGATGTGTCCAGATCAATAAATAGCAATGTCTGTAATGTAGGATGCCTAAGACAGTGGTACAAGAAGACAGGAAGGGCAGCTGATCGTCCTCGCAATGGAAAAATTAAATGTAACCGTGTGCCCTAATACCCCCATCCCTACACCCCCCCCCACACACACACACACACACACACACTCCCCCCCTCCCCGTGTGACCGAAAACTTGCAAACACCTCGGTGGAAGGGTGGAGGAACGTCTCACAGCAATAACCAATAAATCTGGTGCAGTCCATGAGGATGAGATGCACTGAAGTACTTAAAGCAGTTGGAGGCCACCACATACTGACTGTTACTTTTAATATTGACTCCCCTTTGTTCAGGGACTCATTATTCCATTTCTGTTCCTCAAATGTCGGTGAAACTTGTTTAGTTTATGTGTCAGACGTTGAATGAGTTCAACAAATATTATATGTTCATACAAATATTTACACATTTTAAGACATTTGCTGGAAATAAAAGCAATTGAATTTGTAGGGACATTTCTTTTTGTTGTTGTTGTTGTTGCTGGGTTTATAAACATATATAGCTAACTGGCTAATTTGTAGCTAAATAGCACCGTAATGCACAAGAAAGTTATGTCAGCTGTTATACAGAAAATTTGACTACATAAAGCCCTAATTAAACATCATATTAAAATATCATATTCTTTAATTTATTTATTTTTTAAAAGCTTTTTATGAATGGCAATTGGGTCAGGTTACACGGCTTTCTCTCTACAGTGATCTATAGTGGTGTTGACACAATCACTCATCTGATGATCCTTTGGGCTGATAAATTACTAGAACAACCCTTACGATGGCAACCAGGGCAATAGTAATAAGAAGTGGGACAGTGCAGGGAAGGTGTCCCCTGAACTGTCTGCAATATGGACTGAACAGCTCTCTTGTGAACCTTTGGAGATGATCACAATATTGCCAGGGGATACATTATTTCTTTTCAGCTATAGTTTAATGATGCGTATGGACATTTGTCTAAAAATACATCTGTTCTGCCATTGGCCTTCTGCTGAGTCAATACACTTATAACCTAATGGTGGTGTGCCAAGGCCTTTGGCAGGATGTGAACACTCTCTGATTTAACTAAATGGTATGTTTACATTGCAAAAAATGCTTCATTTACTAGTTTATATATATGTATAATAACAATACAATTGCAAATATATATATATATTTGCAATTGTATTGTTATTAGCATATTTCCACTGTGGTTCCTACAGTTAATATGAAATTCGGGAAACTTCTGTAATGTTCCGAGTTCCCAGCTCATTGGACCACATCAAATTGTAATGAACAGAAAGTGTATCAGTGGGTAAAATGGAAATTATTAGACACTCAAGATGTCCGCTGCACATGCTGAACACTTGAATGTCCATCTTAAGTCCTTTGTGTGTGCTTTATATTTAATATTTGTTCACCTGTACATAATCTTAACTTAATGGTTCAAATTAAGGCAACGTTTCTGAAGTGCCCTGCATGTTTTGGTATACACTTCACGTCTCCTGCAGCAGGAGTACATTTTCTGGCCACCTGATGCCGTCTGCTAAACGAGGAGGAGGCAGAAACGGGGCAGAGACAGCAGGCTGTCTGTGCTCTTCAAAACCCACGACAGACATCTAAGCATTTGTGGCTGGAAAGCACTCATTTAATTACTTCCACCACGCTGCGGCAGCTCTGTGAGAGCTCAGGAAAAAAGAGGGGTATGTTACCGTACAGACAGAATTGCAGCAATAGCTGACACAATAGCAGCCTTTCAGGATCCACAGCAGAGATCCTTATTAAACATATACCCCCTATCGGTTTTGGACAATCTGTTAGAAGATTTTCTTTTTTAAAAACACAAAAAACTTATTTGCTGGGTTTCCAAGCTGGCAACAGGTCAGTGGAAATGGGTGTAAACATAGAGAATGACCAGGGATGCCACAAAACAACCTAAGACCTCACACATTTGCCCAGGATTGATCATGAAAGGATGATGATCAGCAGTTGGAAAGCCCACCTTGTACCCAAGCGTCAGGATGAAAGCAAGAAAAAGAAACCTATATCAAACACCTCCAGCATGTGATCCAGGCTTCTCGACCAATCTTCATTAGTGGCAAACAAACAGCTGTCGGCTCGCTTCTTCTGGGCTCTCATTAAGTGCTGCCTGTCATCCACTTCCTGACTAACACCCAATCAGGGTACTAAACCACACTGCACCTGCCCATCAGGGTTCAAGGTAAGCCTCGGATGAGGCAGCATTTCCAGTATTCTGATGAATGATTTATTTCATGAAAGACTTTGGTTGTACATACAACACTACCAACTAACACTTTTATCTTACGTAAGTATTGCCGGACATGAACCAAGATCCAACAACGATGGATCAAGCTTTCACCTTTTGCTTTCACTTATATTTGTGTCTACATCTGCGTTCCATTGCTTGCCATCTCCTATATGGATGCAAATACCCGGCTCTAATGAAAGGTGAGACTCTCTGTAAAATCACAAGGCCTTTGTTCTCTGATTGTGAAATCGTTATGACTCACTCGCCTCTCAGTGCTCGGTAATGACAGCCACCCGCCGTCAATCAGTGCTAATCAGAAATATTCAAAGGGAATAAAACTGCAAAATGGGCTTGCTCAGTCCTTGAGGGGGGTTATGCTGTGGTGAGTGCACAACAGCACAAACAATGCAGTTTGATTATGCAGATTTTGAGGTGGTTTGGAGTGCTTGATATTTTCTTATGTCTTTTTGATGTATGTGTGAAAAACATTTGACAGAAACTGTCAGTTTCTCTTCTCTCTTTCTCTCTCGCTTATCTCTAGCTAACACTAACTGTTTTGCCCACTCTTTTCAACCTGATCTCGTGAAAAAAAGTACAAATCTAACCAAATAAGAGGTTGAATTTAAATTTTCTATGAATATAAGTGGAACGATGGTTCCGTGGGTAGCAACGGGTTCGATTCTTCATCATGAAAGTTCTCCCCATTCTCGTTTCATCTGGGTTTTCTGGTTTCCACCCAAAAACATTCTGCTAGGTGGATAAGCTATACTAAATTGCTCCTTGGTGTGATTAATTTTGTGAATGTTTGTGTGGTGCCCTGCCATTCAGAGTGTATTCTTGAAAATAAATGAATCAAAGAATGAATTAAGTATTTAAAAAAAATATATCAAGGCTAACTCCATCCCTAATTCTAACCCTAAAGTTCTTAGCATTAAAGCCTCAACATGAAGCATGTTGATTCTCTCTTGCCTAGCTTTTCTTCTCTTCCTTTCTTCCTTCCTTTCTTCCTTCCTTCCTTCCTTCTCTCTCTCTCTCTCTCTCTCTCTCTCTCTCTTCTCTCTCTCTCCTTTCTGTCCTTATATCTTTTCAAAAGTATTTTATAGAATATGAATTGAATTGAGGCTCACTGCATGTGTCTGCATATTTTGTTCTGAACATTTCTGAGAGAACAATTCAGTCAGAAAAAAGTTCTGCGGGTTTGGGATTCAGCCCTGCAGGCTAGCCATGCAGCAAGGCCACTGGAGAACAATTAACTGAGCTTATGAACCAATCCTTCCAGAGTCATTTTTGAACTTTGAGTTCAGGGTCAGTCGATATGTAACCGCAGCGAACCAGCTCTCATCCTTCAGTGTACATAGGGATTTCTGTCCAAAATAGCAGATGCAAGGCATGCTCAGAAACAAACAGCGATGGATCTATTAAAGTCATGAACATAGCACTTTGAAGTAGTTAAAAGCGAAAACCTGGGAAATGCATCCACCAGCCGCTTTCGCTCAAACGCTATTTCTGCTATCACGTTGCTAATCGCCTGGAAGGTTGCGTAGTCAGACCTGTGGCAGATGTTTCCCCGCTGAACACTTGGTTTTGATCCTGTAGTTGTGAAAATGAGGTGGTTTGATTTCTTTGTTATAAAAGACGATCATCAGACAATTGCGTGTTCCGTACCCCCTGGCAAAGGAGCTTGTTTTCTTTTCCACTGAGAGCTAAGCCGATCTGTAATATGAGAGCTGGTGGAAGTCCAAAGCAAAATAGAGAATGCTTGGAATGCTGGAAGTGCTCAAATGGCCCTGGTGGCCCCATCATTCTAATGAGCTCTCTCTTCTCTCTTCTCTCTTCTCTCTCTCTCTGTGGCCTGAAGCAATAGTTATGCTCTCGATGACCGTCCAGCATCACTAAGAAGACGGTTAAATGAAGGCCTTCATCAAGGGCTTTAGCCACCAAAATAGAACCCTCCTAAAGTGCACGACTAAAAGGAAAGAATGGAAGCCTTTCATTGCAGCACAGCTTAGCATTCAATATGATATAATGGCGCTCTTATATCACATGGTAATTATAAATCCTACCTGTGGCGGTTGCAAATCAATGAGCTCCAAATTATAATGGGAACAATTAGGGTCCTTGAAAGTAGCTACTGTATTTGTGTGTGGCGAGTATTTGTGCGTGTGCTCAGGTGCTACGATGTCCGATGCCGAAACATCCGTTTCTTGCTGCTGTCATCGTCTTTGTTTTGGGCACAAGCGGGGGTTGCGAGCAGAGGAGTTCATTTGCATGGAAATTGTTGTTGATTGCGAATAAAGCATGTTTCCCTGTATGTACTTAAACAATTCCATTGAATGCTGAGCGAGTAGCAAGAACACATTAGACGAAATCAGATCAGTTATTCATATCGTGCTGTGATTGCAAATGTTTTTTAAATTGCAGCTACAAAGGACCATCACGGACTTGAATACATAACACAGTATTTAGCACAATAAGTCTTCTGATGCCAGACAAGCAAAAACTTTTGCCGAAAGTTCAATTGAACCTTTTTTGTTATCCTCTGCAACATTAATATGGCCTTGCTCGATTCTCGAGCCAGTGTTGTCATTCAGAGGAAGAGAATTGTAATATTCTGTTGCAGTTCCTTGAATAGTGTTGTGTCGTTTCATTTATCTGACATAATTGCTTTCTCTTGGTCAATTGCCAGTGACAAATATTAGATAGTTGCAAGCATGATTCTGTCAGTTCTTATCTGTCTCCGTGTCTCTGATAATTGCGTTTGGCCTTTACATCTCAGAGCAGCAAAAACAAAACCAAAAAAAAATAAAAAAGCTGAGTAATTGATTTTTCTCCCATTTGTGAGATATGAGGATCTTATTTGCTCTTAGACGCTGCTTCTGCATCAATGAAGCTGTTAGGCATCTTGCTGATGTCTTTGAAAGGTAAACCTGTGCACGCGTGAGTGTGTTCGCACATACACGTTCATGGCAGCCAAAGGATCAATGTGTGATTTTGTCCTAATAGTATGGATTCCTACGGTAAAAACAGGAAATCCACACACCCTTTTGTTTGTAATAATAAATGACCTCCACCTCCACCAACCTCCACCAACACATTCAACGTGTTTATATTGAAATATTTGTGATGTGTTTAAGTGATTCGGGTGCTAATTTGTCGGCTGGTGCTATATTTTGAGACGTTAATAGTTGTGTGTCATGCTGGTGTCACGGGGGAGGTTGCAATTGCTAGCACAATTTCAGTGGTGTTTAATGGGGGGGGGGTGAATTCAGCGATCTCAAACACCGAGTTCAACGTCATATTAATGGGAACTCCATTGTAGAAATAGTACGAATTGAAGCGAATACAGGACTCAATAGCGTAGATGCAACGCAGCTATGCAGCAGACACTTGGCTATTTAGCGATCTACAAGTGGACGAGTGCGATGCCGTTTGACAGCAGTATTAAAATGAAAGTTGAAGCGGCAGCTGCATGACTGTCTTTAGACAGAGATGGCTTCGGGCAGAGATTTAGCAAGGGCTAAATCCCACTGCACCACTTTCAGCAGGTACTCGACTCTTGGACGCCATGTGTTAATTAAAAAGATTAATACTATTCAGTGTGTAGCTTTCCTTTAAACTGGCAAAACTCATACTTGTCAGAAAGCCACAGTGCTGCATGGAGGACGGAGTTGTTTCTGAGGACAGAGGATAAATACTGAAGAGTGCAAACAAACAGCTATCGCAAAAAACAGTATATGAGCATCCAAGCCAGGATGTGTACTGTTCAGCAATGTTTAAGTCGTTCCCCTGGCTGTCAGCCGATGCTGCTGTGGCAGAACCAAAGCCCTGGCCGTTTGTCTCGATGAGAAATGCCGTGTCAGCCAGCCCAGATGAGCTTTTAAATGACTGTCACTTCTCCTTCTATTTCAAATGGCTGTGTGTTATGGCATCCTATAGGCATTCACTTTATTTACGACCTTTACCCTACGCCACTTTCATTTATGGGCCAGAATATAAACTTGAGCAAAAAAAATAAAAAATAAAAAAAGGTAGGGAGAGATTTGGCCTTGTGTTTTCCCAGCTAGGCAGCCTTTTCTTTTACGGCGTGAATAGCAAGCAAGGGAGCCGTGGCGTCTGCTCATTAAAAGCACATTACCGTTTAATAAGTGCGGTGAAGCTGAGAGGGAGGTGTGTGAGATGAGAAGATACGGGTGTGGGAAGATTTTAGAAGTTTGTTAAAAAAAAAGAAGTGAAAATGGGTACAGCTAGTATAGGAAGAATGAAAACGAGCACTGTGTACTTGACAGGACCAGGTGGCCTGTAGGGAGCTGGGTCAAATGGAACACTCTGAGAGTTAATTAAACCACTGCTATGCTGGAGGTAAGTTGGGAACTAGGCGCATACACACTCTGGAAAGGTTGATAAGACAATGTAGGGCAGAACCAGCAAGGAAATGTGAAGAAGAAAAGTAGAAGAAGGACGTTTTTAGACTATTTTTATCATAGACATGACTTATACAGAATACAGGTGCTCTACAAAACAATTCTTGTTTTTTTTTTCCTATCATAGCATGCTTATTATTATTTATTTTTTTTTAAGGTTCTTCTGTGGCCTCTCTGGGTGAACTGTCAGAAAAGGGATCCAGGTAGAAACCTTTCTGTAAGCGAAGAACCCTTATACAGTGATCCATTAATGATTTTTTCAGAATAAGGTAGTGTATATATGTATATATATTAATTTATATACGGATAATTTTTTTTCTTATTTTTTTTTGTAAACCAAGGTGTTATACAGTACCTAGAACTGAGAAGTTAACTTTCTAGCTCCTAAACAGAACTTTAATATCTGAGATAACATTGCCCCATTTGGTCATCATTACTGGAGGTTACTACCACTATTAACTTGAGGTTCTCAGGACTTTGCATTTGTGTATTCTTTTATTATTCTATACAGTCTTCTTGATAGATCTCTCACACCATTCCATGTAAAATTCTCAGTTACTCAGTCTGAGCCTCTCATTTATGTGATAACAGGAAGAGCATAGGTTTCCCCTTTTTTAAATTTAAGTTTCTCTTGAGGTTTCTGATGTTCTCTCTCTCTCTCTCTCTCTCTCTCTCTCTCTCTCTCTCTCTATATATATATATATATATATATATATATATATATATATATATATATATATATATATATATATATATATATATATATATATATATAGATGTATATATATAGTATATATATAGTACATGTACATATATATACCACCATATGTTTTTAAGAGCTTTTTTCTTTTCCCACTGTGGACCTTGGATTATTCATATGGTGTCTAGACTCAAATTTATTTAATTTTTTTCTGTGAATGAAAAGAAATTGTGTAACTGCTGATATGTTGAAGGAGATAACTTCACACTGTTTGACATCTCCAGGACAGTTTAAGCTTTGCGGTTTCGCAGAAGCATTACATAATTTAATGTTTTATCAACTCCAAAACCTGAGGCTGCTGAGCGATTGACTGTTTCTAGCAACTTTAACATATGTGAAAACAGGAAGTTACTTGTTTTGCAGATTAAATGCAATTAAAAATGGATTAAAAAAAATTGTGCAGAGCTGTTCAGCACGCATAACAGCCCACAGTCTTATTACCTGCACACGTGTCCTCATCTGATTCCTGACAAGCGTGCTATTCTTTAATAAATACAAAGAGCGCAGGGCTGTAGGTTTAAACCTTTCAGCGTTGAGGTTTTGAGTTTTCGATGCTCTCCACTGTGCCCATCTCCTTTTCAACATTTTTTTTTTAGAAGTATATTTATAAAGATTCAGCTTTCTGGAGAAAGCGGACGTCTTTGAAATGAGAACAAAACAACATTTAAAACAAATCAAAAATGTTTAATTCTACTTTGAATATTTTCATACAGCATGCTCCTGTGGGGAAGAAGACTCCTCCGTCCCTATACTAGTTGTTTTTAGTCTCAACTTCACACCATATGACAACTAATTCTGAAGACTTTATCTAATGTATAATTTGCAGCGTAAAATATGCAGCGAGAACCTTGGGACTTGTGCTTCTCTTCTGGCAGATCCAAGCAAGCTGCAGATCTTCCTGGGGCCTGGCCGAGGGCACGAGAGAAATTTCCTCCGGCTTCGCCCCCGGGCGAACAGTGCTCACAGGAAGTGGGTCCGCTTCAAATGGCGGGAGGTGATTTATGAATTCGGTTTGTCCGGCCTTTGTGTGAGAGGCTTCAGAGGAACCCCGGAGAGTGCACGAGAACCGATTCGGAATCTAAAGTGGAGCGCTGTGTCCAGTTCCTACAAGCAACCGCATCTTCAAATGTGCATCATTTAATATGGAAAAGAAACAAAGCACTTCACGACACACAAAGGTGCTGTGGAATGTATATTAGTATTTTTCCATCTCTCCAGAACTCTGGAGAAATTTGCAGATCTACAGTTTAATGTGTGTGAACGTGCCCCTCAGGCCACTCTTCACTTCTTCTCTCGCTTGTTTACTTTCATTGCAGGCGCTTGTGTCTTATGGCTGCGAGGCTCCCTTGCTCTGTGGGATTAAATCTGCATGATATGCGCGTGTGTGTGTGGCCGCGGTGGATAGATGAGCATGACTGATAGTGGAAGAGCTCTTCATTGTCTACGCTCCTCATTTACGCTCATATCACAAGTGCCGTGCGGACAGACTGCGTGAAAACATCAAATTAAACCGCTTAATGTTTCTCCAGTCACAAACAAATGGTTTCGTTAGAAGAAAACAAAAGAAGGTTTGGAGTCAATAGCTTAGATTTGAACGGATTACTGAGAAGATTGTATTTCGGGACGTTTTTGCATATTTGTGTAGTGTCATTAGTTTTATTATGCTTCACTCACTCACTCTCTCTCTCTCTCTCTCTCTCTCGCTCGCTCTCGCTCTGTGTCTTTGTTGTTTTTTTTTCTAGCACGCCATACTCTGTTTTCTTATCAGAACTGTCAAATAGGGTTACAAATAGAAACCTTTCTGGAAGCTAAGAACCCTTAAAGGAAGATTCCACCCTGTAACACTTTATTATAAGATTTGTGATGTGTGTAATGATTCTGTTGCTAATCTGTTGGTTGGTGCTGGATTCTATTGGATGTTATTCCCGTGAGAGGTCAGCGGTTGTTTGCTGTGCTTATGTACCATGGGGACATTGCTATTGTTGTTGCTCACCGTTTTCCAGGAACATTCACGTTTATGCTATTAAGTATATATTTCGTTCCTTTTTTTTCTCCTATTTTTGATACCTAGGTTTGGCAGTCAATAAAAAATGCTCTCAGTTAGATATGCACATCCTGTATATATATATATATATATATATATATATATATATATATATATATATATATATATATATATATATATATATATATATATATACACGCAGATATGCACGTTTTTATATATTTGTTTTTCAGCCAAGCTGAAGAGTATTGGTGGTATAGGAACTGACTGCGAAGACATCCATCCATCCATCTTCTACCGCTTAGTCCTTTTCAGGGTCGCGGGGGAACCTGGAGCCTATCCCAGGAAGCATCGGGCAGAAGGCCGGGTACACCCTGGACATGATGCCAGTCCATCGCAGGGCACACTCACATACACAGTCACACACTACGGACACTTTAGACACACCAATCAGCCTACCACATATGTCTTTGGACTGAGGAGGAAACCAGAGTACCCGGAGGAAACCCCTGCAGCACAGGGAGAACATGCAAACTCCGCACACACATGGCCCTGGCGGGAATCAAACCCTAGTGAACGTGCTAACCACTACCAAGACATATGATTGGTCAAAAGGTCTTGCTGATTTATAGTACTTAAGTCCAACTTTGCATCAAGTGGATCGGCAACAATCTCAGACACAAGATGCAACTGAAAGAAAGTCGCTATGCCAAAAAATTCCTTAAATTATTACGTAATATTTAGTATATTCCATCTGATCACTATTACACTCTTCCATCCGCCCTTCAGTTCTCAGTGCCAATCAATATGTTGATAACATCTTTGGCGATGGTATCACATCTGTTTTCCGGTACAGACCTGTCATGTTTAGCAGAGGATTGACTGTGTGTTGGCGAAACACTGATATGCTTTAACATCCTCTTCACTCAGTTTCACGGCTTATCGCGGGCGTTCACCGAAATAGCCGCTTGTCAGCGCGCCCTGGCTTTTTAAGATATTCCCTTATTTCTGAACTGGAACGTTCCGGTAATATATTCGTTCTGGCTCTCAGTTAGTACTTAGTGCTAATGTGTAGGTGGATGCTACATCTGTCTTTGTGTGTGCATGAGAGAGAATGCGAACAACCTGCTATATCTATTTTTATATCTGGGTGGATTTATGCATTCATAAAGGAAGAACATTCTTTTTCTTATGAGCTTTTAGATCTTCTGCAACCCCTGATAGGAGAATACTAATATGTATATATATATATATGTATATATATATATATATATATATATATATATATATATATATATATATATATATATATATATATATATATATATATATTATATATATATATGTATATATATATATATATATATATATATATATATATATATATATATATATATATATATATATATATATATATATATATATATATATATATATATATATATATATATATATATATAAAACAAGTCAAACTTGTTAACAAATTTTTTAAAAAGACTGGAAATGTTGCGGACTGCCCGAGAAGAAGTGGACGCCCACCAACATCACTGACGAAGGCACAACCAATGAGGTGCTGGCAAACATACAGCATGTATGGAGATTCATGGGACACCCTGTAGTTTAATACATCCTTTGGAAGATATGTCAGACTCTGCCCGTAATGACACCAGAGACCCAAAGCAATCAAAGGATGCCAACTTTGACAGTATAATGAATTTCGGATGCTTTATAAGCACTTAATTAATCACAGAAACACCAGAATGTTGAAAGAGAATCTGAATTAGGGTGTCATCTGAAAGTGATCTCATGTTTTTTTTTTCTTAGCTCTCAAAGACTAAAGACATCGCACTGTGTTGCTTCAATGGCTACAGTGTAAACACAAATTTCCTTCTGGTCACTGTAACTGTCCGACCATTTTTTCCCTATTACTCTGAATAGTCCACAAGTCACTAGTGAATCTATTCGTCAAAAATAGTCTACACAAATGTGAACGTTGCACAGCAGATTCTTCTCTTCATTGATAATAGACTACACTTCCAGTACACCTTCGCATATATAGTATCCTCCGGCAGAAAATTTTCGCCATCTCTCACAGCCTTATCCATGTTTATGCCTCAGAGAATGGAGATACACAGCTTATGCTGCACAGCCATTTCTTTTCTCACCCATGCGTGTCATCTCCATCGTCTGTGTTCTCCTACATTTAATGTGCCATGTATATATTTTCCACACTGTCTGCATTTAGTCATTACTGCCGCTTGAAAGTCCGGAATTGAAAAAATTATTGTACCTGCATTCAAAAATGCTACAAACTGCACGAGTGCTTGAATTTAACGTCTTGTTTCTTCAGGGCATGAGGGTGTAATTTTGTTTTTGCACTGTAGCGGAAACAGTCCTTCGACTGGTGAAGGTTATGAATGCCCAAAGCCACGGCAAACATTTTCCAAATGCTTGTAGAAGAACGTCTGGTGCTACAGGCCTAAAATAAGCATTCAGTACATTCCAGGGTTCTTAAAAAGTCGTGAGAGAACCTGAAAATCCCATCAAGAGTTGGTGAATGACACCCAGGGATTAGTTTTTCCTGGAATTAGTGCTCCTGTACCGCTTTGCATAGTTCATACATTTAAACAAAAAAATGTTTTTGTTTGTTTAAACTAAATATTGACCCCAGATGAACACTCCAAATAGGCCAGTTTGTATGCATAGTTAATTAATGTTAGCTCAGCAGGCTAGATAGTTACAAACACAAAACTATTAAGTATGCTTATTTATTTGAAGGATGAAAGTGGAGCAGCTCGCAGATATTTTTAATAAATCAAAGACAGCTGGAACCCAATGGGTACGTCGTGAGCGAAGTTTCAAAAGGGCAGCAATGGAGTCAGATGCTGATGACATAAATACTGTTGGCAGTAATTGGGTAAAAGCAATGTTTATCCAGGAAGATGCATGGTTTAAACAATGCTCGCCATGGCCTTTTACTCATCTCAGTCCTAAGCCAGTGGAAAATTTCCTCCATTTTTTTTCTTTTTGGATCAACATGCCATTTTCCATAAAGGTAAAACATTTCAGTTCCTAAATAATAAATATCCAAACATTACAGATGAAGAAATCATTAAAGACGAAGAGGACCTCTGAGCACCTTATATTGTTTCTGAAGTGCTCAAATCATTCATGCAAAGCCTCCAGTTCTTTGAGGGGGCTTAAAATAGTTTAAATATTTTAGCTTTAATTACAACAATCTGCCTAATGTGAGATCAGGGGAGCTCGCCAGTTTGGAGGGATGGCACTACACTGTCCCATGTCAATCAGATCTTTACAATAAAGTTTCAAATTGGAACCAACAGGGTTTATCAGCCTGATGACATAGGAAAATCCTTTTAAGTTGCACAAAGAACCTTTTCTCCTGGTGCTTTAAAAAACCCAGAAATGGTTCTTCAAAGCAGTTCTACGAAGAACCATGTTATCGTAAGTTCTCTAAAGAAAAAAACATTAGTTATTACTTTAAGGAACCAAAGTAAGGTTCTTAATTGTGATGCCAGTCGCTCAAAGAAATGTATAGGGTTCACGTTAACCTGTTAAAGGATGACACCTTGAAGAACCAACATTTTGAACATTCTGAAGAACCTATTTTGAAACATAAATAACTTCAGCGAACCATATAACGCAACTCAAGAACCCTATATAATTAAAAATTCTTGACAAGAAGGAGGGTCTTTGTTGAACCTATAGTGCTGTAAAGAACCATTGAAGAACCTTTATCTTTAAGAGTGTAGCCAATCATCAGTTTGTTGGGCTTTTGTCCAAGTGTTAATTTGTATTTGTCATGTTTTAGGGAACAGCTAGCTAGTAGGAATTGTCAAAATGACCAAATTGGGAGTAAATTGGGGGTAAACATAAAAAGAAAACTCTCTGATATGGAAACTTTTGTTGTAGGGTTCCACATAGAACCTTTAATAGTTGTATTTGAAGAACCTTTAGCACACAGAGATTAGCCGTGCACATAGATGTGGGCTAAGGATTCTTTGGTTTGTCACATGGGAATTGCTCTAATGTTTAGTGAGGTGTGCAAACAAAGTACCGTGAGAAAAATGGGCTTCAATAGTAAATTTCCGCCAGACATACTCAATATTTTAATATTAGAATAAATGAATACATTCTGTAAAAGCAGATACATCTGGAAATCCTTGGCAGAGTAGCAGGTGCACACTGATGACATCGTATAGAATGTTGTTCCAGGAGCTACTTGAAGAGATCACCTTCATCATTGAGTGCCCATCTTTCATTTCTAAGAGTCATCTTCAAACAGATACAAGAAAGAAAGAAAGAAAAAACTATGAGTAATCACAGTCAGGTGGAGGGAAAAAGAACAGAGGTCAAAAAATATCCAGAATTGTGAGTAACGTGCTGGGAAGAGGTGCAGCAGGAGGAAAAGGGGTAAAAGAAGAAGAAGAAGAAGATGATGAAGAAGCTTGCCGCTTTGATATAATGTGATCTGTGTTTATACGAGCTCTCCATGCTTTGATGTTGTAATGTTTCGACATTGGAGCACCGTGTCACGGTGTTGTGCACAGCTGAAGGCATCAATACTACCCGCCCACACTCCAGCTTCATCTGTACACTCCTGATGGAGAAGCCTCACGTTTGGAGGTTAGAAATTTCACCTTGACCAAATTTCATCCTTCTATCACCTTGCTTCAGCCTTGGATGACCATTAATTATCTCAGCATTGATTTAAAACATCTGTCTTTTCCATTACATTTCATTTACAGGTGCTTCAACCAAGTGACCACTAAACCACTGCACAAATCACACAAGCGATATCCCAAGATTTCTATCCCATGATCCTCTCAGCTGCAATATATATGCTCCAGCTTATGGTGCAGATGTGCTGATCTCTGTACACACATGTGGCCCGAGGCACTGCAATGTGAAGCATCCTAGGGAAAGGGCTCTTATAAAGACGCAGCTCAGAACTCCTCAAACCACAAACAGATAATCATTCTGATGCCTGGATGCTAAAAAGGGCGACTCCGTCAGGGTTGAAAGGTCGGTTTGGAGATCGGGCAAACCCTGACATTTAAAGAGATGCCGGTAATGTCGAGAGCAGATAACAAAAGCAGTGATGAGCCCGTGGCCTACATGGACCATCGATATAATCCCCTGACAACAGATGCAATTACGCACCAAATATGAGATCAAAATAACCTTTCCAACTTAATTAAACTACACCTGACTTATAATGCAATAGAAAGGAAAGCTCACTTCAGAGCCTTTAATTTGGTATCCTGTAAGATATCCTGTTCCTCTTCATGGATTTCTTCATTTATACATAACATGCAGAATCAACGTCAGTCAAGAGCTTCATCTTACCACCTCTAGCTAAATTTTCAGTATCGTTCTGAAATGTCAATCAAGGCAACAAGTAAATGTTGTCTTTTTCTTTTTTTTTTTCTTTTCATTAATTGATCCAATTCAGGCGAAAAGGTTACAAAGCATCTCAGGGAGAACATTTACAAACCTTTTGTAGCAGTTCATGCGCCTCTGCTAATAAACTCACCTCCTCAAAATGACTGGAAAGTTCACGTCTTCGCGGTTTATTCGTGTTGACGGGTTTAATTATCGATTTTTTAACAAATTTATATGTCTGATTTAGGAATATATTGACTGAAAAAGAAATCATACATAAGATATTTGTTTCACTGGTAGTCAGGTTTTTTCATTAGCTTAAGTCGGGATTTGTAATTTGTTTTTCTGATGATCGATTGATTGATTCGACCATGTTTTATGTATGTTGTCCTGATCAGATTTCCATAATAATGATAATGCTAAAATTATATCTCTCATTTTGTCAAAAATAAGTTAGATATGTTGTTTACATGCCACTCTGCGTACATGGTAGAGACGCTTTGCATAAATATTTGATATACTGCATAGATATATGGCAATATTTGCAATAAAGATGTTGAATATTAACCAGTTTCTACAGCGCCAGGACTACAGCACGTAACAGAAGAAGGACATTTGTCTCAAACATCCTGTTTCTCTGGAAGCCATGTGCCCTATGCTGAACTTTTAATTCTGCATCTGGGGTCAAAACTTTATGGCTCATTATCTTTCTCATTACTATTCCAATACTTGGAGCTTGGCACCTGCATTTGAATAAATGTCTTCAAGATTTTCTATGTATGTAAAGCTAGTTTTTTCATGTCTTGGTAAAAAGCAAACCCTAGCCATGCACATACTGTATACGCTTTTAATTATAATGTGCTATGATGAAGTATACTGCAATTTTAAGCTGTTCCATAATTCCTTGCTTCTTTGGTTAATTGGCCAAGCAATGTATCCAGTGAAAAAGAGCTTCAAATCTCCAAGTGTTTCTGGTTCTTATTCTAGTTTTTAGTAACAGCATCATCTGAGTGTATTTTTTTTTCAGAACTGTCCAGCAGATAATGAGGAAACATTGCGGCTCTCATGTGGTGCACAAAATTATACCATTGACCCTGACCTGCTAAAGCTAAACAAACTGTGATTTCTTCAGTATTTGCTCATTATTGTATCATCAACTAAATAATTTGAAAAATGTCCACTGACTGCTCCAAGTGAAATGGAACCCAGGTTCCTTACGGGTACATCAGATTACACATGTGATGGTCCTGAAATGGAACATGACATCATTTGAATATTATATACAGTAGCAAATAAAAGCAAAATGTCCTACATGTTAACAATTAACATCTAAAAATACATAAACAAACCGGCGGCTTAGTGGTTATCACGTTTTCCTCGCGCCTCCAGAGATGGGGGTTCAAACCCCACCCCCACCCTGTGTGCGCATGGAGTTTTCGGGTTCTCCCTGTGCTTTGGGGGTTTCCTCGAGGTACTCAGGTTTCTTCCACCAGTCCAAGCCTGACTGGCATTTCCAAATTGTCCATAGTGTATGAGTGTGTGTTACTGTGCCCTGTAATGGGTTGGCACCCTGTCCAGGGTGTCCCCCACCTTGTTTTGGAGTCCCTTAGGATAGGCTCCAGGCTCCCTGCGACCCCGTGTAGGGTAAGTGGTAGCAGAAAATTTACGGATAGACAGAAATATATCAATAATTTTTGATAAGTAAATAAATAAATCAAACCAAATCACAATATGAGCTAAAACTACACACTGAAACAATGAATGGAAAGAAACATGAAAATAAACAAATTGCGTAAAGACAATTATAATAAAAAATAAATAGAACAATAAAGGCACAGATGAACAAACATAGAAATACTTACATAAATAAATAAGGTATACGTTACATATGAAAAAACCCAACATGTGAAACATGTATAGTGTCTAAAAATTACGTTATTTGTGTAAGGGGAGTGTAAGATCAGCCCGAGGTGTAAACTATTGACTTACAGCGTTTATTTTTTTTGCACCAGACTAACAGTACCCAAGTGTGCCACTTACCTGGACAACTCCACGGCTTCAGAGCTCTTACCTGCTCAGTGCACTTAAATACGACGTGTGAAACCATAAAAAGCACCGACACTTTTAATTCAACTGCCACAGAATTGGCTCCAGTTGAACGTACAGTACCAACAAGAGAGTAACCTCAATCAGAAGAGCGTTCCAGTTAGTGCACGGCTCTGCTGTTCCGCTCTCGTCTGCTTTGTCTGTGTTCACTACACTGTGACGGGCCGGCAGAGGTGCGAGAGAGTGTTAGGAACGTGAAGTAAGAAAGAGAGAGAAGAAAAGAAGGAAACTCTGAGTGAGAAACTGACAAAAGTGCAAGGACTTAATGGGCCAGTGATAAAAAAGAAATGTAGGGCAGACAAATAAAACCGCAGCTCCACCAAGTCATTTTAATCCAATTTGAATATCTGACATCGTGTTGGAGAAAAAAAGGGTCAGGAACTCACAAGGCCTGTTGCTTGGTTACCTTTTCTGTGCACTTTGTGTGTGTGTGTGTGTGTGTTTATAAAAACGGCGTGTTCAAATTGAGCAAATCACTCGAGCTGATATTAATTTAATCCATGTCAAGCTTGATTCAGCCCTCAAAAGGTTACAGTCATCGTCTGCATTTCAGCACGGATGCTGCTTGTGTGTACCTCCAATCACAGACTTTCAGAGCGATGCTGCTGTTATTACTCCGTATAAATAGCTCGCGTTCTTCTCAGAGCAGTATAGAATGTCAGGCGATGACCTGTGCATACGTACAACGCTCTCTGAGTAAAAGTCAGCACACATCCAGACACCTTTCTTTATTACCGAGTGCAATTATCTCGGGTTGTTTCAGGGGGAGGTGCTCTTATGAAAAACAAGGGCATGTGTCGTACAGTCTGGAATAACAAAACACGGTCATGTTGCAGGTGTAGACATGATCTTTATTGGGGAGGTTTTATGTTATGGGTACATGATGAAATATGTTTTTCCCTCTCGTCGTATTGGAAATGTGAAGACGGCTTGCGACGCACCATCTGTCTCCGTCTGTCTCTCACCTCTCTTCATCAGGTAGACACAGATGCTCCGTCCCAAGCTGCTTTCTTACTTAAATTGTCTTTTAACCCTTAAACGCATGTGTGCTTCACAAATGGTTCAACATACCTTGGGTGATTAGGATATCTAAAACGATTGCAGGTCAATATTACTGCCGCTGAATTATATCGAACACGCTGGTGTCGTGCCGTTAGATGAAAATAACCAACGGTGGTGTGATGTGATGAAGTCCCTGTAGCCACCCTGAAGCTGTAAAGATGACTTTCAGTTTCATTAACAAGAACGTTTGGTGCTGCTTAACGTGTTTATCTGTAGCATGCGTAGTAACTTCTTGGTCAGGGTGGTTAATATTGCCCTATACACTTTACAATTCATCCTGCTGCTTTTGTCAGGATCATATAATCAATAAATACAAGGGAATCAGTTCCACTGACAGCCGTACACACCCACGCCATAAAACCATGTGGTGAGTTTTAGAACATAAGCAGCTGTTGCTCATCTCCATACACTCCTCTTCCCATCATTCTGCTTTAAGTTCATCTTTGTTTCATTTGTCCATATGACAGTTATTGCAGATCTGTACAGGTTTTTGTAGATGTTTCTAATCTAATCTGGTATTTATTTATTTTTTTTATTTTATTACCAATATGGTTTACATACACCTGCCTCCTGGATGGTGTTCTTGATCTGGCCCGCTGTTTTTTTTTCTCCTGGAAAAGAACTCTTAACATCCACCGGTGTTGTTTTCCATGGTCCTCTGGACCTTTTTGGTGTTCCCAAACTCACCAGTGCGTTCTTTCATTTTAAGAACGTAGTAGATTTTGTCACGCCTATTGTTTTTGCTATCTCTTGGATGGGTTTGTTTTAATTTTTCAGCGTGATGAATGATGGCTTGCTTCACTGGCAGTGACGGCGCTTTGGATTTCATACTGAGAGTTAACACCAGCGGATTCCAAATGCAAATGCCGCACTTGAAATCAACTGTAGAATTTTTTTTTTCCTCTAAGGTAATAACACACACCTGGCCATGGAACAGCAGAGCAGCCAAGTGTCTAAATACTTTTGGTCCCTTAAGGGGGGGCACATTTAAAATTTTCAATGTGCTGTAATTCCTAAACCATTTACCCAAATTACCCAGATTGAAATATCTGCCAATTTTAGCTTTTATTAATTATTTAGTTTCTTCTATTATGTCGTAGACATCTAAAATGAAGCGCTCAGATGTTTGCTGCAGCTCTGACTGGGTAAAATTACTCCCCGCCTCTTGATGGCGCTGTAGTAGACTGCCTAGTCCTAATGACAAGCAGATTTTTTTTTCTCCATTTGCTTGTTGGACTTTCTTTTTTTTTTCTCTTGTCCTGGAAGGTTGAAATAAGGAAATTATTCCACTTACGGAAATAAAGCATGAACAGGATGACCATCTGGAATATCAGATTGTCTGGACTGCAGGGTTTCGGAAAATTGTAGTGTATTATCAATTTGTCATGAGTTTCGTCTGATTTCCCTCTATGTGGCTGTTTGTTTACATTGACATGTAGCTTTGTATTGATTTGTGTCTGGTCTCTGTTCCTGTCTTGTGATTGGTGTACATGCCACGCATACTCACCTGTTCTCTATTTCACCCTTGATTAGTTTGTCAGTTTCAGTCCTGCTGTGTATTTCAGAAAATGCGAAGTCTAACTATGCGTTCTTTTCATAAATCCCTCCTTTGTTCTTGTTTCATGTCTAGTATTCCTTCATTTGTGTTTCCAGCATCCTGATTATGGATTACTTTAGTTTAATGCCATGGATGTCAACAATGGTTTTAAGATGAACTTTAATCAACACCACACTGACTCGACACACTTGTGCCCTACCTCAAGTTAAACTCTGCGTGTTTAATTCATTTTTGGCAACCTTTATTACTCAAACAGAGCCTGTTAGGTGTTGCCTAAATAGTCAACTCCAATAAAATCCATTTACCATCATTCCAGCCATATAGATGAACCATTGTGAGACAATACCAGGCCTTAAGAGACCTAACTATATCAAGCACAAATAATACAACAATGCTGGGAAAAGTAATAATGACAAGTGCACTACACAAGACTGGATCAGTGTTAGGATAAACCAGTCTGCTTAAGTGTGCAGAGATGAGCAGACTGTTTAAATTACACGGGGCAGTAAATCACTGCCAGTCGCAGCAGATCAGAGCTGAGGCATGTAGAATTTATAGATAACCATTGCATCAGAAAAAGACAGTTCTGAGAAGGGCTAATTGAGGACGGTGTAAAAGATGTGTAAGGAATAAAACATCCCAAGTCATGTTGCTATAGTAAAATAATGAGTGATGAAGTGGAGCTGCTGGTAAAAACTCTGAATTCACTGGTTTGTTATAACAGCATGTCCTGAAGTGTTTTATTCCTCTTAGAAAAACAGCAATCTTTTCAGAATGACGCGTAGTTTTTACCCATTTAATATTTAATGCTGTGGAACATATGTAAAAAAAGAAAATAAAAATAAAAATTACAGTGTAATACTTTCTCCAGCACTTCTATTACAAATAGTAAATACGGTGAAGGAGAGATTGATGTAACATTCATGGAAGGAGTTTCCACTGTCAATGGTTTGAAACTTTAAGCTGTAACTATACATTTTCTGACCTATTCAAGACATTCCAGACATTGTGCCGTGCGATCCTCTGGCACCGCTTGTCTGGTCCCAGTGCATCAAGACTCTTCTTTGTTCTGGCACCTAGGTGGTGGAATGAACTTCCTCTAGATGTCCGAACAGCTGAGTCACTGGCGGTCATCAAACCACGTCTAAAGACCTACCTCTTCCTGAAGTACTTAAATTAGCACTTTCCATTAATTTCATCATGTTTCTTACCTCCCAAATGAGTTTATAGACTGATGGTATTTTTAGTCCGTGACCTAGTGAACCAGTATCGGGATACATTTATTGATAGAGACTTCAAAGCACTTCTGTAAGTTGCTCTGGATAATGGGGTCTGCCAAATGCCATAAATGTAAATGTGCTAAGAAACAGTGAAACGGAATGATAAAATGTTGTCATTATTAATGGCGTAAACAAATCACAAGTCTGCTATTACTTAGTGATTATGTAAACAATCTCGTCTATTCATAAACAGTAGCGGTTTTGTATTAATTATGAATCTGTTTATAGTTTCTTAGTAGTTCACCGACAGGCATGAAAGTAAAAGTAGTTATTGAGAAAGTTACTGCGGTAGTTCACTATCAGCTAATGCTAATAGTGAACTACTGTATTCATCTGTGTGCTATTACTTACTAATTCATTAATCAGAGTTTCTAGTTAGTTAATAGTAGTTACTAGAAAGTTAATATTTGCGATATTCATTTCTTCCTGCGTAGTTAATCTTTAATGAGAGATTCGTTACTTCAGATTGTTCTGATCGAGATTGCCAGGCAGCTATGTAGCCAAACCATGAAATGCTGGGGAATAAAAAAACAGTCGGTCTGTGTGAGTGTTTGCAAATGGAGGCAGTGGATAAGTAATGAAATGGAAAGAGAGAGAGAGGGGGGTTCACTTGCTTTCCCTCAGTCCATTTTAGACGAGTCCTGTTGGGCAAACCTTGCTGCTCTTTCAAGCCTGCCTCCCGTCTCCATGGCAACACACCAACCCCCTGCTGGCGTCTTCCAGACTTACTGTCCGTGTGAGTGAGAGTGCAAGCACGACGGCATTCAGGAGGATTAAACACGCACACACATACACACACACCTTATCTAGAGACACTTATGGAAATATGATAAACTTCGGATCCATGTGATCATATTTTTTTGTATATATGTGTAGGTGCATTTCAACACGTTATACCCTGAAACTGAACTGAAGTCAACATTATATGTAAAATAAATATTTATGTTAGATAAGCATGCGAAAATCAATCCATTCATCAATTTTCTATACCGCTCATCCTACAGGGGCGCGAGGAACCTGGAGCCTATCCCAGGGAGCATCGGATACAAGGCGGGGTACACCCTGGACAGGGTGCAAATCCATCACAGGGCACAATCACATACACACTCACACACCCATTCATACACTACGAACACTTTGGACATGCCAATCAGCCTACCATGTTTTTGGACTGGTGGAGGAAACCGGAGTACTCTGAGGAAACCCCCGCAGCACTTGGAGAACGTGCAAATTCCGCATACACAAACCCGACCCTGGAGGTATGAGGCGTGCGAAAATAAATGATTTGTGTATAAACATCACATGAAAATAAAAACACATGCACTCCACATGAAAAGTAAAGATGTGTGACACATATGAAATGTAAACTTCCTGTGACTTTTCTGTAAGTGTACATGCATACACACACACACACACACATCCCATTCACCTTTTCTCACCCTTCTCGAGCATATGCTAATCTTATGTCGTCGACGCCCTCTCAAAGCCGGGATTAGCCGCATAACATTTAAAGGAGGCAAACTATTCGTGGGAAGTATATATCGAACACAAAAATCGCTTCCACTCCCCCGCAGGCGGCAGCCTCGCCCCAACGCCAACCGGAAGGGCCGTCACGCAGGGTGGAGCCCCCCCCACCCGGCGGTCACGGAGCAGGGGTTCCCAATCCAGCTCCAGAAGGAGGGATAAAGGACACCCTTCCCAACGAGGAGGACACTCGCTATTAGGCGCTAATGTCGAGGTAACACTGAATCCGCAAACCGGGCTTACCTAACCGTTCGCCTCTCTCTCTCTCTCTCCTCTCTCCCTCTCCGCTCACAGAGGCTCCCCGGGCGCGCGACAACAGGACATGAGCACGCACAGGAAACCGCCTTCCCAGCCTTCCGGGAATTCCGACACCCGGAGGACGAGCTACCCCGCCCCCTTTCCCTTTCACCCCCCCCACCACCACCCAAACACACACACACACACCTCACCACTACGATTTAAGGACAAATAAACCGTTTTCCCACTTCTACACTACAACCCCCCCTGTTTTCTACCCCGCCCTGGCACATGGGAGAGCAACACACCCCTAAAAAAACCCAACACAACAAAACTCACACAAAAGAACCGTGCCACCCAAACGCTGTGACCCTACCCCTGCCACCCCCCGCAACAGCCCACCATACCCCCCTCCCCCCAAATTTCCCGAGGGGTGGGAGGATACTGGCCCAGGGCCATTGGCGGGTTACTCACGGGGAGGACGCACCCCTATTACAGCCTCAACCAGAAAGCGCATACCAACGATGAAAGGGGCCTGTGTTGGCGCACCACGGGCAGGGCAGTAGAGTTCCACAACTGGTCTACCCGGGCCCTGGGCAAACGCTCTGATCCACTCACTGCGGTGGCTCGACCGACCAGTATACACCACGGAGGTGGAGAGTGGCGATGGACCGTTCCTGAGCCTACCCCCCCAGAACACAGGCCATGGGGCACAGGCCCAGAATCACCCCAGGCTCATCGGCACTGGGCGTATATCACCGGTTTAGCCAGGGGCCACAGCCTCTGCCCAACCCCTCGGGCCTCGGCCCGGCCTGACCGTCACGGGCCCGGACCATGGAGGACCCGCGGGTCACCCGGATGACCCCGCTGGCCATGCCCACGGAACCGGAGATAGAGCCCTCGGCCGATCCAGAAACCATGGCTAGCTGGGTGCGGCTCCACCTCCAACAGCCTCCCGGGGCCCCACCCAGAGGGTGTGGGTAGAAGGAAGACCCTCCCCCCTACTGGACACCGGAGCACAGTGGCTCCCCGACGACAGTCCTCCCCAGGCACTACAACCGGAGGGAGTCCTCGCCGTTACCTGCATCCATGGGAGACCGGATCCCGAGCAGTGCGGATCGGACACGGACCTGGCCCCTCCATGTGGGCGTGATCCCCACTCTTCCGGTGCCACTGCTCCTGGGAGAACTGGCCGGCTTCCCAGCCGGCGGCGGCAGACGCCTCAGCGACGGACAGAGGACCAACCCGGAGTCTGCCTCGCCCGACGCGGCGAAGGTGAGTCCTCCGATTACTAATCCAGTGTCCTCTGTGTTCCAACAGGTGAACCGGGAAGGAAGTTCGGCCGGAGCAGAAGGAGGGCGACCGCTGAAACACTGTTGAGCGCAGCGTGATAGGGGGGTCACCCAGAACCCCGACCTGAGGCTCCCCACCTCGTACTTCCTCGTGAAGGGCCTCCCGCTTCAGAACCGCCTGTAACCCTGACGCCCTCCCACCCTCGGCCTGGGGCCGCCTGGAGAAACGAGACGGTTGTGGCCGGGATGGATGCGAGGTCGGGGTTCTGCCAGCAATGCCCTCAGTGCAGCGCACCGCCAGGAAGCCCGCCTCCAAAAAACACCAACCCTAACACCATAAGCCCCCCCCACACACCCAAAAACACCAGCAGCCCGAGAACGTAGGACTACCCCCCCCTCAAAACAGAACGGCTCCCTCACCCCAAACCCGGGTGAAGTGGTCAACCGGCGAAGAGCTCCAGCCCGAACGGCCCTCACCAGACATCCCTCACTAACACCACCACAACAGGTGGGCGGTCCTCTCCCAAACCCACAGAAGACACCGCTACACAGCAACCCCCGAAAAGAGTGCAGGGTAGACGAACGCACAGGGCATTGAAAGTTAGTATCCTGGCGCAATTTCTGGACCCCCCTGCAATGACCAAGCCAAGACACGCCCCTCTGCCCCACTCAAGCCCACACCTCCCCCCCCACCCAACACCGCAAGCACCGTCCCACAAATCCTGCATAAACCGAGCAGGAGTTCACCAACAGCTCAGAAAGGAAAAAGGACCCCCCCCACGGAGGCACCGCACCACGGTAAACCACACGCGAAACAGGGCACCTAACCGTTCCTCTCCCCCCCACCACACGAGACAGTAGGCCGGCACAAAACCGCCCTTCCCAGCCTTCCGGGACCCACCCCGGAGCGAGCTACCCCCCCGTCCCACACCCTACACACCCCAAACACACACACACACCACCAACGGTAGGACAAAAACCGGGCCCACTCCTACAACCGCTCTGGTGACCCCCCTGGGCTGATCCGCTACAATAGCTAGCCATGCAGATCTAGCTAATGGCTTTATGTGCAGATAGAATCGGCCCTGTGAGGACGGATCACAAGAGAGAGAGAGCTGATCGCATGCCTGTCCCCACGGGGCAAAAACGCCGTTTTCCACGGATGAGCTGGACTGTCACTACGCTTTCATAGGGGGGAGAAAAAATGAAGAAGGACACACTCAGGGTGACAGTCTACCACCTTCTGCAGCAGGAGCGCATACTGAGCACACTGTGAACTGCCACACTCTGTCCATTCCTTAGCAAAATGCACAAAGAGTGTGAAAATCGGTGACACTGGAATAAAAAAATTATAAAAAATCAGTCCTAGTTAAAAAGAGAGGGAGCAGCAGGGTGCCTGTTTCTTATTCTGAGAGGAGAGATGCCTGTGATTCAATTCCACTTCCGGTGTCAGTAGTGGAATGTTAGTCACAGAGGTCTTAGTCATGCTAGCTTTTCCTTCCTTTCCTTCATGTATCGCTGTCTTCTCTTTCCCACACACACACTCACACACATTCACAGACATTCACAGGTCCTGCACCGCACCACCATGCGGAAGATTAAAATGATGTGCGCTCGTTAAATTAACAGTCCCCAGCGCGGACTAATTAGTACGTAATAGGACACCGAATCCAGTGCAGGAGGCCTGTTATTTAAGGATAAAGCTCATCTCTCATTTGAATGCATTTTTCATAAGCTGGGCTAATTATGTTTCATTAGCATTATTAATTAAACATGAAAAGTTCCTCATGCCCTGGCTATGATTATGCTGGCATCAAGGCCAAGGCTGAGTGGCATCTCCACGTGGGGCTAGAAACCGAAGCATTTGTCTCGGAATTCCATTTAATCTTGACTTCCCGTTACTTCAACCGTGCCCACGAATGCCATTCGTGATCGAAAACAGGTTTTCCGAACATAGAGTGAAGTTTTTTGTTTTTTTTAATGAAATCAAATATGTCATTCAAATGAAAGATCGTTCTAAACAAGTAGCAATACAGAAAGCTTGCCAGACAGCTAAAAAGATATTTAGGGGTTATCACTTTCAAGCTGGGGCAGGTGAGGGGTCAGATATGAAGCTTGAGGGACAAACAAAGACTGCATGTGTACACATTATCATAACTTTCTCAATGCATTTAAACACTGGAGTGATGTAGCTGAGGTTGAGGAACTGTCAGAACCAGAATTCTCATACTTCATGCTGACGTTTTTGGGCAATTCTGATTTTTTCACGAGTTTTTCAGTTTTAGGCCATGACCATTTCAAATTTATATTCAAATACAGTCACAGACAGTGGCTTTGTGTTATAGCCCGATCCCAAAAGTCTCTGCGAAGCCACAATGGGTTAAAATAGTGGAAAGAAAAAAGTCTTCACATGTAGAAATCCAATGCCCTTAGAGTCTCCTCTGAGGAAAAGCCACAACAGGCTTTTCTGGGATTCATACGCTGGATTACTAGAAGGTGTCAGTCAAAAGGGAGCATGTTTTTATCACTTCAGGCTTTATTGTGGACAGGCATGACACACATAATAACTGTCATTCAACCGTACCGCTGCCATCATCTATGTTCATTCTCAATAAAAACAAGCCTCTCACCAGTCCTGCTGTGCCCAGCTGCTGCTTTAAAAAATAATATCCAGGCTGGGAAGATCAGCCATGGAAGGATTTCTCATTTTGTGACAGCTGTTTATCTTCTTTTATACCACTGGATTGTCGAATCCTATTGGTTCGGCTTCCGGATTCAAGTCAAATTACATTCAGAAGGACTTGTGCGGAGACATTTATTAAACATTTATGGAAGTCTCCAGTGTCAGTGCTCCATTGTCTCTCACTACTACCAATTAGGTTACCTTATGTAGCTAGCTAGCTAGCAATCCAAACCTCATATTTGGGATGGAGTTTCTGGCTTCACTACACAACACGAACGTAACTACAGGTGAACATTGGCTAAAAGTACTCACCTTACTTTGGAAGAGAATTTGCTATCTTGAGAAAGCTTTTAAAATATAATTTGATCCTTATGGACTGTTGATTTCCCTTAAACTGGCCATGTTCCTGTTTTCCTGATATGTACTTACCTCATGCACAACCCTTTTCCTTGTTCTGGAGAGGCTCAAAGCATAGAAAAGAACAAAAAACTAGCAACCCTTCACATCTTGATGGGTAAAAGATCCTAATGTGTTACATAGGGAGAAAATAATGTTAGCAATACTTGCTGTTGAGATCAACTTCCCAGTTGTAGCTCGCTAGCTAGCTAGATACTGAGATCACATGACAGGGAGCTTCCGCTGCATACATCATACAGTTAACCTCTAGAATAAGTTCCACTGGTTACTCCAGTGGTAGCTAGCTGGCTGGGCTAGCATTATTTTTTGATGTGGCCTGGTTTGTGAAGCTGGTAGAAGTAAAGTCAATTTCTGAGCATTTACCATTCCTAAATCTGTTGAATTTGTTCTTAAACAGAAACTTGGCGAGAATATCCTGCTCATCAACAGTAGTCTGTTCTTCCTATTCGTTTTATTGCAAAAACGTCCGAGATTTAAAGGCCTGTGCGTAAAGGCACTCTGTCAGCTCTGGGATTTGAACTCAAAAGCTTTTTTACTCATGAGCATTTGACATAAAGTGGGCTTCCCGGTAGGAGTCCTGCATTGACTCCTCTCAAGCTCTACAACGTGTCTCATCCCCTTGCTTGACTCTGTGAAGTGAAACAAAATCAATTCTGTATCTCAGGTGTCTAAGTGTCCTTGCAGAACCCGAAGCTCTCCCAATACGCATACACTCCTACCCTAGCTCAACCTCCCATCATCTGCGGTTTGGCCCCATGCTAGGGCAGGATTACAAAGGGTCTCCAGCTGGGACGTGGCACGTGGTTTGGAGCGGATCCAAAGCATTCACGTGTTATCGAACCCGCGGAACATTATACAGCATATTGATGGCCTTTAATGGCATGGCGGCTCAGATACATTTTGATCGTAGCACAGACACAGAAGCTGCTCACGGCTCTGTTTTTAGCCTCCTTTTAGAAAATTGGAACACAAGCACAAACTAGCTAACACTTGCTCAGCTTCCCAGTTAGACACAAAACAGTATGCACACCCTCGTAGCAGCAAACAGGTGCCTCCACATTATTGTCAGGTCCACAAGGAGGAGAAATCCCTCATCTCCTGAACTAAAAATAATCCCAGAGGTGAGCTGACTCTAATTAAAAATCGGAGGCCAGATGTTTCGCCTTCGCTGAGTCTTTTCCCCAATGTCTCTTTTTTGGCAGTCGGTTTGTTCTCTCTTCTCGCTTTTTCTCAGCACAACACAGGCTTGGACATACAAGAAAGCAAAATTACCTGCTTTCATGTCCAGCCAAACTGATTAGGGCTGTTCTGTTGCTGATAGTGCCACACTTTCTAACTATACCACCCAATCCTAAACCTTGCAACAGAAGTAGACTTTGACCATTTTATCATTTTAATGTGGGTTATTTTTGGCGACTGTCCAACGTGTAGGGTGGCTCTGCCTCCAATCACGTAAATGAGTCCACTCTGAGCCCATCTCTATATAAATAAGGTAATTTAATTAAACATGTGACAAGGGAAACCAGCAGCCGAGAAAGAGAAGGACTATTTTTTTTTTCAACGGTGAAAAAAAATAACTCTAATAGTTATGCCCTATACCCTAGTTAGAATAGCTCACTGCTCTAGATACCTAACTTGGCTTGTACAAATAAACGGCGCCATGAATTTCTGCAGGAATTTGAAAAGTAACTGTATTGTCGCTGGTACATTTTTTCACGCCTCTAGGCGTGATGGTGGGTTCTGGAGAGATAGGATTTCTTAGGATACTTGAAAAGGATTTCTGCGTGATGCACTGGACTTGTTTGGAAGCACTTGTGTTCTCTGCATGTTGGTGTTGATGAGCGCCATTAAAGAGTTTCATCTGATTCGGACTTCAGAGAGTTGGAAAGAGAGGGAGAAAGAATGGAAGTAGCCCAGAGGAGGGAAAATGGGAAGAATGTGTGTGCTCTGAATCTGAGATTGAGCTGTCTGGATGCTGATTTGTGAGTCGCAGTCTTAATCAACCAGCTGAATCGTATTGCTCTTGGCGTGCAGTCCCCCTCCGATCTCACCTTCGAACATCGTCTCCGGATTCTCCTTAGTGTCGCTTTGACAAACGATCAGCATTTCTGGACTAAACAGCTTTACACGGCTCACCCAGTGGGCCTCGCTCCCCAGGCTCAGGGCTTCTTTCCTCACTTCTGTGATCAACCGTTCTGGTGTGTGCACAAAAAACATGTCACCAACAAGGAAACATGAGCTTGAAAGTCATTAAATGGTGCACAGCGGCACTTCCTGACTTCTCCGCGAACCCCGAAGCCAGAGGCTCGCTCGGCGTGCTTTGCTCATTCTTCATCACTTGTCACCTTCATTCTTTTCCCTTCTTGTTCCGAAAGTGCCAGACAAGATCAACACTGCGGTGCTCCCTGGGTCTCGGTGTGCTGCCGTGACATCCTGCGAAGTGCTGAAGTGGCCTCAAGTTGAACTCTGAACACAAACACACACTTATACAGATCTCCATCTGAACACACTACACTTTCTTGTCTGCTACTAAAGAAATATTTATGGCCGCCTCCAGATCTGCACCTTAGGCCTCGCTTCTAGGAGCAGATGCCTTCCATTGATGAGGTTACCAAAGTCAGTTGGACCCTAGCTTTCTGAGCATGAGTGGGAATATAAGAACAATGTTCCAGTGTAGACTCTAGTACAAGCTGTGTGGGGTTTTTTTCTACATTGGAAGAAACTAAGCTACTGTTCTGCGTGTAATCCCTCAAAACCACAAAGTCCCCAAAATTCAGTTGTGTTTATGAAATTCTAACAACCTCACCGCTGAAAATAATTAAGTCCATATATCATAGTGTAATTGGTCCAGAGATTATACTCATTTTTGAAGCTTTCTGGCAAAGTTGAGTTTATCCTTTGATAATTAGCATCTCTCTGCAAGAAGCTTAAAAATAAACAGAGGTGTTAGTAATGTGTGAAGAAATAATTCTATGCTTTGATAACAACAGGACACCCTCAAGCAGAGAAACAGCAGCACTCTGCAGCTAATTAAAGGAGGATTTGGCTGGAAAGCTAGGCTATCATTCCACATTATGCACAGATTTATTTATGATGGTGACTCCGTTCGGAGTGTTGGGCTGAAAACGATTTGGGGAGCGTAGTGTGCCGAGTGCCTCATTATTGTAACAAAGTGGTAATGTGTTTTAAAAAAAATGTTAATAAATAATCCCCATAATAGCCTGGTTTCACTGTAGCTTTGATGATGCAGAGATCAGCATGAGCATAGCTGTCTTGTTGGTGTTGCTTCGATGACTACCATCAGTCACAGATTAGCTCTCCTTTAAGCTTCGCTAAACTGTTCACCAAATTTAATTTTTTGCCAGGTGACATCGCACAATTCCAGTCAATGAAGGATTGTAGCACTTCTCAGAGCCAATATCGTTCAACGCCCCCGATGAAATAAACCCGGTCTTAATGCATAAACATCATTAACGTGCTCAATCATCTACCTCCCACGTAACAAAACACTTTAAAACAATCACTGTCTTATGCTGAGAGCTTACCACACCCACAACCTGCTGGTATTACTTTACAAAATGTGGGGCCAATAGCTCTGGTGGCTAAATTTCTCAGCTGGGAAAAAAGAAGTCGTGCCATGATTTAGGCAGCTGCTTTAATGCCTCCGCACGTTTCTCTATAACCATAAACAAGAACATGTCCGCTCCCGGAGAGACACTCCATAATCAGGTGCTCTATTCCAGCAGAACAGAGACTCGAGTGCCTATCCACAGAGGCCTCCCTCTTGCCATCCCTCCCTTTTCTCTCTCTCTCTCTCTCTCTCTCTCTCTCTCTGTCATTCTCTCGCTGGTTTAATTTCACTCCAGCACAGACCCGTTTTGCAGATCTGGCTGGGTTGTTGCTCTTGTGTGGGCATCGCGACTGAGCATTAATCATGGCCTGCATCCTTCACACTCTCCACAGGGAGTGTGGCAAATAATGAATGTGCTTACCAAACCTAAAACGAACCGAAATGAATTAAATAAAAGTAGTGGCATAACCCTTTTTTTTTTGCAGATAAAAACCAAACACGGTTTAGTTACAAGAATACATTAGCAAAGCTTGTTTAAATACGTTTAACAAATGTAGCGGGTTTGCACCATGTGCGCATTAGGACCAGAGCACTGCGTGGACACCACAATGGCCTGAGAGAAAAGCAGTGGACTAGAACATCGCATTATTTCACACTGATGAAGTTCAAGGGAATGTGGCTCACTGTGCGCATCGGAGCTCATCAGAGATCAGAGAACTACACAGAATTATACAGCAGGTCGAGAAAAAAAAAAACAGAAAAGCATTTGAATATTCAGTTCTTATGGTGACCTAGACATTGTGAATCATATGAATGCATTTATGAACTGTAGTATGATATTTTTCGTCATATCACCCACCTATAATTCACTCACCCTTCTACCTTTTTTACAACCCCAATTCATGCTGTACTATACTGAAAACACGTTATTGACACAGTACTTGATGTTATATTTTGTGATTTTCATACACTCATTTCAAATCTCCAAAAAAGTTGGGACAGTCGACTGTGTAACATCAGCTTTTCTTTCAATAACACTTATTAAGGGTTTGGACGCTGAGTGAAGACATCAGTTGGTGGCATTTTACCCCATTCATCCATTAAGCATTTCTTCTCTACGGGGCCTTTATTGCCTTGTTTTGCGCTCCATAATGGGCCCCACATTCTCAATCAGAGACGGGTCAGAACTGCAGAAAGGATATGCTAGCACCCACACGCTCTGTTTATGCAACCATGCGCTTGTAATCCGGGCAGAATGTGGTTTGGCGTTGTCCTGCTTTGGATGACAGCATATGTTGCTCCAAAATGTGTACATATTTTTCTCCATTAATGATGCCCTCATAGGCGCATCTGTTGGCAGATTGGCAAGCATCAACCCATCCTTGCTCTTGAAGGACAAGGTCTTTTTTTGGAAGCTCCTTATATACTATGATTAGATGATTGCCTCACTTGTTTTACATCACCTTCTTATTTTAACTCGTCACTTCGCTATTAGTCCTAAATTGCCCCTGTCCCAACTTTTTTGGAATGTGTTGCATGCATCAATTTGAAAATTGCGCAGTAGTCTCCCCCCTCCCTGTTCTGGAGAAGCGTTGCAGTGTTTCCTGTGGAGTTCTCCAACATATGCATTAAAATCAGGCTGCATGATAGTGCAGGGGTCTTCCTCACGCCTCCAAGCTTCCTGATTCAATCCTGAGCTCAGGTTATGAAGCGTGAAGTTCTGTATGTTCTCCCCATCATTTTCCTTCAGGTTCTCCAGTTTCCTCCCACGTCCTTAAATCATGCCAGTAGGTGGACTGACTCCACGAAAATGCCCCTAGGTGTGAAATAAATGTGTGAATGCGTGTGTCGGTGCCCTGTAATGAACATCCAGGTTGTATTCTCACCTTATTAGTAGTATTAGTATCCCTTGGATTGGAATTAGCAGATACCAAAGTAGAGTGCATTAAAAGGTCTGACTAAATAATCTTAATTAAAACCGTTCACATGTGTCAATCATTGTCAGAAAAACCCACGCTGATATTATTATGTTCTGTGGAGTTGTAGCAACACAAATTAGCACTTGTGTAGTATCTAGCTGGCTGGCTTAGCTGAGAAATTGTCTCACAAATAGGAACTAAACACCTATTCAGTAACATTTCCACATACCTGTGAGCTAATTTGTTAAATCAGCATGATAAAGGTAAAGCAGTAATGCTTCCAAGAAGACATTTGTACTTACAAATGGCGATATCTTTTGAAATTTGCATACAACTGTTGCATTAGCAAATCTAAGTAGTTACCTGTCAACAAGATGAGTCGAAATCCGAACAAACCGACCAACAGTCACTGAGACTGTTTATTCTTGGTGTGTGTCTGTCAATATAAAAAAAAGCTCTGGTGTTAAATAGTAGAGGCTTTCACAATACAGGGAATGTGTTTACTGCATTCATTTTACCACAATAACACAGTCTGGCCTTGATTTGGTAAGATCTCAGTAAACAGGCTTATTTGCATGCCTGTTCTGATTAATTTATCAAAGAATAAACGTGTAAATGATGTCATTTTCATTGGAGGGAAATCACTGATACTCCCAGGAGAGTAAAACTAAAACTACACATCTGCAAAACTGATAGAGACATACCCCAAGCGACTTGCAGCTGTAATCGCAGCAAAAGGTGGCTCTACAAAGTATTAACACAAGAGGGCCGAATAATTTTGCACGCCCCACTTTTCATTTTTTTATTAGTTAAAAAAGTTTCAAAAATCCAATAGATTTCGTTCCACTTCACAATTTGTCCCACTTGTTGGTGATTCTTCACAAAAAATAAAAATTTTATATCTTTATTTCTGAAGCCTGAAATGTGGCAAAAGGTTGAAAAGTTCAAGGGGGCCGAATACTTTCGCAAGACACTGTATATAGGATATAATTTATCCCATAGAGGATACATTATACATTATACAATCCTATATTATTTGAGTAGTATTTGACAAAATCATATTTCCTTTTCATGAATAATTAAATAAAACAAATCTCTTGCCAGTGAATTCTGACATTTTATCCTTTCAGCTTTAATGATAAAATATATCTAGTGTACTTCCCCCCACCTCCACACACACGCAAACACATTCTTAGATAATTTGGCTAATTGACAGTATCAGGCATGGTAATGAGGGGGTTTCTGCTGCAAACCCCAACATACCCATTTTCAATCTGATGCTAAAGCCACATGTCTGTATGAACATCTTAGATGAAATCAGTGACTACAGAAAAGAAAAGAAACAAATGTGCCTAGCGTTGCATTATAACTCAGCAAAAAATGGCGTTGATTAGAGCTTATTACACTTAAGTATGTAAACACAATACATACAAACGATATATAATCAGCAGGCCATTGTGCCAAGCTGATAATCGATTGATGCTGTCAGCTCAGTCACCAAACGCCTCTCCTATCATGCTGGGAAGTGATGATTCGGCTAGAAGCCGAAATGATCCAGTGTAACAGAATGGAAATATTAGCTGACTTAATGTAACCCGGACCCTTCACATACAGGCCAAGGGATAACAGTTGACAGTTACTCGCCTTATATTCTCTTCCCAACTGGGAAATACGACAAGGCCCGAAAGTGAAAATGTGTCAAATTATATTTAATTCATAGACATCCAAAACATGTACCAGCAGCGATGATAACCACTACGTGTAGAGTCAACCAATCCATAATCACATGTCAAAATTTACTCTTCATCGGTTACGTTTAACACAATTTTACACTATTTTATTTATTTTGTTGATGTGTTGGAAGCAGGAAAAACGGGAAAGCGTAAAGTTCTGAGCAACTTTGACAAGGGTAAAATTGGGATGGCTTAACTTCTGGGTCAGAGCAAGTCCAAAATGATAAGTCTTGTGGGGTGTTCCTAGGATGCAGTTGTTAGTACCTACCAAAAGTGGTCCATGGAAGGATAAGGGGTGAACAGGCAACAGGGTCGTGGGCACACAAGGCTCATTGGTGGTCGTGGGGAGCGAAGGCTAGCCCGTCTGGTCCGATCTGGGCAATGTTTTGCTGGGAAACCTTGGGTCCTAGCATTCATATCTAAACATTGTTGCAGAACAAGTACACCCCTTCATGGCAAAGGTATTCTCTAATGGCAGTGGTGCTCTTTCAGCAGAATAATGCGTCCTGAAACACTGCAGAAATTGTTCAGGAATTTGACTCAGCCTCCAAGTTCCCCAGATCTCAATCCGATCGAGCATCTGTTGGATGTCCGGGACCAAAAAGTCTGATTCGTCAAGGCCCCACGTCATGACTTACAGGACTGAAAGGATCTGCTGCTAATGTCTTAGTGCCAGATACCACAGCAGAGTTCAGAGGTCTTGAGGAGTCCATACCTCGATGGGTCAGAGCTGTTTTAGTGGCACAAGGGGAGGAGGACATACACAATATTAGGCAGGAGGTTTGGTTGATGTTTTGGCTGATTTGGCATATGTTAACATAAATGTGATCACATCTGAAATGTATGTGATTTTTTCCCTAAAGTTCAATCCTCTGTTTTGAATAAAGATGAAAATATGAGGCTACCCAAATGCATTTGAATTTTGTTCTTAAAAAAGGACAAAAAAAAAAAAAAACCCTTTCCAATGAACTCAGTCCTGACTTTACCTACATCCTGGGTCTCCTGGGACAAAGCCCTTGCTTTATTTGACTTAGAGTTTCAGTGTTGAATAATGAACAAAGTATATAAATGGTTCTTCAGCGGTGGGTCAAGCACCTGGTAAAAAAACAGATGACTCATGCATGCCATAAACAATATGACACCACTTCAGCACTGTAGTGAATGATCCACATCTCCCATCCAACACCACTATGGGATGCTGCTTTTCTTTCTGAAAATGTTGCAAGATTTCTGGATCCTGAGGGAAAATGAATTTCTCGCTCAATCCATCACACTTGGCAGCTTTGTGAGACGGTCCAGGCTGGAAAATGAATTAGATCTGCAACGTGGCCTGACATCGTAAAATGAGCATCGGGACCGAGCTCTGCATTTCCTGTCAATATTCATGATTTCCATGTCACGAGGCTCTCATTTCCGAGACAAGAGACAGGAACGCTCCCGTTCTCTCGCGAGCGCAATACGGGCTCCGCCGAAATGGATGGGTTTTTGTTACGGAGGGACATTAAAAGCCCGTATTATGGATGAAGTGTGTCTGTTGAAATGAATAGGCTCACTTAGAGGAAGAATGCGCTTTATAACATCGGTGTGGCACTCCGGAGGGCTGTAAAACACACCATTAAAGCCACACTGACCACAAAGGCCATTCTGCTGCATTACTAAACAAATTAATCTCCTTTAAAACATGTTGGACGAGGAGCCATTAGCTGTTGACAATTTTTGGGAACAAATTGTTAATTTAATTTTTCTCGTGCAAATGCTATATAATTAATTTGAAAGTGAGTGTGTGGGGGCGCGTTGGGACAACATGGAGTACACTTCATATCCGGATCACATATTTGCCGTTATAATACAGGACTAACATAAAATAATACTTAAAGAAATCAGTTAGTAACAGTTCTTGGATGCGGATTGGTTTGATTGTTGCATTGGCTTCCTTTTTGAGTCTGGTTTCTTCTTCATGTCATCTCAAGGAGTTTTTCCTTGCCTTGCCTGTCGAGAAAACATCTACAGGGTGGAGTCAGACCTGATCCAGCTTCTCCTACCTTGAGCGGAGCTGGGCAGATTTAAACCACAATGCTTGGGGTGGATTGTGTTTCAAGCTGGAGAAGCATGTTTATTGTGTGGGTTAGAATTAGGCTTATAGGATGAGTTGGATCAGATCCAGGTCTACCCCGTGGACTTTCATTTCTGTAGCAAGGACTATTTTTGCTTCATTATGAATTAAACTGTATACCCAGAATTCTATAAATGTGCTTTGTGACAATGTATATTGAAATGACTGAAGGGCATGTATTAAATTGACAGAAGCCTACATACAGTACAATCCTAGCTTGCTCATTAGCAATCGTCCTTGTTTTCTAGAGCCACTGTGTGACATGGAATTTAACACCAAGCTATGCGTTTAACCCCGAAGACTGAGTTGGGAAAAATGGGAAATGGTGTGATTTTACTTCATTTCCATTGGAGTATCGCACATCTCTGAAGCTCTAAGTAAATAGCTGTACCCTAATTGTTATGTTAGCATGATTGCAAATAAACAACAACAAAAAAAAAACTGAAAAGGTTTGTCGCCCCACAAGTGGTTTTCTCACATCAATGATGTTTCACTTGAATGCAAAAGCAAGTGTTGGAACGCATTTAACACCTTAGCACTAAAATAAAACAATACACACACACATAAATAAATGATCATACTGAGACCTAAAAACAAGCCTATTGTTCCTTTCCATCTGTGTTTCTGAGGAGATTTGATCCCATCTAGTTTGCTTGTTAGATTATTTACTACTGTTAAGCGCTATATAACAAAATTACAAAATGTGAGCATTTGTGAAGGACAAAAGACAAACAAGTGACATTAACCAAGAACAATCCATGGTCAGAAAATGGGAAAAGAGATGAGGGTCAAAACAAGAAGGTACAAAGATATGAGTTGGACTTAAAGAAACAATAATTGCATGGTACGACTTATCAAAATTAGTTTACACAAAAGGGTAACGGGACTAACTGGTGAACACCCAGTTAGGGCTACAACCCAGTGACAGGACAGGGATATGACTCACAAAACAACAACAAAGAAACAAAGGCAGATAGTAATTGTAAACAGAAGCGGATGACATAAACCCAAAACAAAAAGAGGACAGCGCTTGGTGTGCTGGGAACCTCAGTGTGCAAAATGACACATCTTACCTGGGTTACAAGTTTGGCTTTTATAAGGAAAATGCAAATTTTGGCAATTTTATCTCTATGAGAGGAATACTCGTTCAGAGGGCATGGTTTCTTTACTGGAGCCCATCAAATGAACTAAAACCGTGGCATTGTTTGTTTGTTTTTTTCATTTGACAACATGAAATAGAATTGAATCTTACACACATTACGGTTGCATTACGGTTTACCTCGATTTAGTGTCTCATGGTTCATGTGTAAGTTGTGCGTATTTGTAACTGTTGGAGCACTATGTACGAAAATTAAACACAAAATAATAGGATGTGCTGGATCAAGTGCTTTTTGATCCCCTGCTGAATAGCAGATTATTCATTAGAAGTTTAAATCGCCATCCAGATTTCTATAAAGCTGCTTTGTCATGATGTCTACCGTTAAAAGTGTTAGACAAATAAGATTTGATTTCTTTTTATTTGGATTAATATCTGTCCTCACAGAAGGGCAGGAATTAAATTTGCATAAGTCCATTTCTGTGTTTTATAAGCAAAATGCCTGGGTATTGTAGCATTTACCTTACAACACAATGTCTCCTGCTAATATTTTGCGTTTGGTGTACTTGGAGTGTTTCAGTTTTATTCTTTCAGCAGCCTTGTTGTGATCCAAACTTGTCCCAACAAGTAGCACGCACAAAAATCCTTCAATTATACATTGATTTGAACGTGATGTCTTTCACACAATTGTTTCTTCTTCCTAAAACAGGCCCATTAATGGCACATTGTTATTGATCAAATTGATGCAAATCACCCTCTTTATTTTAGATCTTAGAAAATCGGAGCGTGATTGCGAACAAAAGTTATTTTTTTAAATAATTAAATGAATAAAAAGAAAGATTGGTTTGATTGCAGAGTTTGCTCTGTTTTTTTCTGAATCCTAGCTGCTTCAGTTAATTTTGCAGGAAAAAAAAGAAAAGATATAAGATTTTGAAAAAAGATTAAAGCATGGAAGAGATCTCCACTGATCTAATATGCTTCTGCAAGCCAAATTTTCAGTCTTGACTCTCTAAATCTCAGAAAAATCTCATATCCCTCATTTTTGATTAATGCTATTTCTCCTAAGGAATTTTAGCAATAAAAATGTTACGCAACTTAAGCAATATAGTGTTCCTCTTGGGACAGGGAGAGGGATGAGTATCAATTCGGTTGGCATTAGACAAGAAGTAGGGCGCATAAATCAAGTTGGGCTTGATTGCCCCTTTCAGCAGGAGCTGTAGTCCGGCACTGTGTGGCTCGGGTTAGGTTTATTTCTACATAATTATGCAGCTGGTGACTCTCCTCTCCTGGGCACAGCTTTGAAGGATGTGTGTTCACTTCGTGTGTGCAAGGCTGGCCTCAGGCTCTCGCACACACTGCGGGAGGAGGTGGAGGCGAGCGTGGGTGTGAATGTGTATGATTTTTTTTATTTATTTCTGTGTGTATGCTTTCTGTTATGCCATTTCTGAACCAACTCACCTTCCTCTCTCGAAACTTCCATCTTCCACCTGTCTCTCTCTGTTAAATCTGACAAGCTGAGCTACATGGATATGTGTGAAAAGATGTGTATGTGTGTGGGTGGGTGGGGGTGGGTGGGGGGTTAGCAATAACTGCAGCCACATGGCTTGTAATTAGCTACTTTCTCGGATGGCCTCTTGGATTGCCATCCAAACAGTGGTCCAACTCCAGCGTTTAAATGATCTGTGTGCTAATTATGCAGTTGACACAACATTTAGCATGGAGGTGGAGGCTTTGTGGCAGGATAGGTCCACAAACACTGCTCAGTCATGAAACTGTAGATCGTAGGCACAGCAAGCACCATAATGAGCTGCTGAAATGTCAACGAGGTTTGTGTTAAGTGTTAGGGATGTAACTAAAAATGACTATCTTATTCTGAATGAACAAATAATGTGTACAAATACAGAGCCGAGTAAGAGAAGTGCTATTTGCTACAAAATAAAAGCATCAAAGCTGTGCACAGGGAAGCATCTATCAAATAATTTGTTGGTAATTCAAAGAATTGCTTTATGTATTTTAAGTGCTTTTAATTGGACACCGTCACAGTGGATCTGAAGCCGATTGTATTCCCAGAGTCACGGACTATGATTCCCAGAACTCACCAGCATACTCATGTTCACAATAACCTGATTACGGATTGTACACACCTAGACTCAATCACCACAACACACTATATAAGCACACACAAAACACTCAGTCACTATGATGTAATACACACTGTATCATTGTCTGAATTACCAAGCCTTTGTTTACCGTTCACGCTACTCTAGTTTCTGGCTTCGGTTTAGCTCGTTTGCTTGTTTGCTTACCACCTGATCTCCTGCCTGTTTCTTACAATGCTCTTGCCTAATGTTTAGGACTGTTTGCTGAACTTTAATAAACTCTAATGCACCTGCAACCATCTCTACTGCCTGACACCTATCCCTGGGTCCAAAGTGGGAGAGCTGACCCTGAACGGGACAGGTCCATTGAATGCTTCCATGTTAACTACTTGTAGTGCATATTTCATGAATGTTTACGTAGCATGGTAGCTTACCGTTTAGTAGGTTTGCCTCGCACCTCTGCTGGTGTGGGTTTGAAGGCCTGTGTACGAAATTTGCATTCTCCCCATGCTTCAAGGTTTTCCTCCGGGTACTCCGGTTTCCTCCCCCAGTCCAAAGACATGTGATGTAAGGTGATTGGAATCTCTAAAATATCCATAGTCTGTGAATGGGTGTGTGAGAGTGTGTGCCCCAAGTTCCCTGGGATAGGCTCCAGCTTTGAAGTAGTTTCCAAAAGCAAACATTTCTGATCTTTCAGAACTGTAACAAAAAGTCCAGTATCTGTAACTGTTAGTCCTAACCCTAACCCTGGGCTATTTTTGTCAACTATAATGAACGCTATACTGATTTGGGAAATACTTTGCTGTTTTGAAAGATATTTCCATAGATTACTCAGTCAGATTAGACAGAAAGTTTTCCAAAAAGTTCCACAGGGTATCTGGTTGAGACCAATTATGAACTCGAGCGAAGCAACTGAGGCTGAAGAACTGTACAAGTCCAGGAGTTGAATACCGGTTGTGCACATTGTTATTTGTTGGCATTATGTTATTATCTTGTTAGCATCTTGCAGTGCATCATTATATGATATATTTAGAGATATTTAGAGAAACCTGTGCTGCTGAGACACAACAGCAGATATGTGACAGTAAGGATACAATACAGGATGGCTTGCAGACCTATGGATAGGATCGTTCCTGTGGATTCCAGATAAGTGGAGGAATTTAATTGAATCTTTTAGACTTTAGGGGGAAATGTACTAACCAGGGATTTTAAGGTGATGTTTGCCAAGGGGCTTTTGTGCTTTTATTCTGAAGAACATAATAGAAGAGAAACATCATTTAAGACATATAATTGGACCTTCAGGACCACAGTGCTACCTTTGACGGTACCTTTATACTGTGAAAAAGTATTTCTGTACTGAATCGTTTTTCTATCTACAAGCAGCACAAGGACATCAGCATAAACAAAAAACAGCGCACAAGATGAGTGAGATGCTTTATGGCACATAGTTATTTATTTTGTGTGTCTAGACAGTGGTGTCCAATTCTATATAAAATAAGGCGAGTGTGGCTTCAGGTTTTCATTCCAGTCAATCAGTAGCTACAAACAAGTGTGGCTTCTTACTTTCTGGACTGAAAACCAAAAGTGGAAGTGTGTGGAATGATGTGTGGAATATTCTGCACCAACTCCAAAACCATCATTGCCACCATAATAATGGAGGGAGCGCAATTCAGAGCCAGGAATTAGGAACCACTGGCCTCGAAATGCACATCAGCACCATGGACAGCAGCCTGGAATTCAGGCTTTCTATCAGTGTGTTTTGTGAGAACTGTGAATTTGTGCCTCTGAATGGAAACGACATGAATACAAAATGGTCTAAAAAATATATCCTTATCTTTATTATACATAAAGAGAACATGCCATAAAGGGTAATGGAACTTGTAATAGAGTACATTTCCATCCACTTTATGATCGTGGCTATGTTCCAATAATGTTTTTTACTGTAGCCATGTCAACTTTCCCTGACCATTTGCCCTTGGTTGAATCCTGATCTGAATTGTTCCATTACGTTATTAGCTTGAGAAAGGTTTGGTTCTATGTAGATTCCCTTTCTGAACACCTTTAAAAGCTGATAACCCTCACTTATAAGGAAACCTCAAAGAACCCTTCTCTTGATGAGTGTACATCTGCACCACAGTAGACAGGGCTTTTGCTGTAGGCAGCAGCCTTCTAGAAAAAAAAAATGAAATCAAATTTGATTTTGTTTTCACATTTATGATGAAATTGTTTATGATGAAACTGTACCAATAACACTTTTTATATAGTTCATTATATAAAATTATCAGGCATGCTAGCCAGTTAACAAGTTGATATGACCGCATAGTTAAGAGAAAATCAAATTCTCAGGAAAATCACTCTAATGTCATCATTGTTTCTGATCATTTGAAAAATCAACTCATCATTAATTGACATATAGATTAATTGTTTCTCCACATTTATTTAGGAGTTCTACATAAATCCTTTAAAGAATCCCTCAGAGAGACGAAGTGAGAACATTGTTGGTTACTAAATAGGACTTTTCTTTCTGAGATTGTTGGTGTTCTGCAAGAAGGGCGTGTCAAAAAGCAGTTTCAAAACACATGAATGGTTCCATCATAAAGGGAGTTCTATATAAAATGCTTTATATGTTTCCTCATTGGAAAAAAATTAAAACCCTCCAGGGTTTGAGGTGGAATCTTTCTTTCTATGTTTGTAGGTGATAAGCACTTTTGACCCACACGAGAATGTCAATAATGGTGCATCAAATGTATCAGAACACAATTCAATCTAGCTTCTTAAAAGGGGTATTGAAACACTAGAAACGTATTATTTAGCTTGCCCAAAATGTTCTACTTGGAGACTTTTTTTGGAAGGTTCTTGGGTTCTACATAAAACCTGCTAGATGGAACCTTAAGGTTTAGGTGCTATGCATGAGGAAAAGTCAATAAAATTGCAACAAGTACTTGAAACAAGTAAGTTCTTTATAACGGGTTATTCATGAAGCTTTTTATGGAAGTTCTACATAAACCTTTAAAGATTTCCTCAGCGGGACCAACTGAGAACCATTTAGGGTGATAGATGGAACCTTTCTTTTTAGGATTGTAGGTGACCTTTGACTCACAAGTGGAAGTCAGCAAGGTAGTATAAAAATCAAAAGTAGTATGAAAACACAAGAAAGGTTTCATCTAGCTTCTTACAGGCGTTCTCCTTGGAGGCTTTTCTGAAAGGTCTTGAGATTCCACACGAAGCTTTTAATGATTCAGTCAGAGGGACAAAACAAAGAACCCTTTCGAGTGCTAGTGTGCTGGAAAGTTTACTAAAACAAGAAAGATCCCATCTAGCTCCCTAACAGTGTTCTACTTGGAGCATTTTCCGGAAGGTCATGGAAGGTCCGGAAGGTTTTACACAAAACAATTAAAGGTTTCATCAGGGAGTCAAACCGAAAATCCATTCAGGGTGCATGGGGGAACTTTTCTTTGTAAGATTGGTGTTACTGACAAAAACTGCTCAACAAATGTGTCAAAATAGAAACATGATGTCCATCCATCAATCCATTTCCTATAGCACTTATCCTATAGGGTTGTGGGGAACCTGGAGACTATCCCAGGGAGCATTGTGCACAAGGCGGGGTACACCCTGGACAGGGTGCAAATCCATCATAGAGCACAATCACATACACATTCACACAATACGAACACTTTGGATGTGCCAAACAGCCTACCATGCATGTCTTTTGACTGGGGGAGTACCCAGAGGAAACCACCGCAGCACGGGAAGAACATTCAATCGCCACACACACAGGGCAGTGGCGGGAATCAAACCACCAACCCTGGAGGTGTGAAGCGAACATACTAACCACTGAGCCACCGTGCAACCATAAGCATTATTATTATTATTTTTATTATTATTATTTTATGAAATCCCACTTTTGCTGCACTTTTCTCTTGCTGACGTCTCACCAGTTCCTTAGAAACATTTTGGATGGATGCAGACTAGGACACATCAGGAAAAAGCACATTCATTTTGCACCAGCCCGCTGTGACCGAGCTGTTAGTGGGAGCATTCAACTTCCCCGACAATTCCTACTGCTAATATGCTGCCATGACATGTTTTGGCTTCATATGTGAATAATGAGCTAGTTACATTCCCTCCATTGTGTATGAGCATAATCCTGAGTGAATAGTGGAGAAATGATTTGTGCTGTCATTTCAAATTGCACAGTAACACGCAGCTGAAACCAATTCGTGCCGCCTCCGCCTTGCCACAGGCCCCTGAGATCTACGCTACTGGAGATCATGGGCACACTGACAGGCCACTCTGCTCTGCTCTGCTCTGTCTTTGCGTCTTTCAGCTGCAATGGCGGTTTGGGAAGAGCTGGGGGGTGTTCAGCATAGGGAAGAAGTGGAGAGTTTTTATTATCGCGTTTAACTGTCCGTGGAGATCGGTTCTAACGCCAAACTCCCATGGCGAAACAAACCGGAGCTACAGCCTGGCAGTTTTCACATTTTCTCACTACGGCCTGGCGAATTAAATCAATCCCTCAAAGCAAATGTTGGGTTGTTTCACACTTTTTCTTTGTTCCATTCCAGAGCCGGCACCTAAAAGGCCTAATTACAGCAGTGTGTGAGGCTGCAGGCTGAAACCAAGGCAGCTGCTCAGTGCTCTCTTCTTTAGCTCGGAGCCTCTGACACAGCCGTCCACAAGGCGTGCGGCTTGTGCTTGCAGCAGTTAAAAAAATAAATAAAAAAATACGCCTCCATTGACTCTCTGGTCTCAAGTCCAACCTTGGCCTCTTTTTTTTTTAGGGAAGCCCGAGTGGCCAGTTTCATATCCCTGACAGCTCATTAGCACAGGAGCAGCAACCGCCTGACATCAGCACCCGGCCTCCACTCTTCGTGAGCAAAAAATAGAGAGTGGAAAGAGGGAATGTCTCTCTCTCTCTCTCTGTATCTATCTCTATCTCTATCTCTCTTTCCCTCTCTAATTAAGATACTAAACTGTGCACTGAGGAGGTCCACATTGGATTATACCCTTTATGTTTCCCAAAAAACCTGTAATAGAGAGAGTAATAGAGTGGGTGAGAGAGGAAAAGAGAACATAGATCATGGTGAACAAACTGCTCATCTGGCTTCATTACTCACGTCTGAATGCTACAGATACAGTTTCCTGTACCGCATAGATTCCGGAAAAGTTCTATTTAGAACAAAGGATGAAATTATACCGTGCATTGCTTTTGTAAATTCCTTATATTTCACTATCAGCAATCATTACGTCAATAGTCAAGGGTCCTATAGAAGCAGTACATGGAATGCTTGCTAATTTCTTTTTAATAAATGTCTGAATTAAAGCATTAGATTAAATAAATTACGATTTCCTGGCATGCACTTAAGTACTTAAAGAGAGTGTTTGATTTCAAACAACAAAAAAAAAAAAAACCCCCCGAGAAATTTTTTCTAACAAGGATGGCAGATGGCACGGGTTACTCACAGGGAAGCAACAGCACCACGCTCATCTCTCATCCAGAGATGGAGTAAATGCGATTGTGGGCTTTAAACGAATTATTCAACTCTCTTTGATCACGCCTCGACTTTACGCATGAAAGTGCAGATGTTTCGGGTTTCTCTCCATTTGTTCGCTATTAGATTTAAGTTTTACAATGCTTGTTTTTTTTTCTTTTTCATCTATCATTTACTCTGTTTGAGATTTTATGAGCTGACCTACAGAAAGCCTCAAGCATCTTAACAGGGAATTGGGTTTTCTATTTAAGAATCACCGACTGTATCTGATTTTTAAACAACCGTGCGTACTCCTGCCACCTAACCTTTCTCACCTTTCTTTCCTGGATGTAAAATCACGTACTTTTGCTGTAATGAGCTTCCACAAATGCCTCTCATTGGCAGGTCTATCATTTGGGAGAAGACAGGCAGCTAGCAACACATCTGGGCTCCAATTTTTAATGAGGGTTGGCTCCTACTTGGCCGTTTCTTGTCAAGCCAGTGTGGGTTTCTGGCTCTGTCGACCACCTGATGACACACTCCCCAGACCAGAGGAGATCACTGCTGTGGGCTCAGAGATAAAAGTGGTCCTGTGTGTGTGTGTGTGTGTGTGTGACACACACACACACAGTCCAAAGACATGGACTTTTTTAGGATTAATGTTCAGCTCAATAGAATGTTTACTAAATATGTAACATTTATATGCAAATAGTTATATCTCCATTCATCTTAGTTTAAAAATATGTGGTTATCAATGTCAATGCATGAATCCATTTTGGATATCTTTGATTAGGTCTTTATTATGGATTGGGCTCAGATCATGATTATTATTATTTTTAGGTTCTGGGTGTTGTTTTAGTGAACGTGTAGTTCAGAATTAAAATTAAGCGGAAAATTTGTCTTGCACAGGATTGTGGTTAGGATTCGGATTGGGATTGCATTGAGTTAAGATTAGGATTGGACTTCATTAAAAGGTATGCTAGGTTTAGCATTGAGCTTGCTCTGTTTGGATTAAGGTTAGGGTTTAATTTGGGGATAGTTATGCTTAGATCTTAGATTGATTAAGGTTCAGGATAGATTTAGGGTTGTGTTTGGGTAGATTTAAGGTTAGATGTGGAATTGGGTTTTGTTAAAGTGAGGATTTCAGGATTGGGATTGGTTAAGCTTTGGGTTACCGTGGGGTAGCTAATTTGGGGTAGATTTTGCATTGGGTTGTATGTGGTTGGGGTTATATTTGGAATTGGGATTGGTTAAGATTTGAGATAGAGTGGGGTTAGTTAAGATTTGGGGTAGATTTCGGATTGGGTTGTGTGGGGTTGGGGTTAGATTTGGAATTGGGATTGGTTAAGATTTGAGTTAGAGTGGGGTTAGTTAAGATTTGGGGTAGATTTCGGATTGGGTTGTGTGGGGTTGGGGTTAGATTTGGAATTGGGATTGGTTAAGATTTAGGTTAGAGTGGGGTAGTTAAGATTTGGGGTAGATTTCGGATTAGGTTGTGTGGGGTTGGGGTTAGATTTGGAATTGGGATTGGTTAAGATTTGGGTTAGAGTGGGGTAGTTAAGATTTGGGGTAGATTTCGGATTGGGTTGTATGTGGTTGGCCTTAGATTTAGAATTGGGATTGGTTAAGATTTGGGTTAGAGTGGGGTTAGTTAAGATTTGGGGTAGATTTCGGATTGGGTTGTATGTGGTTGGGGTTAGATTTGGAATTGGGATTGGTTAAGATTTGGGTTTGAGTGGGGTAGTTAAAATTTGGGGTAGATTTCGGATTGGGATGTTTGTGGTTGGCTTTAGATTTATAATTAGGATTCGTTAAGATTTGGGTTAGAGTGGGGTTAGTTAAGATTTGGGGTAGGTTTAAGAATGGGTTATTGTTGAGGCTAGATTTAGGATTGGGATTGGTTAATAATGGGGTTAGAATTTGCATCGCATTTGGTTAAGATTGGGGTTAGCTTCAGGATTGGGATTCAAGGTTGGGGATAGATTTGGGTTAAGAGTAAGGTGGGTGTAGATTTGGTATTATTAATATTAGATTTCATACCAGACTTGCTTAGGTTTAGCTTATGGACATGGTTTAGTTAAGGTTTAGAATTGCATTTAGTGTTTATAGTGAGGTTGTTTGGGCTGTGTAAAGAGTTTTCGAACATTTTAGATGACCAAATACAGCTTTGCTCAGGTAATGACTAATGGAATTCATTTTGAGAGTAACCCACGGTGCAATGTGCTGTTGCCGTGGTTTCTGGCTACGTTTTGTAAGTTATGAGTTATGAATCTTTTTCTCTGTAATGCGACTTTTTTTTCTAGAGTGGACAAATACTCTAATTGAAGCTAATCCTTTCAAGGTTAGAACAAATAGCCTGTAGCTATGCAGTTATAATTCATTGAGGTTAGAGAAAACTGAAAACCCTTAACTGACATAAATGCTGAAGGTTAAGTAAGCTCCAGCACCATCCAAGGACTGTATATCAGCCGAGCCTGCACAGGAGAGGGAGGGATTCCATGAGACTGAGATGTTACAAAACCTTAAAAGCATGAAGTGAGGAATCACAAATTCTGATGTACTCAAAAACTAAGGATGAACAAAAAGAACACATGAATTATAAAGTTCTGTCCTCAGAGAGCTGTAAGAGCCGCCTGACAGACTCATCCTCCAGAACAAAGTCCGAAGCAGACAACAGCTGCAGTGTGAACGAGAGAGAAACAGCCGGATTAGGGTTCTCGCTTCGTGTCCACGAGGGTGTGTATGAAGCAGTGCATTATGGGGGAGTTTGATAAAAAAAAATAAGGTAAGCCAAGGCCTGATAATCCTCTCTGGGGAAATCTAGCCCAGTGAGTATGCACATTTCTTGACAGGTTTGATCCACTGAGTGGTTGAGTTCCAAACAATGCGTGCTGAATATCTGTGTGAGTGATGACACAGAGGGAAGGGAAGTGAGAGGGGAAGCGAATATTCAGCGCGTGTCAGAAAATCAAGAGCAAAACAAGCCTCCCTGCTGCTTCTCACTCCCTGGGTGTGAACGACACCCCGCTCTCACGGCTTCGCAAATGTGTGACCTGACCAATGTGACTGATTGGAGCTGATGAACTTCAAAAATCTTTGGAAAAATCATTTGAGTGTGTGTACATGCATGCATGGATGGGTGTGCACATACACATTGAGCCTTTTTATGCCACAACACTGGCACTGGCACATGAGGTGCTGTCGGTTTGGCTATGTGTTCTTTGTGAGTTCTTTCTCATCTCTTTTTTTTCACAGGGCCACAGATGGAGGGACAGCGTCCATGCTTTCACTTACAAATAACTGAAAAAAACATGGCAGATACTTTCACTCTAATATTCTGTTCAGTACTTAACAATGTTCTATAACTTTGTTCAAGGCCATCTGTTTATACGAGTACAAATATTAAAATGTCCAATGCAGTTTACCTCTCAGTTATTAACCATATACGGTATATTAGCGCTTACTAGGTGTATAATTACCGAATGTGGCCCATCTGTTGCAAAGGACTGTATAATTTTATTTATTTCTTTGTTTATTTATTTATTTATTGATTGATTTATTTCATATTTTAAGAACAGGGAAGTAGGGAAGCTGAGAATTACTTTATAATGTTTCAATATATGAGAATGTCACATGGTCGTGATGGACTTTAACAGGAAACATGGTGAGCACATCACACATGATACTGTTGCCAAACTTATTAACAAATTCAAAAAGACTGGACGTGTTGTGTACCAACCGAGAAGAAGTGGACTTCCACGAACATCCATCTGTTATTAGAACCATAGGAGAACCACTGAGCAAATATTATTTGAGTGCTGGTTCATTGTGTGACAGATATTACATTTCAGTCGATTACATTTCATTTTAGGATTGGGTTAGGTTAAGAGTGGAGATAGATTTGGGACAAGAGTTGATTAAGGTAGGGGGTAGGTTCAGGCTTGGTAAAGGATGGGGTTAGGATTAGGATTAAGGTTAGTCTGATTGGTTTAGGATTTGGGTTGGGTAAAACAGGTATAGATTTGGAATTGGAGTTGGTTAAGTTTGGGGTTAGGTTTAGGGTTGGGGTTGGTTATAATTGAGATTAGGTTTAGGATTGGGTAGGGTTAAGATTGTATTTGGTTAAGATTGGGAATGGATTAGGGATTGGGGTCGGTTAAAGTTGGGATAAGAATCGGGGATGGTTAAGATTGTGGTTAGGTTTAGGATTAGGTTTAGTCGGATCGGGATTAGGTTTAGGATTAGGCTTCGTCAGATTGGTGTGAGACAGATCAGGGTTAAGATTAGGGTTGAGGTTAGTCAGATCGGGGTTAGGTTTAGGATTGAGGATAGTCAAATTAGGGTCAGGTTTGCAAGATAATTTAATCAGATCAGGATTAGATTTAGGAGTGAGGTTAGTCAGATTAGGGTTAGGTTTAGGATTGAGGTTAGTCAGATCAGGGTTAGGTTTAGGAGTGAGGTTAGTTAGATTAAGGTTAGGATTAGGATTGAGGTTAGTCAGATCGGGGTTAAGTTTAGGAGTGAATTTAGTCAGATCAGGATTAGGTTTAGGATTGAGGTTGGGTATCACTGGGATAGATTTGGGATCAGAGTTGGTTAACATTGGGGTTAGGTTTAGGATTGACGCTGATTAAGATTGTGGTTAGGTTGAAGATCGTCGTCAGGGTTTTAAACACCTCAGTGTTACTCCAGAGTCGAGAAAATGCACCGACCAAAAATCTCCAGTTCACAGTGATGCTATGGTCAGAGACGACCAAGCTGAGCTTTAGTCACCAACTGAACATCTATAAAGTGACCAACAAGATACAGATACGAGTGTGTAATAAAGTGCAGTAAGAGTTTAACACAGTGGTTCACTCCCTAACAACAACATTATCATGCACCAGACACACTCATGTCAGTGTGAGTTCTGTACTTCGAATAAATCACCACCCAAATAATATATGTTCACTGGTGGTCCCTTTGCATTGATGAGCAGGGTAGAGGGGGATCAATACTTTTTTCAGAGCAACAGATGGACTAAAGACTACCCAATGAACTGCCAACTTAAAATATGTGTTGCATATCTTTTTTTCTCTAACGCGGTGAATAATTCTGAACTGGACATTGCAATTGATGAAGAAGTGCGAGTCACTTGTGCACATGATCAGAGCTAAACACTTGAGACTCTGTGGGAGTCTTCGGCGACAAACAGACACAAAGACTCTCTGATTCAACCCTACAATGCCAGATAATGCGCTTCATTAATACCTACATTGCTTGTTATTCATAACCCCTGTGTAGGCTGCACAGCTTGATATTGAGCTAGCATTAATGCTTCTCCAGGGGCTGCTGTGATCACCAGCTAACAATAATTCATGAGTATATAAATGGAGATAAATAACATAATATTCTGCTGTCGGAGTGTATGCAGGATTCCAAGGATTCCCACACAAATCCCCACATTACCACACACACACATAATTCAAACAAATCAGTTAATCTGACGTGAAGCCTCAAACGCATCTCATGCTTTTTGAATTGTTGCTGGTTAACTTTTTTTTTTTTTTTAAGTATTCGTTTTCAGACCTGTGTTATCCCTACTTATTTGCTGCCTCGCTGAAGCAGAGCGCAAATTGCATTTATGGAGAGTTACAAAGGCATTATATCAGATTGTCTCTGCACTTGCACGGCAGAGAGAGGACTTTCGGTGGAGCCTCAATAACAAACGGCTCCTCGCTCGAATAGACTCTGATAAGCCGTCTGGATTTTACCACCATGCTCTCAGGGCCGTTTGGCTGAAATCCAAGCGTTTTCTTTTTGTTACCCGAAGACGCAAACAAGAGAATTTACAAGTCGAAATGTCTGGCAACGTAGTCCGACACTCGTGTGATACTCGATAGCCAAGTTGAACGCTGTAGGGGAAAAAAACAAACAAACACAGTGGACAACTATTCTAATGAACTACAAAGTTCACTTGTTCAGCAAATATGAGTCATGAGACATCTTCCCTGTTATACAAGAGTTCAGTGATCATTTCTCTTTTCTAAACTGGACAAAGTTTGCCATATTTTGAAGAGTGTTTGTTTTGGGTTTTTTTCTTTTTGCCTAAACACAGTATGACTGAATATCCAGTTTAGATACAATTTATATTCTGGACATTGTTGTAAAGGCATGGATATTATTCATAATCCATAATAGTATCACAGTGTGCTCAAATACTCAGCAGTAATTGTTTTATTTTGTTTGTTTGTTTTGTTTTGTTTTGTTTTTTGTTACTCAATTTACTCAATTTATTTCTGACGATACACTGCGTATGCCTTTGGGGCGTTCTGCTAGAGAATCGTTGCCGATTGTTCTCAGTGAATTTCTCCAATGTATGCATTAAAATAGGGCAGCACGTCTGGTGCAATGGGTAAGTGGTCCCTGGTTCATTCCAGAGCCTGGGTTACTGTATGTAATGTGTGCTTCATATATTAACATTTTCTCCCTATGTCTCGGGTTCCTCTGGGTTCTCCATGTTCTCCACAAACCATGGGGAAAAAAAATTGCACAGTGCCTTGAGAAGGACTAGGGTCCCATTCAGAGTTTATTCCTGCCTAATAGGCAGTGTTCCCAGAATAGTCCTCAAATCCACCACGATGGTGATCCGGAGAAAGCGTCTTACATTTACACTAAATAGACAACTGGAATAGGAGCCATTTGTTTTTAGTGGGGTGGGGGTTTTTTTCTTTTTCATTCCTCTTGCAGTACAAAAGCCCAAATGCCTCATACACGTGAGTCAAAGTCTTCAAAAGCCAACAGTAATGTTTACTGCTGTAGCATCTTTAGAATATACAATAAGCATAAACACTTGGAAATCACAGCATCCTCCTGTGATCTTCTAACAAAATGCACTACATTTGATTAAAAAACACATCCATATAAAAGTGAGATATTATTATTATTATTATTTTATATGAGCACAGTGGGTTTCCTCGAACTCACCCGGTGTGTGTCTGCACAAATGTGTGTTTTTATCTAAACGGTGCTTCTGTCGTCACGCTGACGGTTTCTCGAGAGCCAGGCCGTGTGTTACCTGACAGGCTGTTATGGCAGAGTCAGGCAGCCAATTTCATAAACATATGCACCAATTAAGAAATCCATTAATATCCATCATGTCCTGTCATAAATCATACAGCATGTGCGGCAGCTCTGACTGTGTAATTATTGCTGAGCGAAAAGCGGAAGTCCTTGATTAGGTCGACTCATTATAGCGCACCGAATGATTCAACTGAGTCCCGAAATAATGAAAAAGTAAAATGAAGCGGTGTGTTTGTAATTGCACGTTGGGGCCGAGCAAAAATGGCTGGCAGAGACAAAGGAGGAGCCCAGTTTCCCCCAGATTTCCCTGACTGCTCATGAATTCAACCAACAATCATTAATCCACGGGTGCAGATAACTTCCAGTGCTCGTTATTTAACCTCTGGGAAGATTCAAGCACTTCTACATTATTAAATGTTTTAGGTTACATGAGGATTACTGATACGCCCCATATGTTATTAGGCACTATTCATGGTTCTAGCTCAAAGCAAATGCTATTGCTGTGGAATAAAAATGCCGTTTTAAGACTGACGTGCGCTCTGTCGTGCACGTCGCAATTTGCATATGCATGCACCATAAACCTCCGGCTCTTATCAGCCAAATGAAATGACTGCCAGCTGTAAACCATAGCTGCCTATTCAATAAGGGAAAGAATTGCTTACAATATCGACAGAAAGTGCTCAAAGTAAATGTGATTTATAGGAAATATTCGTTTAAATATTGCACTATCCATCACACACTGGTTTCCCGCACCCATAGGAAGCTCAGTCCTGAAGTGGAGTGTCAATAAATAATCTGGTTTTTGTGAAAGAACCGTGAAGTATCTCTGACTCAGACATTGGCTTTGAGTGATGTATGAAAACGTTATGTCACGTCTGTTACGTAATCACGGGCCCGGCCTTTCCAGATCCGCAAAGCCAGTGTGAAATTGTCTAGTGCAGGTGTCTAATTGCGATTAGTAATGTGCATTCTTTATTATTGTGTGCCTTAAACCCTATTGATCTCACGCGCGAGCTATTTCTCTTAATTATGAAAATAATCCAATTTGCCAAGGCTATATATATTAGATTAAAAATATCCGTCAAGCCCTTGATGCGACTTGCTAGAGCCTTGGTTATGTAGAGCAACTGGCTGGAGGCCAGAGCTGAGTAATGTCCTGTTGCTAACTGAGGCTTTAGGGAAATCGATAAAGCCCAATAACTGCATTCTGTAGCGTTTGGAAAAGGGGGGGAAAGGCACATTACTTTGACTGCAAACCCTATTAACAAAGACGCAAAGTCATGCATTATTTAAAGAGTTGTGGTCTTAAGAGTCTGCATCCAAACAAAATATAAATTATGCCCCTGTTCCCACGATCTCTGTCCCCGAAGAGATGGGGGAGCTTTATTATATGTAATTGGTGCAGTGCTGTTGTCCTATATTTGTGTTTTTGGCCACAGCAGGGCCATTTTCAGGGCCAACGAGGCTGTTTGAATTCATCGAGGTGACCCACTCAGCAGAGATAAAAGTTAATGGGGGTTCAGGGCCGTGCTCAGGCCACATTAGAAGAGGCTCTCCTGGGCTATCGATTAAAGCCTAGGGTTTGGCCATTATTTCAGAGAGGCACGTGGATGGACCAGCTCGCTGAGAGATCAATGAGGTGCCCACAGCAGTAATCACCAAGCCTCTGATGATGTTTTCATTGGCCCGCTGAGCTGGAGAGGAATGTGCTCTCCACTTCTACAGTCCAAAATTGTCAGAAACAAACGGAATGAGTCGAAGCCTTTTTAGCAGAACGCTCACACTCGAGTGCTTAAATGGGCACGACGTACTTTCTCCACTGCTCCACTTTTTAGAGCTGTCTCCAAGAAATGAGAATTAACAAGCAAGAACTCGAGTCTGTCCTTTAATAATATAAGCTGACACATTTTTGTCAATTCAATTTCTCCAACACGGGATAGTACTGATGCCACACACCTCACAGTCTTCCCCGTTTGATCCTGATCCTGAGCTACTCTGCGGAGTGTCACATGTTCTCCCAGTGTTCATGTAAGGTTCCTCCAGGTGCTCTGCATTTCTCCCACCTACCGAAAAGAAATGGCAGTAGAAATGACATGTTTGGAAACATGCAGCAGCTGGCTTCGTGTCAGCCAGTTTGTAGTCTAGTAGGGATATTGGGAAATCTTGGCAGCAGGTGGCACCCAGCTCTACAAATTGGGACAAAATTGTTTCTTCAAATTGCATGTCACCGTAATTGGAAATTCAGACGAAAATGACACATGAACAGGATATTCAGTTTCACACACTGTTGTATGGTGCTAAAATGTATGTCACAGCTTTAAATAATAAATATAAATCGCACAATACTGTGTGGTTTCCCCTTTTTGCTGCCAAAACAGCTCTGACCCGTCGAGGCATGGACTCCACAAGATCTCTCTAGGTGTGCTGTGGTATCTGGCACCAAGACATTAGCAGCAGATCCTTTAAGTCCTGTAAGTTTCGAAGTGGGGCCTCAATGGATTAGACTTGTTTCTTCAGCACATCCTACAGATACTCGATCAGATCGAGATCTGGGGAATTTGGAGGCAATACCTTGAACTCTTTGTTCCTCAAACCGTTCCTGAGCCATTTTTGCAGTATGGCAGAGTGCATTATCCTACTGAAAGAGCACCACTGTTATTAGTGGATACCGTCACCATGAAGGGGTGTACTTGCTCTGTGACAATGTTTAGGTAGGTGGTACGTATCAAAGTAACATGCACATTTAAGGTTTCCCAGCAGAACATTGCCCAGAGCATCACACTTCCTCCGCCAGCTTGCCCTTCTTCCCATAGTGCATCCTGGTGCCATCTCTTCCTCAGATAAACGACACCCACGCACTGTAACACACAACACTACAGTGCCATGACTCATCTTTTATCTGGATTTCACACAGTATCTGTACACGTAATAACAGGAAATAACTTTCCCGTAGATTTTCCGCAACATGATCCACAACAATAAACGGATAAAACTATAATGTGCGTCATTCATTAATAAATTGACCATTGGAATCGTTGACAAATTGCCGTTTCTATAGTAACAGCTCGTTCGCAGTGACTTGTATGTCAGATGCTCTACAGCTAATAATAAACAGATAAAAAGACATTATTTAACAAAGAGAAATGTATCATCGTTAATACAGGGATCTAAAAAAACATTTATGGAAGGAGTCTCCAGTGTCAGAATGTTTGTTACCAGCTCTAGCTTTAAGTTTTCCGACATCTTCAGGACAGAGGGTGTAGGGTTTTTTGTGTGTGTGTGTGTGTGTGTGTGTGTGTGTGTGTCTTATTAGCTTTCAGATAGAAAAAGAGAGGCTGGTGAGTGAACAAGTGTTTATAGCTGCTATAATGTAAGTGAGAACAGGAACTTGTTTCATGGATGTTCCACAACATGTAACTACAATAAGGTGTGATTTAATAAATGAAATAAATTGTAATCATTGCTGTAATTAAGCACTTCAGTGAACTAATCAACTTCAAGATAAGATTAACGCCACTTCATCATCGCACAACCCCATCGTTGATTATTTTACTATAACGGCATGGGATGTAGTGTTTTTATTCCTTACTGATGCACATGTCTGTCGCTTTATCCTAGCATCGAGTTAAGATACAACGTACCAACGCCCAACTATGGCTCTATGGCAGTCATGGGGTTTGAATTTGCAATCTTTGAACCGCTCGGCCTGGCTCGTAACCACTGAAACCAATGCTTTATTTGTTTAGTGTTTATTTGCCTAACCAACTCCACTCTACTGTGGATGGAGATTTAAGTTTGTTTTGTTTTTTATTTTTCCATTTCAGATGCAAAACAGTGCTTGTATCCACCATGATTCCATGTTCTTGTGTTACAGAAGTGACGGAAGTTTGAAAAGGCTGTTAATGCAATAGATGTGAAGTCGAAAGGTCCAGGTAGTGTAGCGTTACATTACATTACAATACGAATACGATATTGTGCAAAACAATATCCAATTCTGCAACATAATCATTGAACGGTAACATGAGTCAGGCCTTTATGCGGCATTATTATAACTGGAATATATCAACAAATAAATTATTGAGAGTTTAAGGGTTTGGGTTCACTGAACGTAGCCATATCGCGTTGCCGAGCGGATGGAAGGAAGGCAGGAGGAGGGAGTCAGCGAGACCCGGCTTTCTGACCACACGTATTTTCATATTATTCGACAAACCCCCGATGTAAACGAGCCTCTGCGTCAGCATACCTGCTTTTCTCCCACAATCGCATCCCAAGATAAAACTTGCGCATGAATATTTCATGGCAAGCCTTGCATGTGACCTGTAAAAAAAAATAATAATAATAAATAAATTAAAAAGGCAAAAAAAAATTTCAAGGCTCTTTAATATTTAATTATTTATTTATTGGACGGCTTGTCTTCCTTTTGTTGTAAATAAAGCAGTTTAATTATGTAGCACTGGAGCAGGGTGTTTTTTTCTGTTCTTTCTTGTTTTTTTTTTTGTCTTTTTGTTAACAAAGCCACATTATCTGAGCTCCACAGCAGAAAGTAAAAAAAAATAAATGCGCTCTCGCTTGTGCAGAGTATTAATTTTTTAACATTCCCTGTTGATTTAGAGAAAACGTTGCACCAGCAGCTTGCTACCTCTGTTGACTCGCAGGTTTTTTTTTTCTTGTTTTTTTTTTTCTTCTTTCCCCCCTAGGCTGAAACATCTCGGAGGTATGCATAAAAACAGATGTGGCTGTGTTATGGATGACGTGTTGACGACCCCCTCCCCTGTGGCTCCCCGCTGTGTGGAGTTTAGATTGTATTTAGTAGTGTAAGCATAAATCAGTGTGTATTTCTGTACAATACGAGCTAGCGCACTTAACGCTGCCTTAAATTCACTCTGAATCACAGTGCGCTGCTGTGCGACATTAGACGTGATCCATTAGCCTTGAATAGCTGTTTACAGGTGTCTGACGTTCGTGAAAGATGTTATTAGCTGTGTTTCTTGCAAGGAAAGTAGAAAGAGGTGGATGCCTAGTCTGGAGCGAGAGAGTCGGAACACCTCTAATGGCTTTAATCACGGCGAAACTGGTTTTGTAAACTCATTTACATCTAACTCACGATGGAGGCATAAATGCAAACACAGATCGTAGAGGTGGAAGGTCACGGACAACGGAGAACCTTTGGCTTTTAATAACTCACAGAAGAGACAACCTGTTGAGTAATTGAACACATTCTGTGCTACATTCAATGACTAGTGTGCTGTTTTATTCAAAACAGACAGAATGCTCACATTTCTAACACAGATATCATATATAATTACACCATCTGGGTCAAATTTTTTCACTTCCTCAATATTGGGACATTTATACCACGACGCTGTCGAGTCCTGGATTGTGATTGGTCAGAAGGTCTTGATTAATTTTCTATAAGGAAGTGTTTATGTAGCGTGTATGGAAGGAGTCTCCAGTGTTAGAGATAAAGCTGTAAATTGAAGTTTTCCGACATCTTCAGTATGGAGGAGTTTATGGGTTTGTTTGTTTTTTTTTGCCTTATTAACTTAAATTTAAGAAAAAGAAAAATAAAGAGCAGATGGAGAGGGAATGTTTAGAACTGCTATAACGTATGTGAGAACAGGAAGAAGAACAGGAAGAGTGGCAAGAAGAAAGCCATTTCTCAAAGATATCCATAAAAAGTCTCGTCTAAAGTTTGCCACAAGCCACCTGGGAGACACACCAAACGTCACACCAAACATTGAGAAATGGCTTTCTTCTTGCCACACTTCCATAAAGGCCAGATTTGTGCAGTGTACAACTGATTGTTGTCCTATGGACAGACTCTCCCACCTCAGCTGTAGTTCTCTGCAGTTCATCCAGAGTGATCATGGGCCTCTTGGCTGCATCTCTGATCAGTCTTCTCCTTGCCTGAGCTGAAAGTTTAGAGGGCGGCCAGGTCTTGGTAGATTTGCAGTGGTCTGATACTCCTTCCATTTCAAAATGATCGCTTGCACAGTGCTCCTTGGGATGTTTAAAGCTTGGGAAATCTTTTTGTATCCAAATCCGGCTTTAAACTTCTCCACAACAGTATTACGGACCTGCCTGGTGTGTTCCTTGGTCTTCATGATGCTCTCTGCGCTTTCAACAGAACCCTGAGACTATCACAGAGAAGGTGCATTTATACAGAGACTTGATTACACACAGGTGGATTCTATTTATCACCATCAGTCATTTAGGACAACATTGGATCATTCAGAGATGCTCGCTGAACTTCTGGAGTGAGTTTGCTGCACTGAAAGTAAAGAGGCCGAATAATTTTGCACGCACCACTTTTCAGTTTTTTATTTGCTAAAAAAGTTTAAAATATCCAATAGATTTCGTTCCACTTCACAATTGTGTCCCACTTTTTGGTGATTCTTCACAAACAAATTAAAATTTTATATCTTTATTTTTTTGAAGCCTGAAATGTGGCAAAAGGTTGAAAAGTTCAAGGGGGCCGAATACTTTCACAAGGCACTGTATATATATATATACACGTATAGTGATTACAATGTGTTACTGTTTTTGATCGATGAAAAATTTAAATGTATTGTAAATCAAATCGCTGTGATATAAGAGAAATAAAACACCTCAGGACATGGTGTTATAGGAAAACAATCCACTCGGTAACACTGAAACATTACTTCTCGGAACGTCCGAGTCCGAGTTGTGCATGAGTGAGCACTTTGAACTTTATTCCTGGTTGAGATACATGCTGGTGTTTTTTTGTTGTTTTTTTTTACCACGTGAAGGCATTTCCCGGGGACGCCACACGCATTTACACAAGACCTCAAAAATAGTCCTTCCTACCAGGTTTGAACTGTACTCATACACCGTTGGTTCTGGTTCTGCTTCTCCAGAAATGAACGCGGATGATGGGGAAACGCACGTCCCCCCCCCCCACACACACACACAAAGTGTTGAGAGAAATCCGACGTTCCCTCGGCCATTGTCTTGATGTCAGCGCAGATGAATGGGACAATATGTCGAAGAAATAGGCTGAGCTTCAAAGACTGGAGAAAATTGTTGAGCACGCTGTATACACGGAACCAAACAATAGTGCCATAGCCACGGCCTCGCTTTCCATCTCTCACTCTTTCGCATCCTTGCGCTCTCTTTTTTCTCCCTTCTGTTTCTCTTCTTCCGTATCTGCAATTAATTCTCCCAGGACGCCGCTCGCTGCGTGATTCGTCCTCTTTTTTATTTCTTTTCGCACGGTGTTCTGCGTTACATGTCATGACAGGACGTCATTACAGCCAGAAAAGATGGTTTCGCACTTCTTTCTAGGGAAGAAAAAAGAAAACGAAATAGAACGATCAGCAGACAGGTGCTTCAAGATTACACGCTTGTGATATTTTAAAGCGGCGACAAGTATGGGACTGTGTACAAATATGTCAACCACCTCACACGCCTTCTGTATGCACGGTGCAGCACATCCGTCACCATGCTCCTTTGAAGGGAATTCAACGATTTTGAGGTCAATAGAAGAGCGTTAGCGGGTTGTCTGTCAGCGCTGTCCACCGGTAGCACGCAACACCGAAAATGTCAGCTGATGCATCTTCATTTTTCACTTGTCTGCCATGGTGCAGTGATTTCAGTCTGAGCTTGCTGCCTCCAATTCACGAAAGACAACTGAAATATAGAAAACAGCAGATATTTGAACGCAACGCATGATACACCCATTTACAGGCAACTTGCTTTTCTCGTGATATTAAGAAAAAAAACCTTCTCCACACTGTAAAATCCCTGTGCGCTTTCATTTGAAAGTATTATTATTATTAATTCCAGCTCACCCACTTTCCTTAGCACTTTCTCTGAATATGATATCCACCCTCCTCGAACCATCTGGATCACAGGCAAAAGGGGCAATCCGACAACGATGAGAAATGTCAGCGAGAGCCGTAAAAATATTTCACAGTGTCACAACAGCTGCTTAAATGTCACGAGCCTGTGCCCAGAACAGAGCCATTCGACCAGCCCTCAGGGGTTCGGGGCCTATTCATAACACACAAACACGTGCACGCACACACACACGCATGCTGGGTGTGTAAATTGACTCGATAATTATTCATCAGGCCACCCAAGAGTCAACTCATCCCTCAAATTGCAGTCCAGCCGTTTTTGTCCAGGAACTACTGAACCACGATGGAGTGTTCACCGAGCCAAGCAACGTAATGATGATTGGTAGGCGCCGGAGCGTAAGACGAGTGGACGAGTGTTAACTGTGAATAATTTGGGCAGAGTGCAAATGAAATTACGACCTAAGTGATAAAAAAAAACCTGATAGGAAGAAGAGAAAAAACAACAACACCCAGCTGAACATACACGTTTTGTTGTTGGATTCTGGATTCTGATTGGTCAGGAGGTGTTGATTACGTTTCTATAACAGCAGCTCTGACAGTAGCGCACCTGCAAATCCCGGGTTTATATTAAAGCGCTTGTTCGAATGTGTTATTGTTTCTATAGCGACAGACAGCGGAGTTGATGTGATTTTTTTCGCTTGCATTTTTCTGATAACATGAAAAAAGAAAGAGTCTGGTGAGTGAAGAACTCTTTGTGGAAGTGAGAACAGGAACTCACACAACCAAAACTCCAACAATAAATGGATAAGAAGATTCTTTCGTTAGTTAAAATGTCAGTCTTTGGCGAATTGCTGTGGTGTAAGAGGAAGAAATTATCTTCACGATGGTATCAGAAACTCCGCTCCATCACATCATTCCATCGTTAATTATTTTCCTATAACAGCAGGACACAGGAGTGTTTTATTATTTACAGATCACAATGTACAGGTTTACTACTTTTATTAGTTGTGTACTTTCTTCCGACAAAACTACATACTGTACGGTGTAGAATTTACTCATAAGAGAACTTTATCAAAACGTTCCATAAGCATTCAACAGGTTTTCAGCTAAATCTTGCAATGTTCTTAAAATTACATTTATGGCATTTGGTAGACGTTCTTATCCAGAGCGACTAACATTGATCTCATTTATACAACTGTGCAATTGAGGGTAAAGAGCCCAAACAGGCCCTTGTCCAAGAGCCCAACAGTGGTACCTTGGTACTCCTGACCTTCTGATCAGTAACCCAGAGCATTTAACCACTGTAAAGCCTTTACTCTTTAACCACTGAGAAACCACTGGATCTCAGTCAAAATATCTGCTGTAATAATAGCTTTACAAAAGCGAATATTAATGAAACATTAGAGTGGGAGTTAACACCAACTAAAAACGTTAGCGTTTAGAAATGTTATGTAATGGCCTTCTGATCCTTCTTCATCTATCAGCTTCAACAAAACCTAACAAATGGACGAAGTTCAATAAAAAGTTCACTGTTTTCCTTCGGGGTGGTTAAGAAATCATCATGCAGTACGTTTTTTTTTTAAAGCTCAGAGTCATGAAATATCATCCCATCATATCGCGTCGTGTAAGTGTGATTAGACCCGCATGACACAGAGCCTGGAGTGTTCCCAAGAATCATGCAAACCAAATAAATGCATGAGTTTTTGCTTAATTTGGAATATAATATAAAAGGATAAAAAAGTTTCTTTCATTAAAATTTGTTAAAATGGCAATATTTGGCAAATTATAAATGTTTGTAAAAAAAATAATAAATCAGGAAACTTATTTTAAAGGCATGAAATCTTTTTTATGTGCCTTAATTAAAGGTTAATTAAATGAATGAAAATGTAGCAGGGTTTACATAGAATTGTTGACATGATGTGAAACAGACATTAAAGAAAGCAGCTACTTTAATCATTTGTCTGAAATATTTTGGATTAGATGAAGCCGCTTCTGCATTCAGCTGCGCTATGGGAAAATTCTTTTCTTCATGTTCTTCCACTTTAATGGACTGTTAATACTTGTATACAAGGCTGTTTAGTTTTTTATGATTCTACTCCCACACGTTCCCAATGGAATTCCTCCCACAGTTAGTTTTGTTGTCCGTTAAAGTGAAATAAACGTGAAGTGAAACCCATGCACTGTGACTGACTGAAATCCAACCAGCACCGTGTGAGTGAGCGCTCCCAGAGCCGCGGGTTGCACATCGCTGTCCGATCTCGCTCAGCGCATGGCGGCTCGAAGACGCTGATCGAGACATCGATCTGTGCAGTGCTGAGTGCTCTCAGTTTCATCACATGGTTCATCATCCATGTGAAGAATTGTAGTAAAGACAGGACTAGCCAAGATCGAGGCAAAACCGAATCTTAAGTGGTTTGAAGCCATGTCAAAATCGAGTCCAAATGAAGTAAGAGTCAAGATCAAGAGTGAAAACCGACATATAAATATTTTTTGGTTGGGGGGGCTTGCCAATTCCCAACCAAAATATACCATCCAGGGAGTGTATGGCTAGCACATACTTCCTCCAAGACACATGAAGCCAAACTGTTGCTCATGTAGCATCACCTGGAAGAATAGCACACACAGAGGAAAATGCTATCTGCCCACGTCTGCATGCATGAGCTCACAGACACCCACTACCATCTAGTGTTTCTGTGAGTGACAGGAATTCTTTCTTGTCAAACTTTGTGCCTGTGGAAGGAAAAGACAACACACTCATTATGTCTTCAACTCTCATTTGGAACCAAAGACACATTTAGCAAGACCATGCTAATAAATCTGAGACAAATCCAAGTCAATGATCGGCACGGTGGCTTCCCACATTCATCCTGCATATGCGGAGTTTGCATTTTCTCCCCATGCCTCTGGGGTTTCTTCCGGGTACTCTGATTTCCTCCCCCAGTCCAAAGACATGCTCTGTAGGCTGATTGGCATCTCTAAATTGTCCGTAACAGGTGAGTGTGTGTGTGATTGTGCTCTGTGATGGACCGGCACCCTGTCCAGGGTGTCCCACACCTTGTGCCCCGAGTCCCCTGGGATAGGCTCCAGGTTCCCTGTGACCCTGTTTAGGATAAGCGGTACAGAAAATCATTGGACGAATGGAAGTCCAAGTCAATACTTGGACTTGCACTCATGTCTCAGAAGTCAGGATTCTCACACTGATCTGCTCTGAGATTCAGACCCTTGTTTTATTTCAGAGAAGAGCCATTGAGACATGCTGTAAGAATTCCCATACATCCTCACATCTTTTTACTGAAGAGGCTGAAATTGTTGAAATACAGAGCAATAGAGAGAGAGAGAGAGAGAGCAGACATAGACCCATGTCTTCAGTGAAACCCAAGGCCTGTTGTTTCCGCACTGAAAGCGAAGGTTATTGTGTGATAACCCTGCAGCTTCTTTCCACTTTAAGCAAACTTTCCTGGCTTGAATGTTCTTAATGCATTCTCTTTTATGCTTTTTAAGTCAGAAAGCCTCTTTATCGCACTCTTATTGTTAGCGGTTAGATGCCCCGCATTTAAGCAGAGATGGTTTCAGAACAAAGCTGTGCATTTTATCTCTTCTCTCTCTCTCTTGTTGTTTGTGGATAAGCAATTAAAATAAGTGGGTCACCCGTTAGCGAGCACTCGAACGCAGACGCAAGAGGGGTTTCATGTCTGATCTTTACCGCTGAAGCCTTGGCGTCTCTCTCTCTTTCGTTCCCCAGGTCTCTCGGCTCGACTACGAGAGAGCATTTCGATGGGCTGATGGCAGGCCTGAGGATCGCTGTTTACGAGCTCTTTAATCTGTGCCCATAATGAGCGCGCATCATCTGCATAGCAGAGGACCCTTGAGCGCTGGCTGATAGCCAAAAGGAGCCGCAGTTTTTGTAATTTCAGGAAAGCAGTCTGTGTTTTGCAACAAGCGTTTCCGGCTTTGCATAGCTTGAAGAACATGCCTTGATATCTGCCGTTGATTTTAGAGCGCCCTCTTCAACTTTGCACCATTTTACAAGTGAAGGAAGTCACAGCCATCATGAGGGCTCCGTTTCGTAGATGGCCACGTGAACATCATCCTTAATTACAGTCATATTTTTTGTCTATTATTATTAGTTGTAGTTAGTAGTCATCTTTATTTAACAAGTGCTTTTCATATAAGTCGTAGCTCAAAGTGCTGTACAATCGCAGAGTGGAAAAAATGTCTGATAAAGAGTAAAGTACTAGAATCTACAAGGGTAAAAGTGAAGATAAAGATTGCTTTAATGCAAAGTGACACTGATTTCCACTGATTTGCAGCGCAGAAACTTTTCTTTGCGTTTATTTTGTAGAAACAAATGCAAAATTGTTTGCTAATCGTGGAAAATGACTTATTAGTCTCCTGTTAGTCTCCTAATCAGAAATATAAACAAATATGCCTATGCAATGATCTTTTTTTATTATTATTAAAGCAGATAACGATGTTTGTCCTGGCACGCTAGAGCAAACATACTTAATCATTTAAATCATAACATGGATTTGCTGTTTGTACAGTCAGCTAAATTCCACATCTGGATTTATTTCAATACTGTAGTTAAACAGCATGATCATTAATTAACATGCTTGACAATTAGATAGCAAGTTCACCTGTTACCATGCTACATAGTTAGATAGTAAGATCAGTAGTAAGTATGCTAGTTCGTTAGATGGCATGTTAGATAGTTAGCTAGCAAGTCAACTAGTTAGCATTTTAGATAGTTAAATAGGAGGTACATGTTATTTTGTTCTAGATAGCAGTTTTAGACTGCATTTTACATTCAGCCGGATTTCTGTAAATAGTTCAACAGCACATTCATTAGTTATTAGCATGTTTTATATGAGCTCATTAGACAGCAAGTTAATTAGCTAGCGTGCTAATGAGGAACAGTGCAAGTTCACTGGTTAGCATGAGAGGTAGTTAGATATGTTTACCAGTTAGCAGACTAGGCAAGTAGATAGCAGGTTATCTAGTTAGTCGGTTGATTTTAATTGTGCCTACATTTGAGTGAATAAAGGGCAAAATGATGAAAAGACAAAGACATTTAATTATAGTGACAACAAAAAAGGTAATACAGTGTAGAAATATTAAAAAATACTCATATTTAAGCTGCTTTAACTCAGTTCAATGGTGTTCATTTTGCAGTTTCCTTTTATAAATGGCAGATAAAGCTGTTTTTATTTAAACAGCAAAGAAAAAAATATTAGTACTTACTAAAGCTAATCAGTTAGCATGATGGAAAGTCAGCTAGCACATTATCTAGAGAGTAGTATAGCAAATTAACTAGTTAGCATTCTGGATAGATAGGAAGTACAAGTAGTTCATTTGCTAGATAGTTAGATAGTAAGTTAAATAGTTAGAGTAGTATATGTGCCATTTGGTCAAGACAACATAAAAAAACAGTGCAAGATAACAATAAGTAAAGCAGGCTAGATGGTTAAACAGGATGTTCACTGGTTAGCATGCTAGATATTGAAAGCAGATGTAACTTTTTAAATAGTTCATTCCACTATTTAGTGACAAAAATATAATTAAATTTGGAATAAATGAAGAACTGAATAAAATAAGTTTCATAAGTGTGCATCTCCGTCTCTGAATGTTATATAAATATATTCTCTAATAACTTATTAGCCCACCCTTTGATTTTATAACTGCCTCCAACCTCTTTAATACCCTGTGAACAGCTTTGGGATCCTCTAAGCTATAAAATTCTGCCCTTTTCAGACCCCTCACACATTCTCCCTGACATTTCTGTTCTAAAGTCTGTCGACGTTACACACCGCCTGCTTCAAATCACATCTCGAGGCCGAAAGGGTCAGGGCAAAAATATAATATAATAATATTTTCCTGCCAGTTTTTTTTTCCTGCCTTGCTTTTGGAATTGTTGTCTCTGTTACAGTACACACCAAGATTTTATATGTAACATCTTACAATTCAATTAAAGTGTGGATAAATGTTTTGAAGCTCACCATTTAAAGACCGTGGGGTTTGGGGGGAAGGGGGGATGCAAACTTTTGCACCCAAATGTTCAAAGAAAATGGATCAAGCGGTTCAAAGGAAATAGTCCATTCAAAGCGGCACTGGAATTGCATCAGCCATGTCAAGTTTGTTCTTAAAAAAAAAAAGAAGAAGAAGGTTCCCTTGATCTCGCTCCTCACCTGATATACACTACCCATCAAAAGTTTAGACACGCTCATTCTTTATATTTGATTGTTGTATTTTCCACATTTTAGAATAATAATAATAATAATAAAGTCATCAAAACTCTGGAGTAACACAAATGGAACTATGGGAATTATGTTGTGATATAAAAATAAATAAATAAATAAATAAATCTAAATAATTTAGTATATTAGCATTTTCAAAGTAAACACTTTTTGCAGAGAATTTCCAGAAATGTATTCTTGGCATTTTCTCACCAGATTTTTTGAGGAATTTCCCTGAGATGCTTTTAAACAGTATTAAAGGAGTTCACACCGACGCCGGACTCTTATCGGCTGCTTTTCGGAATATTTCGCTCCGAGTCGTCCATTTAAACAAATATTTATTTATAAATAAAGTGTTAGTTTTCTAATTACATAAATGAACATGTTGGTGCAATTATATTTTGGTGTCATAGACAGACTTCACATGTTTAATCATACACCTTCAGATCAAAAGGTTTTTAAGATCACGAGAAACATTTCAATCGAGTGTCCACAAACTTTTGATTGGCAGTGTAAAGGAAGTACACACTTCCCTTATAGAAAAAACACACATATTTCAGACATCATCATATTATTATGTGCATGATATGTGAGCAGGTTGAAAAGCATTACGTCAGAAAAAACACGTTTGAATAAAAAGAACACGTCCTACAAGTGAAAAATTAACATGGGAATCTAAATGAATAATGTGGAAAGGAATCACATGAAAATAAATTATTCGTGCAAAAAAATTTATCAAATATGTGTACAAAAATTCCACATAAACAAAATAATCATTTGGATAAAAAAAACATGTAAAAATATATATATGAATCATTTTACAGGTAAAATCATGTGAAATAATTATCTTTGGGGTGGGGTAGGGGGAGAGGGCATGGGGGGAATCATGTGAAAATAAATTAAACATTTGGGGGAAAATCATCTGAGTAATGTATGATTTAGGAAAAAAATCACGTGAAAAATGTATTATTTTGGGGGAATTATGTAAAAGTGAATTATTTGGGCGGATCATGTGAAAATAAATGAATCCTTTGGAAAAAATCACATTAAAAAGGAATCATTGGGAGAGAAAAAAAATAATAATCGTGAAATTAAATTAATCCTGTGGCGGGAAAATCACCTGAATAATTAATCATTTGGGGTGAAAATAATGTCAAAAAAATTATTATTAATAAATAAATAAAAATTAATACTTTGGGGGCAATGACATGAAAAATTAATCATTTGGGAAAAATAATTATTTAAAAAAAATGAACATATAAAAGAATCATGTGAAAATAAATTAATTGTTTGAAAAATCAATTATAGAAATAAATACTATAAATAATCTGAAAAAGAATCATGAAAATTAAAACCTGTGGAACTCATATGAAACATATAAAATAGGTGAAGTGTCTGAAGTGTGATCATTTTTGTAGCAGTGATATTGTAGTCTAGTATGATATTGTGAGTCATGCTGGAAGATCTATGATAGCACACTAAAACTGTATTAGAAAGCAGGGTGATTCTTTAAACCTGCAATGTGATTGGTAGCTATATGCGCATGTTAAAGATCCCCAGGCCTGCTGCATCCCCATCTTCATCCATCTAGCAGGCTGTCAGTGATATTGAGAGGCTGTCAGGGCCGTTCGCGGCTCCATCCATATCAACAGTAAATATTAGTTCCTCTGGGGCCTCCAGGGAGTGTGGTTACATCCCCTCTTATTAACCTCCTAACCCGACTGTTTGATGTTAAATAATTACTTCAGCTGTTCTCTGGGGAGGTGTAACCCCTCCGAGCTCGACTCTTCTCTCAAAAAAAACTCCATCTGACACTCTCGGGCCTGTTAGTGCTTCTCCATCCGGCCCACTTTAATTACGTTCAGGTTTAGAAACATCAGCAACGTCGTTCAGAGTGGGGGGGAAACCCACGAGGAAAAGAAAAATGAAAAATTACTGTATCGTGGACTTGTCTTCATGGGGGGAAAAGATATAAATAAAGTGCAGGACACATATGGCGTCTCCTATCGTTTTCCGACATTTTTTCTCTCTCTGTCTTCCCTGGCTTGTTTCCAAGGTAACATGTCAGAGGACTGAGTGCCTCCAAAGGACTGGTCTGAAACCTCCTCCCTTCCTCCCCAACCTTCCACGCCAGACCAACTTTGTGGCACTGACTTTGGGTCATGTGACCACACCTGTTCCCATGACAACTCGATTGAGGGCAGTCGATGAGTGTATCAGCGTGGGGAACAATGAACACGGACTAAAACTGAGACGGGGGAAAAAAACAAAAATGAGGACGGGAGAGAACTGGGGTCAGCCTCACCTGCAGAAGTCAAAAGCCATTATATTGCCTTTCAGCTGCTCTGAATCAGCCTGTGGATCTCAGGTGGCCATCTTAATTAGGACAGACGTATTGTATCTGGCACAATCTGAAAAACTTTACGCTTGAATGCCACCGTGACTGTGTAATACACATCCCAAGGTCATGGTACCAATAAGTGACACTAAACCAATGTTTATGGTGAGGACAAGCTCAGGAGCAAAGGTAGTGGTGGTTCACCCATAGGGACAGATGATGCATAGCCAATCAAAAATGTAAATTTTTCTTATTCCCATCTTTATTCACTTTGAATTCTGTTGCTTACCTCACTGACCTAGTTAGCGCCATAGAATTATTATTATTGCGGGTAGTGGTCAAAATGGGAACTGCAACAAGCACTAAAAGAAACTGATTAGGACGGTATTCATGCTTCCACATACCCGGGGGGATAAGCAGCAGATTGTTAATAAACGGTTAATGACAAGGATGCAAGATTTTTACACCAAACTGGGCAAGTTTTAAAATGCTCTGTTGCGGCTGCCATGATGTTGTTTTATAGCAATTAATCAGAATTCTATCTAATAAATTTCCAAAAATACAAGGGCAAAGTTTGAGTGCAGACAGGATAGTGTGTCTATGATGGTGCAGTGGTGGGTTGGTGGTTAAGACTCTGGGTTATTGATCTCACCCTATTGATCAGTGCAAGCCCTAGCACTGCGAAGCTGCCACTGTTGGCCCTTGAGCAAGGCCCTTAACCCTCTCTGCTCCACGGGCTCTGTATCATGGCTGACCCAAGCTTACTGACAGGCAGGGGTGTGTGAAGAAAAGAATTTCATTGTACATATGTATATGTGATCAATAAAGACTCATTATCATTATCAGAACCATCTCTACTGTAAGACACATTGTAAAGATTGGAAGAGGGAAAGATAAATCCGGATTATGGTGTGGAGTCCGTACATTAGAAATGCGTGGCCTTCCCATTTAAAAGTGTGTTTCTGGGATTTCTTTTTTTTTTGGTTTTTGAAATTGGAAATGTTGCTGAAACCTGGCAACCCTGGAAAATGATATTACTTGGAACACAGTTGAACAAAGATATGTCTACAACCGCTCAAAATGAAGTGCTAGACTGTACGCTGGATGACTGTACGTTGTTGACGCTCATCTCTCTATTACAGGGTTACTCGATGAACCTATAGCATGAGGGCGGCTGTGTCGCAGAGTAGAGTGGGTTGTCCACTAATCGTAGGGTTGGTTCGATTCCCGGCCCGGGTGACTCCACATGCCGAAGTGTCCTGGGGCAAGACACTGAACCCCAAGTTGCTCCCGATGGCAAGTTAGCGCCTTGCATGGCACCTCTGCTACCGTGTGTGTGAATGGGTGAATGAGACACAGTGTAAAGTGCTTTGGATAAAAGCGCTATATAAGTGCACTATTAACATAGCATGAGTCGAGTATGATGTCCTCTCTCATCCTATATTTTTAACTAAATTTCCATGAAAATGTTTCCTTTTAGCCACCATGAGAGAGAGAGAGAAAGAGAATGAATTCACCTCACTTCTCAGTCTCTGTGCAAGGTTAATCGCGTATAGTCACACACCTGGGAGTGTAATGTCTCCGCTATTACCCTAAAATCTGAATGACTAAATGCATTTTTTATAGACTGTAATCCAAGAAAAATGCTCTTAGGAAGTATAAATATTCCTGGCCACGACTGCCGTGGCCTTTCCAGGCCTCCAGGGTTTGCTAAATATCTGACCTTCCAACAGCCTTTGGCCCACCGCAAACCTGCAGCATCTCCAAACCTTTTTAGTCAGTGCAAAGAGCAAAGCTGTTTGGAACGGCTCCATCAGATAGCATGCAATTGCTGCACCCCGTCTGAAATGTGTGTGCCAGCAAGGTCGAGCCCTAGACGCTTGTCCCTCAGAGGGAGCCAGCTACGTGACTCTTCCTGTGCCTGCCTTCAGCCACATTCCACTGATCTTACAGCATCGATCTGAAATCACGCAGGGAAGCTAGAGGCCATCAAGCATGCCGGGGTCTGTAAAACACTGTAACACACACACATTGTGTACTCTTATCTGACCCCTTTGTGAACTTAAACCTTTAAAAACCCACCAGATGACTGTGGATATTGAGGTTATTCAGTGGGAAATGTAAGTAATAAAACACTCCATGTTGTCCACAACATGTTATACCACCACAATTTGCCAAGAATTATCTAGAAAATTAATCAAAAGAATTTTCCAAACATTGTCATCACATCACTTCCATTATTTCTAAAATTAATTTTTCCATGCAGTTCCACTGATGCAGTTAGTCCTTTCACGTTTTTGGCTTTTATTGATCTCTTTTCTTCAGCTTCATAAGCCATCAAAGTGTCATGTCCACATGCGGGAAACCAGAATTTATCTGAAGTGCCATTATCCTCTACATGACTACAGTGGTTGCACTTCTGTATAGCTTTTGTATCGCCCATAACTGCAGCGCTACAGGAGTACAAATCACAGCACCAGCCCATGCAAGGAATTCTGTACTACTCAGATTTTCCACACGGCCAATCGTAGTGATTTATTGTCCTCCAGACTTCCAGCCCGGCCAATAAATGGGACTTTCCAGCCAGCTGTAGATCACAGAGATTCATTCTTCACTCCATGGACTCTGTCCATCCCTCACAAATGGCCATTGATCACTCCTGTACTGCTGACACACACTTCCACGATTGTGACTGTGTCCAAAGCCAGGGGAAATCCGGACAATCTCGGCATCACAGCATTCATCTGGCTTCATCCTAAAGCAGTGTCCATATCCCTCAGTGAGGAGCGGCATCACATTTCTCTTCCCTGTCCTCCATTTCTTCCAGCCTCTGCTAAACTTCTAAAGTCTTGCTTTTATTAGATTTTAGCATTGAAATATGTTAGGTGAGAAGGAAAAGTGGCACCTGAGTGTCACCCGTGTGCGTGTTCTGCAGATTGGCCGATTTCCATCCCTCTGATTGGTTGCGACCCGTTTTACCTCCACATCTCACCTGCCACTAGATAGACGTCACCTTCATGTCGCGAGAGGTGAGATGATATCCGCCTCTCGTTAGCCGAGCCTAGCCTGAGAAATCATTTGCTAATGCTTCTGGTGAGATGATAAATCTACAAAATATGCAGCACTGCTTTGGGGGAAATGTGCTGTGGAAATGTAGCTGGTTGGCACTTTGCCACGGAGGTGTTGAAATGTCTGAGCTAGGAGTTGATTTGTTTCACATGTTGGGATTTGATGCACCAGATGGAGTTGTGCCGCTATGCATCATTCCTATCTTTAACACTTAACATTTATGTTGAATATGTGATTAAATGAAGCAAAGATAGGGACTGTTTTCTTCATGAATTCGATTTTTCGTAAGTACTTTATCCTGATCAGGATTGAGGTGATCAATATACTCTGGATGAGACTGCAGTTCATCACACACACACACACACACACACACACACACAAACTAAGCTAGCTAAGCTAACCAAGGCCAATGATTTAAAGAAGCGAGTCAATCTAAGAGATGACCTAAGCTAATCAGTGCAACGGTGCTAATTAAGCGAGCTCAGCTAACAAACACCAAGGATTTAACTGAGTGAGCCAAACTAACAAATGGTGGTGTTAACTGGGTGACTTAAGATGATGCATTTTTGATTATTTTCATTGTGCTTGTATGATAACAATATATAAAGATTCAGTTCTATGGCACTAGCTGCGAGAGCTGTTATAGAAAACTGAGCTGGCAAGCACTAAGAAAGCAAGTCAGCTGATCCAACAAAGACCAAGCGATGTCAGCATAGGCTAAAATGCTTGCTGAGTGACCTAAACAAATGAAGGCTATGACGCTAACTAAGTGATCTGAAATAGTGGGTGCAGAGTGACCTATGCTAACAAAGTACATGGTTCTAACTGAAAGATCTGTACTAAGAAAGACTATGATGCTAACTGAGTGACCTAAGCTAAGCATTTGCAAGCAATCTGACCTGCCAAAGGCATGGTGTTAACTTAAGAAGCTAGGCTAACTATGGTGCTAAGTAAATGAGCTGAGCTAATGAAGGCCATGTTTTGTTTAGGGTTTTTTAAACTAGCAAAGGATGCAATGCTTTAGTTACATGCTACCTGAACCAAACTAAGCTGATGAAAGTGAGGCCTCCTGGCTAATTCGTACTCCGGGCCCCAAGCCCCCACCCCCCAATTATCTTTTCTTATGGCCACGTGTAAAAACAATCATTATCAATAAGCGTAACAGTTATTGCATATTCAATAAGAGACTATAAAGAACAAAATTTGAACAGTTTATTAAATTCGCTGAAATGATGCATTTATAACTATATTCAAATAACTATAAATACACAGTACAAGTAATTCACACCATTGTACTCTCTCTCTCTCTCTCTCTCTCTCTCTCATACATGGATACAATAGAAACTCTGTCTGGATGTCTTTAAAAGCTGTCGACTTGTAATTTCTTATTCCCCAAGTACCAAGAACAATGAAATGTGTTATTATTATTATTGTTTTTATTATTATTATTATTATTATTATTATTATTATTATTATTATTATTATTATTCATTGAATGAATAATAAGTTTCACACACCAAAATGAAATGTGGAAATTTGCTAAAACAGTGACAGCATTGTTGGATAAGTGAGTTGAACAAACAATTCACTCACGAATCGGACATCGTTACAACACTTCTCTCATAAACTCACTCCGGATGATTAAAGCAGATTTATATGAATACATTAAATTTCTATCGATTCCTCACAGAAAGCTGTTGGATACACTGGAATATACACAACACCGGACTAGTTTTATCGTCGCTCGGTGCTTTCCAGTCCCTTGTGAAGCTCAGTGCTGCATTACTATTGCTCGATTGTGTGGAATAAACATGCGTTCTTGGAAAAATTGTGTTACGAAATCCAAGGATTAACATCAGGGGGAGGGACTGATGTAATTTCTACTTGATGTTAATTATAACAGCTTCTTCAAGGCTAGCTTCAGAATAATAGCACAAAACAGGGAATGTAAATCATGTTTTTCTTTCCTCTTTTGGTATCTAGGTTTTGTATGCACCATCTCTTGCCATCTACCTGATGCGTGTAACGACTCTGTGGACTGAATAATCCGCAATAGACATGCACCTGGCACAGTCTGAGGGCGTTCGATATAGTCTGCTTCTTAATCGTACAGGAAAGTATAGGGTCCCGGTCAGAACAGGGCCCTTAGAATCATCCTAGCCCCTCCCCCTGTTACGGCGCCCCTGGATGACGCTATGCAACTAGCCCTATTTTAAACAGATGCAGCAGAACGAGTAGATTTTTTTCTGAAGAATAACATTCCTTAAAACAAGTCTAATATGTTTAGAATTTAGCCTTAATCTCGACTTAATCTCCAAATCCTGAGCATGTTTATACCCCGAATCCGTTTTTATCCGAGAGATTCCGCCCAGGTATAACGTTCTAATCTTTGTGCTTAGTTTAGACTCGAGCTTACGGAAAGATGGCTTTTCGGAGAAAGTGAAATCGTTTTAAAAACGTACTCATGACTAATGCAGTTCACGCTCAGTATAATCAAACAAATGAAATCCCATAACAATCATAAAGGCCGGCACGACTCGCGCATATTAGGCGCTTTATCGAGACTACTGTGTGTTATCATGGTAATGCTGGGTGATAAATCATTCTCGCAGTGTCCAAATAATTCCGATGTGATACGTGGACGATGCGCGGGAGGCCGCGTGCTCTGCACGTGCTCTTCGCGTGAAAGTGTGAAAATGTGCAGCGACGCTGGTCTCGAGCGCTGATCAGATGACAGCTTCACATATTGGTTGTCAGAAAGCCAGTATAAATGAAATCTACATCAGAGGATATTGCTTTGCATATTTACTGAGGGATTTATGTGCAGACAGCAGGAGGAGAACGGGGAGGAGGAGTATTAAAAAACCCACCCACAGAAACGGTTGCACGGCGTTGCCAATAGTGCAGACCAGGCTTTTATTCCTGCTCCCAGAGGAAAACAGAGCGAGCTATTAAATTAGCATTGGACCGAGAACCGAACCTTGCTATCAGCATCAGCACTATGGTGAATGGTTTTGTTATTGCGGTCAACATATTGAGACAGATTACAAAGTGGAGGTCTAGAGTAAGGCCCTCCAAATATCCTCCTTATTAATGATGCTCTGCTTCTCTTCGTTTTCTGTTTTTCTGTTTTAAAAGCTCGTATCCTGACTGCAAATCACAGCTTTATATTAATGCGCTAGTTTCTTAATATACTAGCTTTCATAATAAAAATATAACCACATATGAATACAGCGCCTTGCGAAAGTATTCACCTCCGCTTGATGTTTGTCCTGTTTTGCCGCATTACGGCCTAGAATTAAAATGGATTTTTCAAAGTGTGTATCACTTTGAAGGTGCAAAATGTTTTTGTTTTTTTAATTGTGACACAAACTATAATTAAGGCACACGAACAAAAACAGAAAGCAGGTTTTCCTCAAGTATTGCCCTGCATTTAGTGCCATCGTGATTGTCGTCAATCCCGACCAGTTTTCCACTCCCTGCCGATGAAAAGCATCCCCACAGCATGATGCTTCCACCACCATGCTTCACTTTGAGTGCACACAGATGGATCTTGCTCTTGCAAGCACTGTACATTATTTGGAAAGAACAAATAATGTGTTCTGAATGAACGCAAATACAGATATGAATAGAAGAGGTGTGATGTTCCTTTTGTAGCCAGAAATTTCACAGGGACTTTGGTTTTGTAATTTCATACTTTCACAGTAGGAGTGTTGAGTCCTGTCTTGAGACAGTTTCTGTATTACTTAGAGTTACGGTTTGACTTATTGGCATTTGTACTTTGACTTGGTTTGACTTGTTAATGATGGCCTTGATCTTACTCAAGAGTTTGTAATGTTTGTAGTGTCTTTTCACATGCACTAGGTTTTACACAAAGTTAACAATTCCGTTAGAAAATTAGAGTGATTGAAAAGGCATACCTTCGAAAAAGAATTTGATGGATTTCTGTCTGTTTTTTACACTTTCATTAGGACTCTTCTTTCTTAAGGCTCAGTCTTGACTCGATCTTGGCCAGTCCTGGTCTTGGACTTGACAGTGGCGGTCTTGGCTACAGTCCTGAATACAGATACACATATTAATATTTGGAGCTCTATACAGATACAAATCTTAGCATTGCGGTACACTTCTAACGCATTAACACTAGATTTATATAACTTACAGTGTGGTTCTGCTTCATCACATCATCCTAGCATCGACCGTTTTCCCATAACAGCATGCCAACAAGTGTTTTATTTAACCAAAAATGTCATATTTTGGACATTTGTTGGAAATGAGTGCAATCGCACCACCAACGATACTTAGAAAAACACATAAAAAGTTGCAAAGAAGCAAGAAGCGATGCTGGAGCTGATTTCTTTCTTGGTAAAACAGTAGATCCATGCAGCCAATTAGTGACAGTTGTGTCAGGACTCTCCAAATACCTCCTAACAATGCTGTCTGCTTCTCTTTGGTTTTAGTTTTTAAAGCTCCTCTCGTGACAAGCTCTTCAGATAAGGGTGAAAGGACAAGAGCATTAGTTCTCCGATTCGGCAAAAGATGAAGTCTCTGATTGGATTCTGAGCTTGTGTTAAACCTCGGCGCGTGAGAAGGATTGGTCTTTCAGGGATTAATTAATGACTTGGAGGCAGACTAATAACTCTGCCATTAATAATCCTCACGTGTTAATTAGAAGCCATTTCCTTTCGCCTCAAACAAAGCAGCTCTGAGATATGAGCTCTATGGTCTAAAGCAGATCGGTCAGGGAAGGCTGCTAGAAATGGGCCAACACTTCAAAAATTAAAAAAAAATTCTTGGAATCCACATGGGACTGTTTGCTGTTATACCACAGTGTGTGTTGAATTATTGATATGAATTTCTGATATGTCAGTATTTGACAGTAGTGCAGCTCAAGTTTATATTAATGCGCCCATTTCAAATTCTAATACTTTACAGTTTCTATAGTAACTGCTCATTCATAGAGACTTGGACATTGGGCGTACTACAGTACCTCCAGCATCAGCTTTGTATCAGTCAGAGGTAAAGCTGTTCCTTTTTTTTTTTTTGGGGACGTATATAATGCAGTGTTACTAGTTTCATTATCAAGCTACTGATGGATTAGATTTTAGCCCTCACATCATGCGAATGAGGACTTATTTGTCCACCGAAAATCCATCTGTCACATCAGAATAATAATAATATACTTTTCAATGTCAGATCAATGGGTGAGGAGATTTCTGCTGTAGAGCTACTCTGTCTGCTTAAATGCCACAGTGTCATATTTAATTTGATCTTGCAGAGAGAGTGTGGCATTCTCTTTTCATCTGGGGTGCAAAGATGGTATGTAATGACTGCTGCACAGGTGCTGGATTAAAAAAAAAAACAGTCACTCCAGCAGCCTTGAATTAGAAGCCTAGCAAGCCAATAGAGTGAACTAAGAGACTCTGGTAGTGTTTGACCACCTCTGCCCCTGCACTGTACAGTCTTAGATCCGCCTCTGGATCGATACGAGTCAGCTTCCCACGCACAAGCCGTCATTAATCTTGCCATCGGCGCCCGTCCACTACTGACCCTCTCAGAGGAGTGTGTACAAAGAAACACATCATGCTGTAGAGGCACCCAGACAATTTCCCCCGTAATCACCTCATGCAAAATTCATCTGCCGAGCGAAGGGATGGACGAGGGCAGCCACTCAGGTCGCTCTCTGGTGGCTCAACGGTCCAACCCACTCCTTCCAAGCACACAAATTAGACGAGCTGAGCAAATCAGAAGGAGAATATTGGCGTAAAAGAGAGTGATGAGATCGAGGGCGCTGAAAGCAATATAATTCCTCATTGTCTTCAGTGAAATGGAACTAGACTCTGGGTTATTTCTCTCTCGCACACTTTTTTTTTGACCCCCCCCCCCTCGATCCCTGCAGTGGGTGAGGTTTTGTTTTAAGAGCAGCATTTCTCAACCCTTGCATTCCGAGTGATACCTGTGCCTTCTCGAATATCTCTCTCTTGTGTATGCAGATTTAACTCTTCCCCACCTGGCTCATGCTAATTACATCACTGTGTCTCCTGATGAGAAGAGAGGCTGTCAGGCTTTCCACAAGATTTATAAATCACCAAATGGCAGGCTTTCGTTTATCTGATTAGACGGAGGAGAAGCCGGAGAGCCTCTCACTCGCAGCTTTGCTCAGATCCC
>CM022763.1:17628573-17691073 GCA_012411365.1 Ameiurus melas | reverse complement strand
TATGTTCTATGACTACACTTGATCCAGCTCTTGTCATGACCTCTTTTTGCTCTCCCTTCTGTGGATGTAAGCATCTACAGCCTCACACACACACACACACACACACACACACACACACAAACACACACAAGCACGCACACACACTAACACAATACAGCCAAGCATGCAGGGAGCAACTCCGACTGTGCCTGGCGGAAAACAAGCTGTGAAAAAAACACAAGACTACAACAATCTGGCCGCCAATCACGCGGCGTGGCACTGGATCGACTGCGTCCCCCGGTGAGCTCGAGCTCCGGCGGACCAGATAATATGGATTATTGTACTTTGGTGTTCAGGGAGAGAGAGAACCGAGCGAGCAGAACCGTGTGAGCAGAACCACGATTCCTGACCTCGGGCCTTGTGTGAAATCAAAGCAGACTGCGCTGACCCTGAGGTCAAAGTGGTTAACCTGGTAGAGCTCTTGTGTGGAGTGTGTGTGGGTGTGTGTTTGTTCAGGATGTGTAGTTTAATTCACGCTCGGATCTATCACAGCATCTGACTGGTGCTGGATATAAATCCACCAAACACACACACTCACACACGGACTGAAAAAAGTCGTATTCACAGATTCACTATAATACAATGAATGGGGGTTTGTGTGTGTGTGTGTGTATGACGACTATATCCTTGCCTAAGTTTTAATATGCATGTGTGTGTGTGTGTGTGTGTGTGTGTGGTTTATGTTCTTGCCTAAGTTTTAGTATACACTAGTCAGTGTGTGTGTGTGTGTGTGTGTGTGTGTGTGTGTGCGTGTGTGGGTGTGTGTGTGTGTGTCTGTATGTATGTGTGTTTGTTCCATCTGTTTAGGAAGCGTGGGAGCTCACAGTAATGAGTTGTGTCTCGCCTCCTCGAGTCGGCTTTACCCATCTGCCCACACATAGCTCAGGTCAGTGCAGAGCTCAGTGCGTACACACACACACACACACACGGGTATGCAAACACATACACATCAATGTTTACAGAATTGCTCCATCTATGCACACCACACCAGGCACTGATCAGAAAATCACTAACCACTGATCAGAAAATATCAATTATCTTATTTACATTATAAGAATAATCGTACTTGAGCGTAATGGTTTAAAAAGAATCACTTTTGTGTGTGGGTGTGTGTGTGTGTTAAAAATACGACATTGTTATTATTTATTCATTATTCGGTCCCTCCAGGATTTTGCGATTTGGCAAAAATCAAGAACGCTCCGCAATATTCGTTGGAATGTGCGATTTTTCTAAATTGCAGCAGATTTGCCGCAAGCTTGGACTGAGACGCATCACATGACGTCATCACGATGCGCATGATGCCGAAGCTCTCAGGAGTACAGCTAAAAAGTCTCATTTACTGACAAACATCATCGAAAGAGCGTGCAAAACAATTTCGTAGAAATGCGATTTCGCCAATCTGAGTCGTTTTCTCAAAAAAAAAATTATAAATAAATAAAAATCCCCAAAAAACTTTTTTGGCCGCAATGATCACAAAAAAACAACAACTCTGTGAAATCCTATACGAACTGATTATACTGTTCTTCTGATTTATAAATCACAGGTTTATATTCATTAATAATCATTTGTATTGTGACGTTTCTGTAAGGAGACATTTATTTAACATTTATGAAAGAAGTCAGTACGCCACTAGGAGTGCCACGCTAATTTGAATGTTCACACCAGTGTAAATTTAGTCATAGCTGTATTTAATTAGCCGAGGTGTGTGATTTTTTATTTATTTTTTCTCTGTATATAATACATGTTTGTGCTGAGAACTGTTCCATTCCTGCCCTGGTTTTAAAAATAAAACATAAATTGACATTTTGCTCACAATAAAGTGTGGAACATTAGGCATCAATTAATGTTCTTATTATTATCTCATCCATAAAAGCAAACGCTCATTAACAGTAGCACATCTTGATGAATTACACGTTAGATACATCAGCTACTGCTGTGCCATAACAGGATTATGACTTTAAGCCACTTTCCCAGCAGATTTTTTTTATATATGAACAGGCTGGTTTGGGGTTTTTTATGTAATGTTTACTAAAAAATATACTAACAAAAAAAAAACAGGCTGTTTTTCTGTGAGAAAAAAAATTCTATAAAACTGCTCTGACTGCACACGAGGGAATGGCACTGCTCAGGAATTGTGCATTTTCAAACCTCCACAGTGTACATCCCTACATCTGGGCCCAGCAGAGGTGTACTATGAAAGTGAATAAGAAATTCCTGCAGGTTTTTTGGTGGTGAGGCTGCCTAATAAGTGTGCTATGACAGCAGGAGATGTAGTGTCGTCTTCGGGGAGCGCATGCCTGTGAAGCAGAGCAGCGAGCGGTAAGGGACTCGTGCAGTAATCTCCAACACTTCCAGAGATTCACAGCCAGCTATAAATCAAGCTGCAAATATTTCCAGAGATATGGTTTCATTTGGCCACTACCAGCAGATTTTTTTCTTCTTCTTTATCTTCATTTCTGGAGGCCGAGTGATTCCAGAGTGGTAAAGGCAGTCCCATGGAGAGGGTATAAAGAGGTTACAGAGACTGTAATGACGCACACTAATGATAGATTCGTTCATGTTTTCTTTTGTACAGCTTCATTACAGAGCTGCTGAGGTGACTTGGTGGTGACTTATTTTTTAATAAATGTGGACAAAAAAATTAATTTATTGAGGCAACAAGATAGTATGTTAGTCCACAAAATAGTAATATATTGAGGCCTGAAATGAATATATTGAATCCATTAGTCAATATACTGAGACCACAAGATAATATATTGAAACGATGAGCCATGAGATTATACACTGAGATAATAATAAATTGAGGTCACAAGATAATATATTGAGGCTACAAAATAATACATGGAGACTATATTGACACTAAAAGATAATATTTTGAGGCTATGAGATAATATATTGGCACCATGAAATGATACATTGTGGCCCTGAGATAATAAAATATTGAGGCCACAAGATAATATATCGAGACTATGAGATAATACACTACATTGAGACAATGAGATCATATATTGAGGCTACAAGATAATATATTGAGCCCATGAGATAATATATTGAGACTATAGATCATATATTGAGGCTGCAAGACACTCGATTGAGACCTCAAGATAATATATTGAATCCATGAGATAATATATTAATGCTCCAAAATAAAATATTGAGGCCATGGGTTGATATATGGGGGTTGTGAGATGATAGTTTGAAGCCATATACAGTATATTACGGCCACAAGATAATATATTGAAGTCGCAAGATAATTTACTATGGCCATGAGTTAGTACAGGGAAGCTACAAGATAATACATTGAGACCATGAGATCATACATAATTATATGTATTATTATAATAATGCAAATTATTAATATAATGAGGTCATAAATTACTATACTGAGGACATGAGAAAATGCATTAAGGTCAATAGATAATATATTAAGGACACAAGATAATTGATTGAGACCACGAGATAATACACGGAGGTCATGAGATAATATATTCATGCCATGAAATAATATATTTCGAAGCTATGAGATAATATATTGAGACAGTTAAGTAATTTAGCTACATATATAATATATTGAGGCCACATATATAATTTATTGAGGCCACTAAGTATCTCATGGCCACAAATTAGTACTTTGTGAGCACAAGATACCTCAAAGATACCCACAAACTGTGAAACATCAGCCAATGATTTAATTAGTATGTGGTGGAACATCATCCTTAAATATGTGGTCTCTAGTTTATTATTTGGAGGGAACTGGTGAAAATAATATCTTTAATAATCTCTATGCTCACGTTGCTGTGGACAATTTTTCAATTTAGTTCTCACTCATTTTAAAATCCAAGTCGTTTGTGACCATGATACAGCTGTATGTTGAGAAGCTTAATTGGCAGCCCTGATATATTATTTTGTGGCCATATATTATTAAAAATAAAATAACCTTAGCCGCTCTGTACTTCACAGTGTTTTACGACGGAGTTTCTTTTTTTTTTCTTCTCAAAAAGTTTTTATTTGACCTAAAACGGAAAATATTACATTTAAGCCCTCTTTTAATGTTCAGCATGGTAGCTGAAAGCTGACTCTGAAAGTTGTAGACTGCAAGCCTGAAGACACGTGAGTGGGTGAACATCAGTGCGGCAAAACTGCAAAGGAATGTTTACTTTTACTGAGCATCTCCTTCCTCACCGACTCAAAGAGGTCAGAAACACAACGGGGGCGTCTAAAATATTGCACTGTTTTGCTCGATCCTGCTGTTCAGGTACTGAAAAAAAAAAATAATAAAACCTCCAGTTTGCCATTATGACTTCTTTGGATTGAACACATGCTGCAAGCCTGACATTTTTTCCATCTTAAACAGTACCTGGACACGGCAAGAGTTTTGTTTAGAACTAATTTTCTTAAGTGTCAAACTCACAGGTCCTATTTTCACGCTCGGTCTAATTCTGTATGCTATCGTTTCTATAGTAACAGCTCATTCACACGGCGGACGCTCCACATGTTCGAGTACAACTATTCGTCTAATCGTCGATGTGGTGAAGTCTTCTGTAAGGATGTGATTCTTTAACATTGATGGATGGAGTCTAAAGTGTCAGGACGTTCTAACAATCAGAAGGAAAGCTACAATTTTAAGCTTTCATTCAGATATCTTCAGGATGGAGGAGTTTACGCTTTGTGGTTATAGTAACCGGTATGTGCTGTCAGAGAAAAATATAATCAACTTGGTTGATGCCATCGTTGATTATTTCTCCATAAAAGCACAACATGGATATGTTTCGTTCCTTCTTTTTGCGTCACAGGTCTTCATTCTGAGACTCTCTTAATCCGAGTAAAGAATAATCCAATCCAAACCCAGCTGGGGTTTCCGGTCCTACTCCAACGGACCAACAGAGACTCTCTCGGGCAGTCTCAAGATTTGAACTCGCTTTACATGTGTAGCTTTAACCACTTCTGAACTACAATACTTCCTTTATTTATACATGAACCATCACGGCATTAATCATTTCCTAAATACAGTGGTCTACTTTAGATGTGCATTTATTCAGCATGCGTTTCTGTTAATGTGATGCATTTTGTATATAGTTGTCAAGTTTTCGAGTGAAGACGGTTGCTAGAATAAATGTTTACGCTCTCAGCAATCTGTATGTACTGTCAATCAGCAGTAAGCATTCATTTTAGCATTTCTTTAATCTGTGTTCCTGGTGGAATTCCAGATTCGAGCAGAATTTACATACCAGCATAACAGGAACTGGCGCATTCCTTTGGTCGGCGTGTTGCACTAATACAGAAAGGCACGCGCAGTTTATTTGAAGACATCTAACATTACTGAAGCTGAATCCTGTATCTAACATTTGCAATGTGTGCTCTTATATGTATATATATTTATATATACTGTATTAGATATATATATATATATATATATATATATATATATATATACATATATATATATATATATATATATAGAGAGAGAGAGAGAGAGAGAGAGAGAGAGAATGACAAATTGAGACACAGGTACATCAGCAAATCACAGTCCAATCCAAGAGTACAGCTTTGAAGGATTTGAACTCATTCTAGAACATTCTGGTCAGTGCTGAAGAAACGTAAGATCTGAGCTTCCCGCGTTTATAGATGAATCACCATCCTACGTTAAATTCCGTCTTTTTCGTCTGCTTCCGAGGTTATGTGTCTCTTTGTTATGCTGTATACCTGTCAATGTTTTGAAGTGAAGACAATCTCCTTTTAATCTATGATGTTTATGCTCTCAGCAATCTGTATGTACTGTCAATCAGCAGTAAGCACTCATTTCTTTAATCTGTGTTCCTGGTAGAACTCCATATTCTGCCAAAATTAGCATACTTGCATAACAAGAAATGGTACATTCCTTTGGTCTCTAAACAGACCAGCAAGAGCGGTCGTTTCCTTAACGCTATCTAACATGTTAACAATGTTCCTTACCTTAATAGTACACTTAATGAGCAATGAATAATGACTATTTCCTGTCTATAAAAAAAGACCACCAAGCTTTCATATCTACCATTACATTACACCAGTGATCACCAACCCTGTTCATGGAGATCTACTTTCCTGACGGCTTTAGCTCCAACCATAAACATGCCAACTTGACCGTCCAATCACTGCCTTAAAAAGTTCTTGATTAGCTGGAAAAAAAGGTGTGTTAGATTTCGGTTGTAGACGAAACCTGCAGGAAGGAATATCTCAAGGAAGAGCGTTGGTGATCATTGCATTACACGTACTTATGCTGTACATTGTTGAATCCAAACAGAATTACAATAAATCACAATCCAAGCCAATTGTACAGCCCAGGAGTTGAGGGTTAAAATTCTTGCACCAGTGTCTGACAGTGGCTCTTACCAGACCTTAGATTTGAACTCATGATCTTCTGGAAACTACTGCAGAATGCTAACATCTCAACTAAAACAGTTCGTATATTTACAGATGAATCAGCATTGGCTCGGTTTTCCTGGTGGGATTCGAGAGCATAACAACATTAATATACTAGCATAACAAGAACTGGCCTATTCCTTGGTCAGTATGTTGCACTGATAAACAAAAATCCACCATTTACACTGCAGTCATAGCCAACGTGTCTGATTTCTTCATCCAAAAATTAACGATTAGGTTTCGGACAATTTAAAGCCTTCCATGGTTCAAATATTGATTCTCCACTGTACGTCTACAATCTGTCACTTTGCACAGAAAGAATTCCTCAGAATAAAATGGATTATCTGGGCAAATATGCAAAAATTGGCAGCCGTTCAACGTATTAGCTTCTAGCTTTATGCTAGTTATGCATTCATACAGCACTCACAGGATAGTATTGATGCATAGCTAAACTAATAGCCCAAAGTGAGATAACCTTAGGCATGTCTGCACTGCTGATTTTGCAAAAGTATGGAGTGATGGAGTAACTCTGACAGCTATCCATTTGCATTTGTTTGAAAGTGAGAAATTGCCCTGTTTATCTCATTGTACTCAGTTCCTTATTTAAGCGATGAGGTAATTTGACAAAACTGTGAAAGTGAGTTAGCGCCAAAGCAATACCTGAGTGAAAAAGATGCGAAAAACTCCCTTACTCAATGGAAAGTGAGTAGAGCCTCTGAATTTAATTAGCATGGACTGGCCTGAACCATTCCAAGCATTGGCGTGCCAAGTTTTATGCTTTAATAAGCCTTTCTGCAACTCTGAGGGTATCAAACGGCACAATAACTAATGCAGGCTCGCTGCAGTGATGGTGACAGCTCTTTCAATCAGGCTGGCTCTTCACCAGGGAGACTCGCAACAACACAGCAATGCAAAACAGTGCTAGGGAGTAAGCCGTGTCAGCACTTGAAATGCACCTTTGAAAAGCTTTCTTCATCAATCCAACACTAGCCGGCCATTTGAACCTCCGACCTATGCGATCAGAGGCGGGATTAAGTCCAACACAGCACTAGGAAATAGCCAGATCTGTCCAAAATCAGAAAAGGATTATTAAAGGAACCGGAGAACAAGGTCAAAGACTTAAGGAAAGAACAGAGGACAAGGTGAACTTCCAGTTCATCCCTGAGCCCCAGAAAGACTCACGAGCAAGCCGAGCAAGCTAAGTCTAAGGATGGTGAAAGCTCCCCTGCCAGTATGCTAGGCTCTACTTTTGATGTTAATTCCTTGAAAGCTGTTTCTTTAGCTGGGGATTAGCACGCAGGGAGCCGGGCTTAGCACGCCCGGACTAATAAAGATGACACATCTAACACAGGTACTCGCTCGTGCGGCACCTAGGGAGCCTCGCTTACGATGTCCTGCTAATTAAAATGAACTGCAATTCCTTAAGCAAAAGGTAGCATGGTATTCTGACAAGGGATGAGCTGTTTACCATTTTTTTTTGGACTCTGTTCTCAGATGCAGCTGCTTTATTCTCAGACAAAGTTATTTATTGGCCAACGAGACTGCACACGAGTCCCAGAGCTTGACAGTTATGAAGTGTGTCCATTATGGACCATAAACGACCATTACGGTTACTGATTAGCTTCCACAGCCGTACTAGCTCTGGGGAACGATGCTGCTAATGATCACAGGGCAGCTTGCATACCAAACCAACGCCCAATTCATCTGTTCGGCCAGCTACGGCGAGATTGATTGGAAATTCCCAAAGAACAATCGGCCCTCTGAGGGCTTGAAATAATTCTGCCCTTCCGTTTCTGAAATCTGTACTCCGAGCTGACAAACAAACCAAGGCATTCTCTCCCTCTGTGATCAATTATCATTTATTATAATGGCTTGATCTGACAGATACGAGTGAAGCTCCAGTGAACATTCTAATTACCAAGGATTTATTTATTTATTTATTTGATGTTGATATCTTGGAGTGGTCAGGCCTTTACAGGAGCTCTGAAATAGAAAATATTTAAATATTTTCTGATAATTATCCACCTGCCCTGGAGGAATTATATCCCTGAAAACCATGACACTCTTGAAACTATCTTTCTCCACAAAAAAAAAACCCAAAGGAGATTATTTTCTCCTCTTCCGCCATCGGCCCAATCATCTAAGCTGTCCAAAGATGAGATAAAGCAAATATTTCATAGGTCACGAAGGAGTTGGGGTTTCTGGCTGGGAAGTGGAACCACAAATCAGCCAGGAATGAAGATTCTTAACTTAATGGACTTGTTATGTATATTTTTAAATTGGCTCCATCAGTTCTGCTTATAATACTTAAAATATTTCTTTATGTCGCAGTCATCCATCCATTTCCACTATGCTAATTATATATATATATATATATACAGTTGTGTGAAAAAGTGTTTGCCCCCTTCCTCATTTCCTGTTCCTTTCCATGTTTGTCACACTTATATGTTGTGAACACAAACCAATTTAAACAATAGTCAAGGACAACACAAGTAAACACAAAATGCAATTTGTAAATGAAGGTGTTTATTATTAAAAGGGAAAAAAATCCAAACCATCATGGCCCTGTGTGAAAAAGTGATTGCCCCTTAAACCTAATAACTGGTTGGGCCACCCTTAGCGCAACAACTGCAAACGCCGCTTGCGCGATAACGTGCAATGAGGCTTTTACAGCGTCCTGGAGGAATTTTGGCCCACTCATCTTTGCAGAATTGTCCTAATTCAGTTACATTAGAGGGTTTTCGAGCATGAACGGCCTTTTTAAGGTCATACCACAACATCTCAATAGGATTCAGGTCAGGACTTTGGCTAGGCCACTCCACTTCAGCCATTCGGTGGTGGACTTGCTGGTGTGTTTAAGATCATTGTCCTGCTGCAGAACCCAAGTTCGTTTCAGCTTGAGTACACGAACAGATGGTCGGACATTCTCCTTCAGGATCTCTTGGTAGACAGCAGAATTCATAGTTCCTTTTATCACGGCAAGTCTTCCAGGTCCTGAAGCAGCAAAACAGCCCCTGACCATCACACTACCACCACCATATTTTACTGTTGGTATAATGTTCTTTTTATGAAATGCAGTGTTCCTTCTACGTCAGATATACTTGGACACACACCTTCCAAAGAGTTCCACTTTTGTCTCATCGGTCCACAGAATGTTGTCCCAAAAGTCTTGGGGATCATCAAGATGTGTTGTGGAGAAATTGAGACGAGCTTTGATGTTCTTTTTGCTCAGCAGTGGTTTCTCCTTGGAACTCTGCCATGCAGGCCATTTTTGCCCAGTCTTTTCCTGATGGTGGAGGCATGACGCTGACCTTAACTGAGGCAAGTGAGGCCTGCAGTTCTTGGACGTTGTTGTGGGGTCTTTTGTGACCTCTTGGATGAGTCGTCGCTGCGCTTTTGGGGTAATTTTGGGGGCGGGCGCCACTCCTGGGAAGGTTCACCACTGTTCCATGTCTTCGCCATTTGTGGATAATAGCTCTTACTGTGGTTCGCTGGATTCCCAAAGCTTTGGAAATGGCTTTATAACCCTTTCCAGACTAATAGATCTCAATTACTTTCTTTCCTCAATTGTTCCTGAATTTCTTTGGGTCTCGGCATGATGTGTAGCTTTTAAGGATCTTCTGGTGGACCTTACTGTGTCAAGCAGCTCCTATTTAAGTGATGCCTTGATTGTGAACAGGTGTGGCAATAATCAAACCTGGGTGTGGCTAGAGAAATTGAACTCAGGTGTGGATAACCACAGTTATAGTATGTTTTAACAAGGGGGGCAATCACTTTTTCGCACAGGGCCATGATGGTTTGGATTTTTTTTCACCTTTAATAATAAACACCTTCATTTACAAATTGCATTTTGTGTTTACTTGTGTTGTCCTTGACTATTGTTTAAATTGGTTTGATGTTCCGAAACACTTAAGTGTGACAAACATGCAAAGGAACAGGAAATGAGGAAGGGGGCAAACACTTTTTCACATCACTGTATATATAAGATCAGCAACCAGACTTTGAGCTTTTCATTTGAAATCGCCGGCTTCTTATTGAACCACTTTGCATTAACTACGAAAACAGTGTTCGGTTTCTATTACAGCTTTAAAACAATATATCCATATGTCTAAAAGCTGTATATCTCCGACGCAGTTGTTGCAGTCACAGTTGCGCATGAAGCTGTGATCCTCCGTAAGCATTGAGGTTATGCACACTTTGGAAAAAAGCGCTATATAAGTGCGCCATTTCCAATTTACATACACACACTTTCACACACTACAGATAATTAGAAAATGCCAATCAGCTTTCAATGATTTTGGACTGGGGGAGGAAACCCGAGTACCCTGAGGAAAACCCCAGAGCACACAGGGCAGAGGCGGGATTCGAACCCCTAACCCCAGAGGTTCAAGAGGTATGCTATAATATATATATTTCGCATTATCGCATTACCCAAGTGGATATAAATCGTCCAGGATAAATTATTTCCCAAACTTTTAATGATCAGATTATTTTGTATAGTTGTACAGCTGAAAGACAATAAGTTAATCTTGTCAGTCGGTGCATTAATTCAAGCAGAAAATCGTCATGCAGTTCTGGAGTACATTCTTTCAGTAGGGTTGAAATATGCTGTGAGACTAAATAACACAGCGCATGAATGTCTGCTAGCAAAACACACACACACACACACACACACACACACACACACACACAAACATCAGTTCAAAGGCCGAACATCAAGAGAGACTAAACTGACTAAACAGCCTCAGGGTCCAAGTCATTAGAGCCAGTGCTGGAGAAAGAGAAAGAGAGAGAGAGAGAGAGAGAGAGAGAGAGAGAGAGAGAGAGAGAGAGAGAGAGAGAGAGAGAGGTTGAATTTTCTCCTTTCGCTAAAGATTTGTGGAGTGAATTATATTTTCTTAACGCAGTTGCTGGTTTATTGCATCAGGCACAGCTAATTTTTGAAAACAATAACACGAATGGGCATGGGGTTACGGGCCGATGTCATCAGGCTTCAGTTACTGAGGCGTGTCATCAGAATTATTCCTGCATCCTGCAATACCTCAGCCCTCCTGCAGGGGCCAGTGTGTCTGAGTTTGTAGATAATAATAAAAAAATAATAAATGAAAGAAATGATAGGAGGGGATAAAGAAAAACGTCATTAATTCTCTGTGATGTTTCTCAAGGAGCTGCTGATTCGCAGGGGCGCGTGGATTCGATGAGGCCTACTGTTTGAGATATTGGCGTTACAAACAGGATTCGATATTTTACACAAGCGGAGATGTTCGGCGCGCTTTGGCAGAGCCACAAATCGATCGCCACATACGTGTGGAGTGCTCTTGTTTAGAAAAGGAGCTCAGTGGGAAGCAGACAGTGTGGAGATTAGGCCTGGAGCTGAAGGAGCATCTGCTGCGTAGGAATATTTGATAGAGAGCACTGATAGAAACACAAATCTCTCATCGATTGATGTTAAAAACGGTTCTTACAGCAATTTAGCAGACGCCCCCTGGACGTGAAATTGCAAGCCGCTGGAGCGTAACTATTGTGAAGGTGATCGATAGGTGTTGTGTTTGGTTATCGTATTGAAAATCTTGTGGATGTTAATCTATAAGTGGATATTTAGTTGTTGGGAGTGAATGTAGTTGTGATGTTGTGAGAAAACGGGGAAAATAAACGCGCGTACATTTCACAGTGCCGTCAAATAGACTGCGATGGGTTGGTACCCCATCGAGGGTGGCCCCTGCCTAGTGTCCGGAGCTCTCTGGGATTGGCCCCCACCCTGTGTAGGATAAGCAGTATGGAAAATGGATGGATGGATGGATGGATGGATTGATCATCGTATAAAAGAGAAGAGAACTGAAAAGAGGAGAAGAGAACAGGAATAGAGCTGGGGCAATTTGGCAGCCTGTCAATCAAGTACGATAATAATGTGTGTATCTGAAGTGGGTTCAGTCCGATGTCAGAAGTTTCGATTCTATTTTATACGCATCACTAATAACCCTCCTACTTCAATTACGCCGAGATCCTCCCTTCATTTTTGTGTGTGTCTCCCCATAACCCCCCCCCCGCCCCGCCCCCCCGCCGCCGCCGCTTTTGTGATAACAGAGAAGCGCTGCAGTGCTCCCATCTGGCCTTATATGGTAATGCATATACAAAGAAATATAGCCCCCACCACTCATAATACACACACACACACACACACACACACACATTATATTATATATATATATATATATATATATATATATATATATATATATATATATATATATATATATATATATATATATATATATATATATATATATATATATATATATATATATATATATATATACACATATATATATAAACACACTACATTTGCACACTCATTTCAGTGTAGTACCCGACTGCATGCCTCATATATATCAGATTGCTTCTGTGAGTCTGTGCTTTTAAACTAGAAGTCAGAGTCCATATCTTACGGTTGTCTCAAACTCAGTACACACACACACACACACACACACACATTTGCTTTCTAGCATCACTAGCTACAGAGCTCTAGCACAAAGGTGCAACCATAAATCACCTGGGAATGAAGTTTTAACTCGGCACAATCTTTTTTTTTGTATATTTTAATTGGCTCCATCGCTTCTGGTTTAGTTTATCATTTTTCTTTACGTTGTAGTCATCCATCACACTGACGCACTCACTGCACGCATTATTATTTCAGCTTCTTCTTCTTTTTTTATGGCAAAATTAATGATCAGAAATGAAACAACCAGCTGCATTCATTCTCCCTTCCTGAAAAGTCTGCACATGCGTCTGGTCTTAAGTTTTGTTGAAGCCTGCACATACAGAGGGATTGGAGAATAATTTGCATTTTCAGCGTCTCATTATTATTATTATTATTAAAGTAAGAGCACTGTGTTATTCATGAGCATGCCTATAATGTTTGAATACAACCAAAAAAGAGAGAAAGAGAATGGAAATCACAGTAGGTTAGGAGTTCTTCGTAATAACCTGTTGTGTGCCGTGCTCACGTTCTGGGCTCGCTGCATAATTCAGGCCAAATTGCAGGCGGAATATGACACAAATTTCAGTATCACAAAAAAACACACACACACACACACACACATTTCAGTGCTCTGGATATTTGGTGCAGAAAGTAAAAAACTGAAGGGAACAAAATAAATACTAATACATTTTGAAGGCATTTATTATACTGATCAATAACAAAGGAAGTGAGTTTTTATTCGTTTTGAAAGCAAAAATATATATAGGGGCCAAAATGTCACAAATGAAACACATAAAGAATCATGAGATCAATAATTAGGTGGATGATGGATGGATGGCTGGATGGAGGGTTGAATAGTCATACATGGATAGTTAAGTGCATGATGGATGGATGGATCAATTGGTGGATGGATATATGGGTGGATGGATGGATAGAAAAACAAGTGGATGGATGGATGGATGGATTGATGAAATTCAGGCATATAATTACTCAAATTGAGGTATGGATGGATGGATGGATGGATGGATGGATGGATAAAAGAACAAATGGATGTATGAATGGATGGATGGATGATGGTTTGAAGAATAAGTTGATGGATGGAGTATGGGTTGATGGATGGATAGAACAAAAGATGGATGGATGGATGGATGGATGAAGGGATGGATAGAAAAACAAGTGGATGGGTGGATGAATGAATGAGTAAAAGAACAAGCAGATGGATGGACAGATGGATGGCAGGATGGATGATGGATAGAAGAACAAGTGGATGGATACATCATGGATGGATGAATTGATGGAAAAACAAGCAGATGGATTGACAGATGGAAGGATGGATGATGGATAAAAGAACAAGTGGATGAATGGATCATGGGTGGATGGATGGATAGAAAAACAAGTGGATGGATGGATGGAAAGCCAAGTCAATGGGCACATGGGTGGATTGATGGATGAAAAGTCAAATAGAGGTATGGATGGATGGAAATATGATGGATAGAAGAACAATTGGATGAATGGATCATGGGTTAATGGATGAATAGAAGAACAGGTGGATGGATGACTGGATAGATGGGTGGGTGAAAAGAAGAACAGGTGGTTGGATGGAAAGTCAATGGGCGAATAGATAAATGTGCACTTATATAGCGCTTTTATCCAAAGCGCTTTACACTGTGTCTTATTCACCCATGGTAGCAGAGCTGAGGTAGAGAGCAGAGCTGCCATGCAAAGCGCTAGCTTGCCATCAGGAGCAACTCGGGGTTCAGTGTCTTGCCCAAGTCAGCATTTGGAGTCACCCGGGACAGAAATTGAACTGCCAACCCTACGATTAGTGGACAATCCTCTCTACCACTCTACCAACTGCGCCACAGCCGCCCCGATGAATAGATAATAAATAGATGGATGAATGGTTATATAGTTAAATAGTCGAACAGATGACTGTCTAGTTTGACCAATGGAGGGATGGATAAACAGACAAACAGAGTCATGGATAGATAAGCGGACCTTTGGATCAACTGATGAAGCTTACTTGTTGGAGGTCAACTCTGCACTTGTCAGACACGCATATTGTGTGTGTTGGCAGTGGGGGGGGAGTGGGGGGGTACTGCTGTCAGCTCATTCCCCTGCTGCTGTATTAAACGCTGATGAAAGACAGTAAAAAAATTGTGTTAACATCTGGGATTGTGTGCGCGTGTGGAATAATTGATGGTTTGTCACATTGGTTCTGGGCAGAAATGATTGTGTAGAAGAGAGGCGTGCAGCAGAGACGGATGGAAAAACACTCCCGCAGCACCACAATGCCACAGCGCTGAGTGTTAACAAAACATGGCACACTGGCAGGACTCGGAGTGATAACCCAGCACGAAACAGTAGCACAACATTCGAACAAAGCCCGGCACCATGGCTGGGCAATATGCTGAAAACTCAGCACGACTCATAAACATGACTTTAGCCTGAACAGAGAAGAATAGAGAAAAGAAGAGCGCTTCCATTTGACTTTATCTCTAATTCAGACTGGAGCACAGTTTACCGAGAGAACATATTAAAATGTGCAGCAAAACTCTGAACAGATGGATGGACAAATCTAAATGGACTGATAAATAAGCAAATGCTTAAATACATGGACAGAATGTTGAATAGTGAAATGGAGGCATGGATATTTAAGTGGCTCTATGGATTTTTGTATGAATAGTTAAATAGTGAAATAGAAGCATGGATAGTTAAGTGCAATGATGGATGGATGGATATGTAAATGGACAGCTAGTCGCATAAAATGCATAAATTAACTGATGGTTACATGGATGTTTAAGTACCAAAACAGAGGTTTAGATAGGTAAGTAGATGGATGAATGGATGGATGGATGGATGGATGGATTGATGGATTCATAGTGGAAAAGAGTCATGGATAGTTAAGTGGATGTTGGATGGTTGGATGCATATTTAAATTAAAAGATAGCTGGATAATAGTGCACAGATGGATAAATAGACTGATGGTTAAATACATGGATGGATGGATGGATGGAAAGAAGAATGGATGGATGGATATATGGCCAAATTGTTAGATTGGTTAAATAGTCAAATAGAGGCATGTAGAGTTAAGTGGATGGATGGATGGAAAGAAGAATGGATGGATATATGGCCAAATTGTTAGATTGGTTAAATAGTCAAATAGAGGGATGGAAAGTTAAGTGGATTGATGGATGAAGAATGAAAGAAGAATGGATGGATGGTTGGATCGAAGGTTATATGGCCAAATTGTTAGATTGCTTAAATATATTGATAAATATCAATCTTAAGTAGATTGATAAATGCATGAATGGATGGATGGATGGATGGCTATTTAAATGTAGAGATAGTTGCATGATAGTGCATGAATAAATAAACAGGTGGCTACATGGCTAGATGGATAGATGAATAGTCAAATAGAGTTGTGGATTGTATGGATCGATGGATGCATTAATTAACTGTTGTACCGGTTTGAAATACTACATGGTAGAAATGCTAGACCTTCTTTAAAGCACACAGATGGATGGATTAATGAGTATGTGGTAGGATGAATAGATGGAGAGATAGATAGTCGATTAGATAGACGTGGTCTTGATTTGCCATTATTTCAAAGAAAGGGAATGCAAACAACCATCACATTAACTCTCTCTCTCTCTCGCTCTCATTCTTTTTTTCTTCTGAATTCCATAACCTCCGTGAGCTCCTTTGTGTTTTAAATTGCCGGTTCGATATTAAACTATTAATTTGCCATAATAATGTACTCCTCAGAAAAGACAGTCTCATCAGGAAATGTGGTGGTTTTGATTAATTACTAATGCATTAATAATATCAAAGCATGAATTATTGATGCACATCTGACCTGCCATGAAAGAGATTTAGTAGCACCAGTGAAATGAGATTAGTACAGGACCTTCTGGCCTGCACGTGTGTGTGTGTGTGTGTGTGTGTGTGTGTGTGTGTGTGTGTGTGTGTGTGTGTGTGTGTGTGTGTGTGTGTGTGTGTGTGTGTGACAGACAGGAGGAGAGAGAGACTCCAGGCATGGTGTGAACAGGTGTGCATATATATAAGCGTCTGTGTGTGTGTGTGTGTGTGTGTGTGTGTGTGTGTGTGTGTGTGTGTTTGTGCTCCTATTGAGGATTCAGTGACGCTGAATACATTGATTTTGCACATGAGCACCTTTTCAACGCTGAAGAAATATTGAGCTGAAATGAGCAATGTGCATTACTGATGCTCTTTTGTGAAGGCACGCATCATCATGAATGGAGTACATAAATGATCCCCCACACACACACACACAGAGAGAGAGAGAGAAGAGAGAGAGAGAGAGAGACCTATTATGCTTCTCGTGAACCAGAATACACCATCCTGAATATATAAAACACTTAAAGTAAAAACCCACCCTGAACCACTTGCATATTAATTTTTATAATTAACACATAGCTAAACTTCTTTCAACAACAATCTATTTTCACTTTGTTTATCATTTTACTACATTACCCACAATGCTATTCGACCTCCTGCTTGATAATGGAACAGTTGGATGTACCCCTGACTTCATCTCTACCTAAAGAGGGTGATGCAGTGGCGCTTTACTGCTTTTATCTGTCTAGCTTTCTCTCACTCTTTCTCTCTCTCTCTCTTACCTTCTCATCTTTCACTCTGCTCAAACAGATCAGCCTTTAAAGCTCCGGCTTTCATGCCAAAACCGCTATGTCATCTTGTAGGTCGCTAACTAGCTGTGTCGAATACAGTACGCACCTGCATTGCATTCAGCGTTTGCACCGAGATCTCCTCTACTTCTCTGCTGGATTTCTCATTAATATGATGTTTGAACTTTGGCGCGTTGTGTTGAAAATGCTGTCTGATGAAAGAGGGTTTGTTTTTCAGCACTGACAGCAAAAGTTCGTCGTTAAGCTTGTTCGCAATCGCTGAAATGTGACGTCAGAGCGACACACAACGACTGACAGGAATAACGAAAACACGGCAGAATCGATGAATACATCATAGATATATATCGGTATAAAGGTTTTTTGTGCGTTTCAGGGTGATTTTAACCGGGCGTATCCATGAACGAATGATGAACGCCTAACAGATAGAATTAGATGCTAACGTAAATGGAGAATTAAAGAAACGTATCAGTTGGAGGTTGATGTTCATCTCAAGAGCAATGCGGGATCTCGTCACTACTCCTTTCAGAATATTACTGAAAGCAGCAGTTCTACAAAGAATAACATTCACATGGTTCTCCTTTCCATGCTTATAGATACACATGAATTACCAACAGTTTATGTATCCCTACATACTTCACTCTTTTAGGAAGGCTTTCCACTAGATTCTGGGGCATGGCTGTAGGGATTTGTGATCATTCTGTAGCTATAAGTGCATTAGTGAGGTTGAGGTCAGGCGCTGATGCTGTGTGAGGAAGCTCCAGTTCCAGTTCCAGTTCATCCCAAAAATGTTCAGTGGGGTTGAGGTCAGGGCTCTGTGTAGGAAACTCGCGTTCTTCAGCCCCAAATTTAACACCTCAATACACCTCAATGTGTTCATGCTGGAACAGGAAAATTGTAATGCTACAGCATGTAAAGACATTCTATACAGTCTTGTGCTTCCAGCTTTGCGGTAACAGTTTGAGGAAGAACCATATATTGGTGTGATGGCTTTTGGTCATATAGTGTATCGTTGCGTGTTAGAGATCACATCAATGTGTCTCCTCTAATGCACCATGCTAAACTGGAAGATATAAGCTGGCTTAACTCATACAGTATCTTTTAGGGCATTATGGAAATTTGACTAAACTATTGCTTTAGCTGGCTTCGCTCTGGCCACACCTCTTATTATTATTTATACCAGCATCTTCCACCAGGGGCTTAAAGATCAGACAATTCGGATCGATGCGTTATACTGTAAATTTCTTTCTTTCTTTGTTTTTTAAAGAGTGTTTTAAATCACTCATATTTTCATAGTCATTTTTAAATTGGTAAATAGTAACTCTGATACTTTTAAAATAGACCTTCTCAAGTCATCATCATTCGTGAATTAATGGTAGGTCTACCCCCTGGTCGTAATTTCTCTGCAATTTAACAATGATTGCAATTTTTTCTTTTTTCTTTTTTTTATTAAAGAACTTCATACTTTTTATCTGTTTACTGAAAAAGTTAATGTTGTGAATTGTCTATGAATTAGCTATGAACAGCTATAAACATTTTTTAAGCTGCCCATTATTGGACTTCGCTGGTGTGGCGCTTCAGTCTTACAATGCAGAATTCAGCAGCGCTTGAGTATCTCAAAATGCAACAGTAACCAATAGCTTCAAATTCCCACACAAGCCCTGTAGGACTATAGAGTCCTACACGAAATACTAACGAAATATTAATAATAGACCGCACTAATAATTGATCACTTTTTTTTAAGAGAATACTTTTTCGAATTTTCTTCACATACAAACTTTTTTAAATTATTGAAAAATAAAATTTACATTACGTGACGCTATACCATTTGAGCACACGGTGGTGCTCATGTCTGTTAGCATCAAACTGAATTATTAGCTGGTGGCAGATTGGAGCGGCGAACGGTGCGATGGTGTCTGCCGCTATCAGAGCATGTTAGCGGAGGTTGAACAGAAGGAAATGTGACAGACAGAGTCGTTTCTCTGCGCCGCTCCAGAGCTCATAAATACACTCCTGCACTCTGAGGGAAAGTTGCTCCAAGCATATCTTACTTTATAAATAATTTACCGTTCAGCTATTTCTGTTATCCTATTATTTGGATTTGAAGATTCGAAGCGCAAGTCAATTTGACTGAAATAGAAAAGCCTGATGTTTTGTGACTCGGCTGCATTCAGAGGGAAAACATGCTCGGCGCTCACGTTTATCATGTCACCTGTCAGAGAAACGGGTTCGGAAACACAGCTATATATTTACTGAGGTCACAGAAAGGTCTAAGATCGTTGATGCAGTGGAACCTCCCCTGATAATACCACTGAGGAACAGTGTGACTACAGCGTTTGACATAAATAAATATTTACTCTTTATACCATAGCACCATTGAATTCTGGATTCTGAATGGCATTGATTATATATTGATGTGGTTTATATTAAAATACTCATAAACAGCTTGTGTTTAAAAACATGTGTAATCGTCAATACAGTGAGGTTTTCTGTAACACGATGCTTATTTAACATTTATGGAAGGAGCCCCCAGTGTATTCAGGACAAAGAAAGTCACACTTTTTTGCAGCTTTTTCTCCGACATGACAAGCTAATTATTTATTTATTACTTTTGTCTTATTAACTTTAAGAGAGAAACTTAGAGAGACAGAAAATGATAGGCTGGATACAAATGTAGGTACTTGGTGTTATTTGGGGCGATCCAAGAGTCATTGTTGTAGTTCATAGCATAGGTCAAAGTGCAACGTCAAAAAATTAGACGTAATAAAAAGGTTATTAAAAAAAAGGTAAACAGTGATGGGAATTTAACAATAATTTTTAAAAAACACAAACAGGAAACATAAATAGACAAACTGATGAAAACACACTGGACAGACACACGAAACAGGTGAACACAATAGGTAAGAGAATGATGACAGGACGGAGTGGAGCCAGGACCGAGGTCAAAACAAAGGGACAAATCACAACGAACAAAAGCACATGGAAAATGATGGACATAAGCAGCATTGAGAGATGGAATTCATGTCACCTCTTTATAACTATAACATCAGTGAGCGTTGAGTGTGTATGTTTATTGGTTGTCCTTCCTTGGACCACTTTTGGTAGGAACACCCAACAAGACCTGGCGTTTTGGACATGCTCTGACCCGGTCGTCTAGCCATCACAATTCAGCCCTTGTGAAAGTCGCTCAAATACCAACGCTTGCCCATGTTTCCTGCTTCCAACACGTCAACTTCAAGAACTGACTGTTCAATTTCTGCCTAATAAATATATCCCACCCCTGGACAAGTGTCCTTATAAAGCTTATCAATGTTATTCGTGTCACCTGTCAGTGGTTTTAATGTTACGGCTGATCGGTGTATGTTACAAGGAGATAACGTGTTTTATGAAATAGTAACTATGACCATAAATGGATAAAAAGTTCACCGCAATATTTAGTGAATGAAAATGGTAATCGTTGCTAAATCGCCATTGCATAAGAAGACTAAACAGTCGTTATAGGATAACATGGTGGGAACTCTTCTTCACTCTGTCATTTGATTAGTTTCCTGGAACAGTATGAGTGTTATATTCCTTGCATATTAATCCTTATGAATAGATTAACGACAGTGCAATCAGTTTTACTGCATCAAAAGATTTCCCTTTCAAAGGGTTCCTTCCCAGCCCTGAAGGGAAACATCCCGTTAACTGTTTGCACACACTCTAACGAGAACAAATCGCTCTAAATGATAATGCAGGGAGACGTGGACAGGAACGTGACTTTATTGCGTCCGAACCAGCGTCTCTCATGAAGCCCGTCGGGCTTCGGCAGATGTTTCTGATGGCACCAGTCAATTACGAGGAGATGTTTCATGCAGAACCACTTGGATGTGAGCAATTACGTCTCAGCCCCTTGTCAAATATGAGCCCAACACACACACGCACACAGATGTTTCTCATGCCTGTTAACTTGAAATGACAACATCTGGAAAATGTCCCGCTGTCACACAGGAAGTTGGTGACAGGCATGGAGTCACAATGGCTTCTTTGTCAAAAGAGGCTTTGTGTCAAAGCACTTAGAAACATGACATGGTCCAGCAGGAGTCTGGAGGTTCAGAGGTTGCCTCGATAAATAGTGGGGGTTTAATGGGGTTTTTTTTCCCCAGAACTACAAATATGAAGCACTTTTCTACACACCCGACTATTCATTATGCACAGAACCGTGCTTCGTGGAAACCGAAGCCTGAATTCTGTGAGCTCTTCTGGAAAGAAAACACAGCATTAGTGTTCATCGGAGTGACAGCACCTGGCGCCGGAGTTTCCAAGGCATCAAAAACTTGTACGCTGTTTAGCTTGGAGGGTTGACACGAACCTCCAGAACTAAAAAAATAATAAATAAATAAATTTTCACTTCCAGTGGTCCCTCTCTCTCTCTCTCTCTCTCTCTCTCTCTGTGTCTCTCTTTCTCCTCTCTCCTCTCCTTCAAACATGCCGCACTGTGACATTTAGCTTCTAATGGAGATTTATGAAGTTATCCGAACGCCTCTGGTGTTTAAAAGTTTGGAATCCCGCAAACGAGATGCTTAGCGCCGGCTTTCCATAATGGGCTGTGAAGGCTGGAGCTTGGTGGAGGGAGTCTGAACTCTAATCGCCTTTATGTGTCATCGGTGCTCGTAGACAGCTCCCCATCTGTCATAGCGAGATACATCAGACACACACACACACACACACACACACACACACATACACACACACACACTGAAAGAGACAGAGATATGAAAACCCTCACAGAAATGTTGCTTAGTCTTACTCTTGCTTGATTCGATATCAGTGCGGCTCATTTTCAGAAAACAGTGTGTTGTTATGCTCATTGAGCACATTTTATGAGCGATCATGTTTACTCAAGCCTCAGGATACATTATACATGAGATGCCCTCAAATCAACATAACAGCACCAAATAGACCGCGTTTTCATTTTCTGTACCACGGCTATTTACCATCATTAGTGCTGCTCTGCATGTAAACCTGTACAACTCAGCTCATTTGTTAACCGTTTACACATTATTCTGATTCTGATTCTAGTTAAGTGTGCAGCGGTCCTACTGCACTACTTTTGCAGTCCTTTTGTCACAGTAAATACTCTAAAGTGAAAAGCCGATAGTGTGCACTAAACCTAACCCTAACCCTAACCCTAAACTTAACCTGAAAGAAAAGCATGTTCAATGTGATATACCTGGAATCTTATGTTATGTTATATTATGTCATGTTATGTTATGTTATGTTATGAGTTTTTAATATATTGCTCATGAATTCATGTATTTAAATTCAGGTCTTGGTGGGGGAAAAAAGAAGGCTGAAAAATTCAAGCTGTCAGATATTTTCAGGTTAAAATAACTCAGGTAGTAAAATTTTCAGGTAGAAATCAGACGGTAAAATAAATGTAAAAAATCAGGTTTTTAAAAATTCATGTTTTGAAGAAAAAAAAATCAAGTCTTGGAGTTCAGGGGGCGAAAAATCCGAGATACCCCGAAAGAGCAAACAAAACAGGAACAGACTGAACTCAATCCTGGAGCTGAAAAGAAAAGTGTGTAACCAAAGATATAATGCGGTTTTTCTGTAAGGAGATGTTTATTTAACGATTATCTCCAGTGTCAGTCCTTTGGAACAGTATTTTCGTTTTCCAACATCTTCAGGACAGAGGAGATTACACGTTGTGGTTTATCAGTCAGTCCGTACAGGCAAAGCAAAAATGCATGATTTAGCTGCAGCTTTATTTTAAAAAATATTTTAATTTGTGATGAAAAGTTCAGAATTTTTTGTGCTTTTTTGAATTGGTGACATTGAAATTGCACAATTTTGCACAACCTTTCGCAGTGATGTTTGTTGGAAAATGAGAACTTTTAGTTGTACTCATGTTTGACGAATGTGAATCGAAGAGCGCGTTGGCTGAATGCGCATTCTAATTTAGAAATCCAAAATATATGAATATGCAAAGTGGAAACAGCCTTCATTCTTAAAAACTCCGCCCCATTTTCCTTGGTAAGCCAGTGTTGCATGGCTTGTATTTGTATATTTGTATATTTGTTCACTGCCACTTTTTCAGACAAGTCTTCACAATCCAGTGAATTCTGAGGAAGGACGTTTTGTAAAGTTTCAAAATGACTGTAATGACCACTTAGTGTACCTTAGCAGTTTAAGTGTTGGATAAGTGCTTTTATCTCTCCTGTGTTTAGGTTTAGAGAGCATCCCGTTGTGGATAAAGACATTATCCAAGGAAAACGATATCCAGGTGTGATCCACAGTCCAGCATCTGGATGGCATGAAGCCGAGCTAGTCACCACTGTGATGTGACAGACGCTTCAGGCCAGGATGCTTGGCTGAGCACCAGAATGGCAAATGACATAGGAACACCTTGACGGCATCTCATGCCTCACGCAGTGACGAGAAGGTGAGGAGGTGAGGAGGAGGCACAGATCCAGCAGGCCAGCATGAAAGAGCTGGACAGGAAATCTGGGGAAGATCCAGGCTCAGGCAGGTAGCCAGATGAAGCAGCTGTGGATCGCCAGTGCAAGTATCGTCACCTGGTTCATCTGCCATGCGTTTCCTGCATTTCGTCCAAAAATATATCATTAATTAATGTAATGTTTGAACAAAACATGTTCACGGTGTTTAATGGATTCCTCACACAGAGCTTGCATTTCAGAGGTTTTACTTTATTTATTTCTTCATCTATTACTGTAATAGCTATAGAATTTACATGGTAAACATTTTCCACAAGACTTCTACATTTCTTTGAAAGTACACCTACGTATCATTTGTGTGCATGTGTGGCTTTATGCGAATGTTCTTTCTTTCCTTCCTGTCTCTCGGTGTTCTGACTGTGTTCTAATTAAATAGGTGAGGTCGCATTATTGTTTCGTTTAATTTCATGCCAATGTCATTTCAGCTGCCGAGGTAAGACTCAATGCCAGCCAGATCCGAGCCAATGAAACGCAGCCGGTGAATACGGGTAAAAGAGAAAAGCAAAGCAATAAAGCCGTGTTCCAATAGAAGATGTTTATTGACCATTTTTAAAGCCCAGGAGATTGAGCTCCAATGCTTGGAGGCTCGTCTCAAAGCGTGCAAAACAGAGAGAGAGAGAGAGAAAGAGAGAATGGTGTGGATGAGCTGTAAAGACAGAATGAAGGGGGTCATAATAGAGATTTTGTTTTTATGGGTTTTGTTTTAATTCAGTCATACTTTAGATATTTCTCAGTATTTTTCAAAGCACAAAGCATGGACCTTGAGGTGCTGCTAATAGCTGAAATTTCACAGTGACACAAACACCAGAATACACAGATCAGCCATAATATTCAAACAACTGACAGGTGACGTGAATACCATCTATCTCGTTACACTGGCACCTGTCAAAGGGTGGGATATGTTTATCAGGCAGCAAGTGATCAGTCAGCTCTCAAAGTTGATGTGTTGGAAGCAGGAAAAATCGGATCTGAGTGACTTTGACGAGGGCCAAATTGTGATGGCTGAACGACCAGGTCAGAGCAGCACCAAAACGACAGGTCTTGTGGGGTGTTGCTGGTATGTAGTGGTTAGTACCTACCAAAAGTGGTCCAAGGAAGGGCAACCGGTGAGCCGGCATGGAACCAGGATGCACTATGGGAAGAAGGAGGAGGTAGCGTTATGCTCTGGGAAATTTTCTGCTGGGAAACCTTGGATCCTGGCATTCATGTGGATGTTACATTCACGTACAACCTACCTAAACATTGTTGCAGACCAAGTACACCCCTTCATGGCAACAGTATTCCCTAACAACAATGATGTTCTTTCAGCAGGATAATGCACAATGCCACACTGCAGAAATTGTTCAGGAATAGATTAAGGCACATGACAGTGAGTTCAAGGTGTTGAATTGGCCTCCAAATTCTGACCGACATCGGATCGAGTGTCTGTGTGATGTGCTGGACAAGCAAGTCCGATACATGGAGGTCCCACCTTATGAAATTCCAGGACGTAAAGGTTCTGCTGCTAACTTATTGGCATCAGATACCACAGCACACCTTCAGAGGTCTTGCGGAGTCCATTCATCGACAGGTCAAAGCTCAAGATAGCAGAATCGGGATTTTAATTGTTAAAAAGTGATTTTAATGTTATTGCTGATCAGTAAAAATTAATCTCAAATGGTCCAGTCCTGATGCTCTAATGTCAGCCAAATGCCATGTGAGTTTACAGCTGGATGATTGTTGGCCCAGCATTGGATAAGTGTTGGATAGAGTTAGTTGCAATTGGACCATTTTCAGCCCAGGTTTAGATTGTTGCGAAAAAAAAAATGTCTGTAAATGGAGATTTAGCTGAAATTTGGGAGAAAGACCACACCTAAAGCTCCACCCACTTCCTAGTTAACCAACCACCAACCACATCTCCTCCAGATTGTTCAGACTGGGCCAAAAATGGCCCAAACACAATCAATGTGTGTACACCATTTCAGTTTCAGTCCAGATGATGTGACCCAGCTGTTACATGTCGCCATAGGCTGATTTTCTGGAAACCAGGCTCAGAGGAGTTATTCCATCTATGTTATTCCATGAAAGGTGATAAACGTGGACCATCACTCACTAATCCAAAACACGGTTACAACACTAACATATACGACACTGAAAAAAAAATGTATTAAGCACATTTTTTTATTGATCACATGTTCCTACAGTCTCTCTAATATAACACGCGAGCACATGACGCTCTGGCAGACGAAGCGAGATCTGCTTTGGTACGAGCAGGAAAAGTGAGAATTTTTTTTCTTTTTTTTTTAATATGTGTGAAACAAAGGCCTATTCTACGAGAAAGAAAGCAGCAGTGATAAAGCATCCACCAGCTTTCTCTTAGCGTTTTTAATAAATCACAATAAATCCGCTTGCAAAGTGGATGCTTTTTAAGCCAGCGAAGGACCAAAAGTGCAAGCAGAAGTAGCCAAAGGCAGCGGCTGTGGAGAAAGAAACAGTTTTTAAAATAATCTTAGTTTTTCTGCAGCACAGATGAAAGGAACTCGTCACAGGAGCACTCTCGGGTCCATGTGTTCCGGTTCTGGAAATGACAAAAGCCAATCTTGCTTCTTATCTGGGCCGCCATGAGGGTGTCTGCAATCAGCCTCTAAATTTGTACCAAGTCATGAAAGCTGGATGACTAAAGAAATAGATCTCAGGAATTGTTTGGTACAAACTGTGCATGTGTGTGTGTGTGTGTGTGTGTGTGAGTGGTTTTTGTAAGGAGTAGAGCAGGTACCTCAGCTGACGGCACTAAAAGCCTCTGTGGAGGAGCTGAAGCAGAAGAGTGGCAGAGAAAGCACAATAAAAGCCTCTGGCTTCAATTATGTCTCATGGCAACAACGATGGCAGACTGTAACCTGTATTGCTTCCTTATTTCTTATTTCTTTCTCTTTTTTTGTTGTTGTTTCTCCGGCCTTTATTCCTCTTCCTTCGCCTTTATTGCTGGAGAGATATTACACACCAGAACTCTAACCATGCGTTCCTCCACTGCCCTCTAGAGGAACTATGAAATGAATATTTTAAACGACATGAAACTAGGGCTGCATCTTGATCAAATCACCATTCGGGTGAGCCCTGTGAGCTAAAGTGCAGCAAATTTAAAGGATAATAAGTAGTTGGGGGGGTTGGATTAGGTTTTTTTTTCAAGTCGATAGCCTCAAGGCCCGGACTCAGAGATTAAGTACAGTGTAGAGGCCTTTGGAGCAGCAGGGGTTTGAGCAAGATGGAGCTGAACATGCTGAAAGAGTCTACAGGTAACTTCAACCTCGAGTGTGTTAGAGATCTGTCAGACTTATCTTAAATCACCAAGATATCAACAACAAAAAAAGTGAAGATGTGAGCATAAGCTCTGATTCTACAATCATATTTGTCTATGATCATAGCCTTAATGCTTTTTTGAGTAGATTATTTTCTAATAGCAAGTTTTATCCCTCTTATACTACCTCAATTTATCCATTATTACCACTTTTATTTATTAAAGAACAATGTTCATTTATAGTTACACTTAAGTAAGTGAAATGAATCCGTTCCTGCTACTTTATTGCAGCTAGAAATGGCCGTTCCCTCACCAGCCTTTCTTTTTCTCTCTCTTGAAGTTAATACGGCAAAAAAAACACCACAGCTTGAGTGTGTTAACAAGAAACCATGAAAACCGTCAACTCCTCTGTCCCGAAGATCTTTAAGAAAAGTTAAAGTTACAGATTTATGTCTGACTGTTCCAAAACTGGTAACACACTGGCGACTCCTTCCATATGTGTGAAATAAACCCAACCGTATTGTCAACGATGTCAACAGTTACTATAGCAGCGATAACGATTCCATAACGAGTGCATCGATATAGACCTGTGATTTGCAGAAAGGCTACTGTCAGAGCTGCTGTTCTAGAAAATTAATCTTCTGACCGGTCAGAAGGTGCTCTTTGCCTTGAATCTTCTGAACTGGTGTCTGGAGATGAGACATTGAAGGCGAAACATTGTTTTAAATAGTGGTATTTTTTTTCCTACTGATTTTGCATCTTCCTTTAATATGTTTTAGTATGTTTCCGGAGATCGTTTGTAATGAAACTTGAGGCACATTTCCCTTTTTTTCCCATTACAAAACCATGGGGGATGCAAACTTTGCACAGAACCTAGAGTGAAATTCAGATAAAATTGTTTTTCTGCGTTGTTCTGTTAAACTACTTAAGGCTCACAGCGACACTCTTAATGAGTCTGTTTAAAAAAAAAAAAATTCTAGCAGTTTGTCTAACGGGAGAATTGATCTCTTGCTGCAGTGTTATATAACATAACATCTATTTGAACATGTAAAGCGTTGTACTGTTATACTATCATGTATTGTATTATAATTAATCATCTAACTATCCACTGTTGTCAATTTAAGCTAGGAGGTTCAGTCAGGGGTGCTCCATTACTACTGATGGACCAGGATGGGGGAGGCAATACTTCATATACAGCAAAAAATAGGATACAAACTGTAACTGTACACCCAGAAAGTGAAGTATTTGGAATGTGGATGTGATAAGCAGGCAGCTCAGTGTATATATCATTTCAGCCAGAGACCCTTAAGGGGAAGTTGAACTCTACTGAGTTGATGGCCAGTGCAAGTGGAGTGGAGGAGCTCCAAAAAAAAAAAAAAAAAAACATAGAGAGAGAACACAGGTGAAACATCTCTCCTCTTTCCTGTCAGGCCAGCTAATGGTGCCTCAGCTGTTATGTCAGCTTTCCTGATATCACAGCCTGAAAGCGGTGTGTGCTCGTCTGACTAGCTCAAGCCCTGGAGCTGAAAGCCGTTGACGAGAAGTCGAAGTGGAGCGGCCGACTCGCTGGAGCGCAGCAGGACACGGCGGAAAAGATGAAGGCCAAGGTTGAGGAATTTAAGAGGTAAAATGCCTTTAAACCCTTCGGTTAAACCCTCCAGGGTTGTTTTTTTAAGCCAACAGAATCCCTTCTGCATTTTTATTACACGGTGCAGCGATAGGCCTGCACTTAATGAAACCTGCACTTGACTCGAGTAATCGTTTTTCCTCATTTTCTCCCATAATTTGGTCTTTCCAATTTCCACCCACCATCCATCTCTAGCTTATCGTACGACAGCTACCAACTGGAAAGGGTGAAGGCTAAAATGTGCTTCCTAAACAGCAATCTGAACTCTTCTACAAACATGAGCTCACACACACACACACACACACACACACACACACATGATTGGCAAGTGTGTCTGTGATTGACAGGAGAGAGGGGGGGGGGCATGGCCAATTTTGAATTGAAGCAGAAAGGATCTGCTCAAGAGCCAAAACATACAAGCTCATCTGTGAAACATGGCGGAGGTAGCGTCATGGTTTGGGCTTGCATGGCTGCTCTGGAATGTCTTTGGTGTAGAGCACAAATAAATGATGTAGGTGTCTTGCTGTTCCCATAGTTTTGGAGGGGACTGTATGTCAAGAATCTACACAAACCCATAATTATGAAGTGGAGCGGAATAACAATACGGCCTGTAAAACTAATGAGAGATTTCTTATTATGTAAATGTTATGACTGCATTATTATTCCCCCAACATAACTCCCCCCAACCCCCAACCACTCCTCCACTGGTGCATGGTGCCTACAGTCACGATTAGAATTCACATAATCAGCTGAATGGAGTCGAGCTGCATACAATTAAACCGTCATTTGATCTCAGTATAAATACACTTGCTCCTGGAAGACACCCAGAGAATCAAATATGATCAATAAGGGTCAGTTGTCGAAAGTATCAAGCAGGTTTGGCTTTATATACATACTTATTTTATTTTTTTTTTTTTTTTATATATATATATATCATCCCAATCTCTGGAGCAAATTTAAATCCATTGTTAAATAAGTTGATTATAGAGCAGCTGTAACTCAGACAAGACGAGACTATGCTACCACCACCATGCTTCGCTCTGTTGATGGTGTTCTCAGGATAATGATGATGATAATTTGATGATAATCCACCCACCTCTATATTACAGGTTATTTGTATATATTTATGCCATACTATATAATCCCAATTAAGTCCCTTTCAGTTCAGGATCATATAAAAAATGTGTTAAAGTGTGAGAGGGTGAATACTTACAGTATGCAAGCCATGGTACATATTCATCCTTTACAGAAAAGTCATGAAATTAATTCATTCATGTGATGTTTCATACCTTTTCTTTTGTTTTTATTGCTTTTTACTTTGTTTTTTTCCACACAATTTTTTTCTTTCAGATTTGATTTTCACATGATTAATTATTTTGCATCATGTCACGTGTACTTAATAAAAAAAAATGAAGATAAAGACATGTAGCACATAATGAGGTATTTCTGCTAGCCTCGACAAAAGGATTTTTCTAGAATAACCCCATTATATGGACAAGCCGTATAATCTACATGCCCACTCAGGCAGTTATTTCTGTTAAAGGTCCTTGCGGGTGAATAGCAGCCTGGGCTGCTTTCTTCTGAGCCACTCAGTGCACTAACACAGAACTGACACTGATGAGAGGGGGAAAAACGATCATGCCACATTATCATGCATATAATAATAACAGGGTTGGACTGTTTTCTCCTGCTATTCCCATTGTCAGGCATTGACTTATCTCTGTAAAGAGAGGTCAGAGACATTCTCCACTAAGTCACCTAAGAGTGCTTTGAATGACAGTTTGCTAGTTTTCTGAACAGCCAAACTTTCATGAGGTGACATTTTATTAGGGGCATGATCACAGATTTCATTCAAACTGGAGTACAATTACACTGTAAAGCTTCTGGAAATCCTAAATAATAGCATTGCTGCTTTTCCAGATGCTGTAATTAACCATCACATACTCAGAAATTCACTGGGCTGCATTGTTAACCTGAAAATAAAAAGCTGATTTCAAAATGGCTAAAGCAAGGCAATATAATGGACCCTGATTATGGGGAGATTCGGGAGGAGTCATATGGATATTTAACTTCAAACACTGATGAGGAGCGGTTCAGCACGAACGTTATAAATTTCTCCAGCTAATAGTATTCGGCATTACTAAATGACTAACAGCAAACAAATCAAATGTAACTGCAAAGTTGATTTGTTTTCCTTAGGGTCGTACTAGGTGCAGTTGCCCAACTCAACACAAGAGGTCGCCATATTACTTTTTGACCATAAAAATCATGACCACATTTATATTTTATGGTGCACTGTAGAATCCACACCAGTCTCCATTTTAACATTAAATACATGAAGGAAAGAGAACAAAGGTATTGTCTAAATAAAAGACAGTGCAGTACAGCAGATAGTCCGAGGTTAGACATGTGAAAGTGCTTTTCTTGGCCAATATAATAAGCTCTGAGAAATTACAGATGTGCAGGTGTTCGAGTTGAAATGTTAAAAAATAATAATCATCATCATCATCATAATCATCATTATTGAAAGAGCATGTTTATTGAACTGGGATGAGGTCAAATGAACCAAAAAGGTCACGTCATCCATCAACAGGATGAATCAATTGATGGATCCAGAGAGTGCTGATAATCTAAAAGATCCATTATGGACTTTCCACACCTCGTGCGAAAGTGAACTGGTCCGCTCCCAATCTGAAACAAACAAAGACAAATGAGCACACCTCATCACTGGTCATGAAATTTATACTTCGACCTCACCTGGTGCTGTCCCAGTTGTCCGTGGAGCTCTCGGCAGCAGAGCGCAGCATCCACAGCGTTTTCAGGACCCGAACACCCCCTGGTAAAACGAAACACTGACCCACCCAGGTAGTGCAGGATCCTGAAGGAACATTCAGAACAAATGACACAGGGTCAATATCTGGTCATCTGGGAGGCAATTTGGTAAGGTTCTCTGGGCCAAGGAAACTGTACCATGTAGTGTTAGGAGAACCCAAGCGAAAAAAGTTAAACCTTTGGTATGATGCTAAACAAATAGAGCACTCTTTGGTACGGATTGCCATTTTCTGATTAGATCATGTAAAATGGTTTGGAACAACATTTCTGCATCACGTGCGCTGTTCCACACCACAGGTCCCTCAGCCTGGTTTTGGAGAAGCCCTGACCTTACACAATTCACCGTTTATTTTCCTGCTCGAACACAAACTTCTACTCTGTTAAGTAGCTGATGAGACGAATCGGGTGTTCGAGCAGGTGACACACTGAACAGCTTCCTGTCCGCGTTACCTTTCGCCCACAGCGCAGAAAACGCGATGGTGGGCTGCGGGCCGCCACTAATCACCCCGACCACTTTGGCCTCGCGGTTCGGACCCGCCGCGCCGCGCGTGCTCTCCTGTACCGTCGTGTACACGCCTCTCACTTCCGGTCCAACGGTGCTGAGCTGCAGCTGGGATCCGAGCTCGCTGTGCCACTCTCCGGTTACATTACAATCCAACACCTGCAACACGACAAGAAGAAAATGTGCGTGAATTCAATTAATTGTATTATATAATATTACTTGGACGTTTACTTTTTTTAACCTTTACTTTTCTTTCCGAATCTGGAATTAAAGCTTGTCCGATAATTATCTGGCACATTCCTAACGCAAGGACGCACAAACACGCGACAAACGACTCCATGGTGATGCAAAACGCATGCGCAACGTGCGGCTTGAGTGCTTGGGCAACCTATTTAACTCTTAACCGCACCACACTAATTTCCCACTAATTAATTACCTCGAAGCCCCGCCCATCTCCAGTGCAGTTATTTAAATCCTAAATAGAAGTAAGATTAAGAAAGCCATACTTTATCTAGTGGAGAGGAATTAATTGAGTTTAAAAAAAAAAAAGCTATCAAAACATAGCTACTGTGTTTGTTTGTTGTTTTGGGGGGGTTGCACAGGGTCAAGTTTATTAATTTCTTTCTTCAGTTTTCACAGTAAACAAACATTTGTCCAAACTACTAGTAATCCAAGAGCATTGTAATCTGTGAGACTCATATAGTTTAGTTTTTTTTTTTAAATCCTAAATCTGGCCAGTTCAAGAAAACCGAGATGTCAAAATAAATGGAAATTTGTTCAATATAATCGCTATCTTTTTCTATTCATCTTCAGTGAACGCCTTTTATCCTGGTCAGGGTGGCGCTGGATCTGGAGTTTATAGGAACACTAGGCGTGAAGTGGGAACACTCTGTGGTGATATTCCAGTCCTTCACATATACACGTTCACATGTTTATTTATATATATATATATATATATATATATATATATATATATATATATATATATTATATATATATATATATATATATATATATATAGTGGGAGGAAACCAAAGAACCCAGACTCTTAAAAATAAAGACTCCAAATCTCCAAATAGAAACTAAAAGTCTTTTCTAGCCTGATGTCATAGGATAACCCTATGAAGTTGCACAAAAGAAAAAAAAATTTTACTCTCAAGTTCTTTGGAGAACCATCTATGTACAGGTGCTTTAAAGAACATACAAATGGTTCTTCACAGCAGCGAAACAAGGAACCATGTTGTCATAAGTTTTCTAAAAAAAAAATCCTTAGGTAGTGCTTTAAGGACCCAAAGTAAGGCTCTTAATTGTGATGCCAGGAGAAGCTTTTCCAGTCCCACAAAGAAATGTACATTGTTCGCTTTAACCTGTTAAGGGATGATACCTTGAAGAACCAACGCACTGCTCTGAAGAACACTCATTAATCTCCAAAGAACCTTAAAGAATCCTATTCAATTTAAAAAATTGCAGACCCTATGCTGCTGTAAAGAACCATTGAAGAATCTTGAGGAACACAGAGAGAACATGCGAAACTCCAGATAGGTTCAAACCCTCGTACCCTGGAGATGTGAGGAGGCAACGTTGCCTGCTGTGTCACCGTACCTTACAGCAGAAAAGCTAAATTTCTATGAAATCTGATTCCACAGTTCACATTTCAGAATGAAATGTTAGCTCAGGACAGCCTAAACAAACACCATATAGATATCATTCACCTTTACCCTTCTCTCTTTTATGCTCAGATTGTTGTTGTTGAATCACAAATTATTTGAGATAAGATGAGAAAAAATAATTAGCACATAAGGTGGGAGGCTGTTGTTGTCGTTATCATCTTTAGATTGTAGTGTGACACAATTTTTCTGAAGATTTACATTTCAATTTCTTAAGGAAATAATAATATAACGGAAATCCCTTTCAATAAATAAAAAAAAAAGGATTTCCCCTTACAGGATTCAATTAACTTTTATCACTATACAAACACACTCACGAAAAGCAATATTCAGCATTTAATATATTGCTAGATGAGGTTTGTTGTCTGTCTTTGTGTGTGTGTGTGTGTGTGTGTGTGTGTGTGTGTGTGTGTGTGTGTGTGGGTGGGTGGGTGGTGCGCCAACATTAAATCAGTCATTGATGGGATTATTCAGGATTATTGTTCTGAGTGACAGGCTGGCTTTGTATAACATGTACACACGCACTCCTCTATGTCCAGGCCAGAAGATGTTCGTTCTAGAGTACAGACGACGAATAAAATATGATCCAGCAACTACATTAACATGTGGCCTATTAAAACCCCTGAATTAAACACATCTGAATTGAAATAAACCTGAACTGAAACTAATCTGAATTAAATTTCTATCAAGGGGTGACAGAATTAAACCCCGCCGGGCCATGTGTGTGCGGAGTTTGCTTGTTCTCCCCGTGCTGCGTGGATTTCCTCTGAGTACTCCGGTTTCCTCCCCCAGTCCAAAGACATGCATGGTAGGCTGATTGGCGTATCTAAAGTGTCAGTAGTGTATGAATGGGTGTGTGTGATTGTGCCCTGCGATGGACTGGTACCCAGTCCAGGGTGTACCCTGCCTTGTGCCTTGATACTCCCTGGGATTGGCTCCAGGTTCCCCGTGACCCTGAAGAAGGAATAAGTGGTAGAAGATGGATGGATGGTTTGGGATTTCTTTTTTAATGATTCCAGAACATTCTCCTCTGCTTGTGTTGCCAGCTCCTTGGCCTTTCCTGATGATCATTTCTACTAACAATATTAAGATTTTCCTCAATTATGGATTAATGGGGGGGTGTGAATAGTCACTGTATGGAGACAAACCAAAAATTAAGAGTGGTCTCTATCAGCAGGAGGGATTTTCTTTCTTAATTTTTTTCGGTAAGGTTTTTATTCTCGATTTCATGGTTTAAATCACACATTTAAATTGAATTCTACACGGAGGATGTGGTGCATCTGTACGAAGCAGGCATGGATTTGTGTTTGAAGTGTGTGAAAGTACACTGGCAGGTGAGTTCCTGCAACTGATGTGACAGTCGTGTTTCTTTCATCATGCAGCACCTGAAACGTCTTTAAAGGACGAGGAGCTGATGGGGGCTGACAGAGTAACGCAATTAACGAGCGCCGCTCGTCTGATCTATGTACCTTGTAAGAACATGTGACACGATTAACAACGTTTTCATCAAAGACGTCTGAGAAGAATTTCTCTTTGGGCTCGTTGGATCGTTCTGCCTACTGGGCATGGGAGTTCGATTAAAGAAAGAAACAAACATATAATCCAGTAATCACAGGTACTGCCCTTGATGTAATGGATGTTCGACTGGATGTGTAAAAAGGTGGTGAATCAGTGCTTTTGTGAACAGCTGCATGGAGACTTAAAGGATCTGAAGCAAATTGTGATGGGATTATTAGACTCAGGTGGATGAGAGAAGCTAGTCGAGGTGGTGTGTGTGACCTGACCTGACTGGAAGGCTACGATACCTCAAATATGCATTCTTTACAGTACAAGCATGGTGAGCAGAAAAACATCTCAGAACAAGCAGCAGGTCAAACCATGAGGAGGATGAGCTAGAATAGCAGAAGACCACATCAGGTTCCACTCCTTCCAGCCAAGAACAGGGTTTCTGAGGCTACACTAAGCACCGAAACTGGACAGATAAAGATTGTTGAAAGACCAGGAGATGTTTTTTTTTCTCTCCTGTTTCTATCCCAGGAGATGTCAAAGTCACTGAGATCACACATACCCCCCACCCCACCCCACCCCCACCCCATTCTGATGTTTGGTCTGTACATTAACTGAAGCTCTTACATGATGTTATACATTGCACGGCTGACACATGATCTCATCTTAAGAAATCTTATGATAAAGCAGGGGCGAAGGTGTTCCTATTAAAGTGGCCGTGTATGATCTTACATTATATAAAAATCATAGACAGGCTGTGGACATCTTGAAATGAATAAAATAATAATGAATAGCTTTGTATACGCGGGGTTTTTAAACTTGAAGTAGTAAAGTCTCATTGAAGAAAACGTCCCATGTGGGTTGCCAGATTGTGTGGTTCCATCCAAAAGTTTGAGAAGAAAGGCGGTGTTTTGATGTGATTAAGATATAATTGAGTTTAAACGCGGTGTGGTTTGTAGCTTATATAACGGAAATGTCCCGAGAGGCAGCCAGTTCACCCTGACAAGTACCTGATTGACCTGCGTGCTTTCCTGATGGGTCTCCCGCACTAAATCCACCCTCCTCCTCCTCCTACTTCCCCTCCTCCTCCTCCCGCGCGCGCTCTTTAGAAGCAGAAACGATGTCGCGTGGAAGCTCGAAGCTCCAAAGGGCGGGCGGCAGACCGGAGCTGCTTCTCCTCCACGCGCTTCCGTTAAACGCACAGGTGGATTTCGAGTACAGCGCCTGCGGTGATCACCTGCCAGGCCATCCGGTTCACCAACACGCGCACTTTCCGGACGCACATCACGCGTGAGTTGTTGAAATTGTTGTTGTTGGCGATGTTGGTAGTAGTAGTAGTAGTCATATTATTGTTATTCATATGTTTACATATTCAGGGTAAATTAAACTACAAGGAACTGACACAGTCTGTCTGAGGGGCAGGGGCACCTAGAGGGCACCAAGGTGATTCCACCTGTTTAATCTTGACTTTCAATAGGCTTTCCAATCAGATTCAGGCTTCTGCTTGCTTGGAATAAAAACCGGCCCTTTACAGATAATATTAGACACCTCTGATGTACCTCTGAGGGGAAGCCTATAGGGCAGTGCACAACTTAATCTCCACTGGAATGGGCTGCCAAGAGGGCACTTTCTCACGGTTTCACGCACAAAGTTGCACCCTAGAGCATCAAGGGTTCATCACGCGTTTCTTCAGATGAAAGCTAGCCATTAGGATACTTCATCAAATGTTATCGGCTCTAGAGGGCACTTTAGCATGATTTATGTACCGTTAAGGCACCCTAGGGGGCACTGTCATGGTGTTTTTTTGACCATGGGGGCACCCCCTTCCACCCCTCCCAAGTCTGCCCTTTATAACCTGCCAGTGGATTCATGTATTTTTATTCAAGATAACTGTATTTAATTATTTAATTAATGCACTTGTCTATATATTGTAAATTTCTGTAGATACACATATTATATTATATCATATTATATTATAGTACATTATTTTATATTATACTATATGTTGTATTATATTATAGAGCATATCCTAAAGGGCTTTTCACACATCAAGTCATACAGGTTTAATCTGATGTTAAGTGAAAATCTCAATGTTTAGATTAAATGACATTATACACGGGTCGTTCCATGGCAACCTCTAATGGTGAGAACAAGGGGGCAGAAGGTCATGTGTGGTAATCTCAGTGTTTCCTCCTATGTGAAAAGCCCTTAATGTTGCATGTCCAGCATCAGGAGTTCTCCTCTCGCTCTGGGTGTGTAGGTTTGAAGCCATGCAGCGCAGACACACAACGCTGAGGGAGAAAGGTCGCAGGGGGCCGGCATACATGTTCAGCGAGCGCGACACAAGTCTCACTGCCGAGGAAGAGCGCTTTCTGGATGCTGCGGAGTATGGAAACATCCCAGTTGTCCGGAAGATGCTTGAAGACTCTGAGACGCTCAACGTGAACTGCGTGGACTACATGGGACAGAATGCTCTACAGCTCGCCGTGGCCAACGAGCACCTGGAAGTGACCGAGCTGCTCCTCAAGAAGGAAGGTCTAGCACGGGTGGGTGATGCCCTACTCCTGGCCATCAGTAAAGGCTACGTGCGCATCGTGGAGGCCATTTTAGCACATCCGGCTTTCGAAGGCGGCCTCCGCTTTGCCCCGACTATCTTGGAATGGGAACAGAAAAACGAAGACGACGACTTCTACGCATACGACGAGGATGGAACACGGTTCTCACGTGACGTGACACCCGTCATCCTGGCTGCACAGTGTCAGGAATATGAGATCATACACACCCTGCTGGTCAAAGGTGCACGCATCGAAAAGCCTCATGACCACTTCTGCAGGTGCGCCAAATGCGGTGAGAAACAGAGGCAAGACTCCTTCAGCCACTCACGCTCACGTATGAACGCCTACAAAGGCCTGGCAAGTGCCGCCTACCTCTGCCTGTCCAGTGAAGATCCGGTGCTGACGGCCTTGGAGCTCAGCAACGAGCTTGCGCAACTCGCCAACGTCGAAACCGAGTTTAAGGTGAGAGGACTATTCTTCACTGTAGGTGTACCTTAGATGAGTTTATACAAGTTCTGGATTCTGATTGGTCAGAATTTTCAGAATCCCCTGGTTGAGAAGGTGTTGTTAATTTTCTATGACAGCAGATCATCAGATTATAGTCATTTTTGTTTGTATGTAATACGTAAATCTGTGTAATTATTAATATGGTGAAGTTTACTGTATGGAGAAGTCTATTTAACATTTATGGAAAGAGTCTCTGGGGGGGCAGGGTGGCATGGTGGTTAGAACGTTTTCCTCGGACCTCCAGGGTTGGGCGTTCGAATCCTACCTCCGCCCTGTGTGCATGAAGGTTACATGTTTTCCCCGTCCATCGGGGGTTTCCTCCACATACTCCGGTTTCCTCCTCCCAGTCCAAAAGACATCTAGGCTGATTTCATTTCCAAAATGTCCTTAGTGTGATCGTGCCCTGCGATGAGCTGGCCCCTGTCCTGGGTGTCCCCAAGAGTTCCCTGTGACCCTGTAGAATAAGTGTTAAAGAAAATAGATGGATGCAAAGAGTCTCCAGTGATAGTGCTTTGAAACAGTCAGTTGTTAAGTTTTCTGACATCTTCAAGACACTTTGTAATTAACAAGCTGTAATTTATATATTTTCTTTTTGTCTTATTAACGTCAAGAGAGAGTAGAAAAACAGAGGCCCGGTGAGGGAAGTTTGTAGCTGCTATGACGCAAGTTAATTGTACATTATTGGTAGCTACAAACAGATTAAAATTATGGCATGGAAAATAATCAGCATAGAAGTGGGAACAGTAACTTCCGCTTATTCTGCCTACACCAACCTGCCGTTATTCCTTGTTTTATTCCTTACCTACTTCTACCAGGTTAAAGGTACAGGTACAAAAGGTACAGAAACATACCCTTCCACCCCAGTGATCAACGGTGCCACTTTTTATCCTGACGTTGTTGAAGAACTCTTTTGTGCTCACACAGCTCTGTGACACTTTAAGCCTGACACTTTGGCATAGGTTCTGGTTTAATCACATTATTAAATAATGCAGCAGTAATTCCGGCCTCCTAGAGAGGGCTTAATGGAATTTCAAAGGAACCCCAGCATTTTAATCTGTTTTTCACACAGATACCTTTTTGGATTATTTTGGGAAAGGTTAAAGGTTTGTTGTCAGTCCAGCTTCACTTCAATTTCTCCTGAAGATTAAGTCTGGTCATGTAACCATCGTAATCTAGAGTCGATGCCGTGATAATTGCTTGTTTATTAACACAAATGATTTGTTGATTGCAGGCTCCTTCTCTTTTCAGTGTTCGAACATGTTGGTTGACAATTGAACAAGTAGAGATCATCGTTTGTAAGAAACGTTGGGCACTGATTCTCACGGTCTGATTGTCGGCCTCTCTTATTGATTGAGTGAGCTGTTAATTGAAGTGTTTGTACTGACAACAGCTTGTAATCACGCTGTTGTTATTCCCTAATCACTGGGCTCCAAACTCATTCTTTCACATGGATCAATAACATTGTATAACATTTTTTTTTAAACCTTTTTGTGTAATGGCATATAATAGGATCAGACTAAAAGAAAATAGGATACAGAGATTGGACAAAATAATAGCAAATATAGATGAGAGGATCCAAAACACAAAGATTCGACAGGTATAATGGTACAAGATAATGCCAGATATGGAGACATGAACAGCGAGAAGGAGAATTAAAGTAGGACAGGATACAAGACCAGGTAGCAAGGATGGTACGAAAGGATGGCCTTCACACCTAAACATTTATCATACATAAAGCCTATTTAAACCCTTCCTAACAACCGACAAATGTCTACATTACTATTCATTTGGTTTTATTTCAAAAGAAAAATATTTTTTGCTTTTGTTACTTTTGATGTAAGTTTGCAGTTCTATAGTAATTCCTCATTTAAAAAAAGGAATGAAACTCATTGTGTCATAATGTTAGAGAAAAATAATTAAAGATTTTATTTCTCGCCGTACACGGCAATTTGCCATAGATTACAATTTATTATTTATTATAGAGCAATATGTCATACTTGTTGTCAATTTATAGTTACAGTTGTGGAATGTCTACAAAATAAGTTATCGCTTTTATATTTATAACAGCTTTAACATTTTTTTTTACCAGAGGGCAAAAAAAATTCCTTCTGTTTAAGGGTGCCTGTGTTCAACTTTGACTTTATTTGTGATTTGAGCTGTTTTATTGCGAATTAGCTGTTTCTGTAGAAAACGATAACGATTGTATTAGTACAATCGCACTACCGTCAAAAGCTGCTGTTTTAGAAAATTGAGAACAAAAAACCAAAACAAATTATAGACGATTGTTTCTACAGACATCAGGATAGATACAGGATACAGTGATTGGACGATAAGAATTGTATAAAATCATGAGAACATTCTCTGCTTGTGTTTTGCTGTAGAACGACTACAGAAAACTGTCCATGCAGTGTAAAGACTTTGTAGTCGGGGTGCTGGATCTGTGTCGAAACACAGAGGAGGTTGCGGCCATTCTGAACGGAAACGTGGACCATACCCCGGCCAGTGACCACAGCAGACCCTGCCTGAGCCGGATAAAGCTGGCCATCAAGTTTGAAGTCAAAAAGGTATAGTACGGCCAAACAAAATTTAGTTTGCGTTGATTCTATTTAATTCCATACGCAGTAAATCTTATTTCTGCACAGTTTGTGGCTCATCCGAACTGTCAGCAGCAGCTCCTGACACTGTGGTATGAAAATCTGTCTGGTTTGAGGCAACAGTCTATTGGAGTGAAGTGTTTAACGGTTCTCGGGGTGATGGTGGCGCTGCCATTCTTGGCCATCGCATACTGGATTATGCCGTACAGCAAGGTATGATCCAAGCACATAATAAGAACTCATTTTATACCACAGCTCTGGCTAATTTTATATAACATAGATATGTGTGTGGCTGATCCACAAGATTAAATGAAATTATAAACAGATAAAAAGTATGATGTGTGTTAGATTTCACCCTAACAGAAATCTACCGTTTACGCCTTTGAGATCTCCGTCATTCCTTTTCAGCCTGTTTTACCACTAACTAGTAACATTTAGTTACTTTTAGTTCTATGTTGCCTTTTTGATCTAGAAAGTGTGGTTTGCTGCAGAGTCAGGCGCCTGGAGAGTCCAAAGTGAACACAAACACACTGACAGATATGAGCTTTTTCAAAAGAGACTTCCGGTTTATTCATTCAAAACAGAAGTATTTATACACATTGTACACATTGATAACAGCAGAGCGTGGACGGTTTCTACTCGTCCAGGTGTCATTCGATAATAAATATAATATTGTAATAGTTGGCAAATTGCTGCGGTGTAAGAGGATAAAAAGATTTCACGGTGCAGTGTTAGAGGAAGATCATCAACTTCAGGGTGCTAACAGGAACATTCTTGGTTATTTTCCTATAACAGCATGTCCCATGCTCATTTTATTTTATTTTTTTACTTTTCTGGAAAGCTGGGTCAGGTTCTACGCAGTCCATTCATGAAATTCGTCGCTCATGCAGTGTCGTTCACCATTTTCTTGTGCTTGCTGGTGCTCAATGCCTCCGATCGCTTTGATGGAGTCAAAAATCTGCCCAACGAAACGATCACTGATCATCCGCGGCAGATCTTCAGGGTCAAAACCACCCGGTTCTCCTGGACAGAGATGCTCATTATGAAATGGGTGCTTGGTTAGTATCTCATGAAGATATAGAGATCTGGTACAGAATGCATTTACATTTTTCTAACCTAATCAAGTCTGGCTCTGGTTGTTTAGGAATGATCTGGTCAGAGTGTAAAGAGATTTGGGAGGACGGGTTGCGTGAATATATCACGCAACTTTGGAACATTTTAGACTTCGGCATGTTGTCCATCTTTGTGGCGTCGTTCACGGCGAGGCTCATGGCATTCCTGCAAGCCTCTCGAGCACAGCTGTATGTCGACCTGTATGTGACGAACTCGGACCTGAGCAACGCCTCGCTTCCTGCAGAGGTGGCCTACTTCACTTACGGTAAACTAACCCTACACTGTGTTGTTACAGATGTAAAATTGATGCTCCCCAGCTGATTTGGTATAAAGATTTTATGCATCTTTTCAGCGAGGAACCGCTGGCTTCCCTCTGACCCCCAGCTCATCTCTGAAGGTCTCTACTCCATTGCTGTGGTCTTAAGTTTCTCACGCATTGCCTACATCCTGCCAGCCAATGAGAGCTTCGGACCTCTACAGATCTCCCTGGGCCGCACTGTGAAGGACATTTTTAAGTTCATGGTCATCTTCATCATGGTCTTCCTTGCCTTCATGATCGGCATGTTCAATTTGTACTCCTACTACCTGGGCGCAAAATATAACCCCGCATTCACCACGTAAGTCTTGAGAACACAAATCAGATGTGTTCTGTACTTAATTCAACTCTGTACAGCTCTGTGTGTGTGTGTGTGTGTGTGTGTGTGTGTGTGTGTGTGTGTGTGTGTGTGTGTGTGTGTGTGTGTGTGTTTGTGTGTGTGTGTGTGTGTGTGTGTTTGTGTGTCACACAGGGTAGAAGAAAGTTTCAAGACACTGTTCTGGTCCATCTTCGGTTTGAGTGAGGTGATCTCTGTGGTGTTGAAGTATGATCATAAGTTCATTGAGAACATCGGCTATGTCCTGTATGGCGTCTACAATGTCACAATGGTGATTGTGCTGCTCAACATGCTGATCGCCATGATGAACCACTCCTACCAGGAGATTGAGGTGACCCCTAAATCCACTGTTATCTCTGAAAGATCTGCAGTACTGTGTTGTAATCTTGCCATTTTTTTGTGAACAGGAGGATGCAGACGTCGAGTGGAAGTTTGCCCGTGCTAAGCTCTGGCTTTCCTACTTTGATGAAGGCAGGACTCTTCCTCCTCCTTTCAATCTGGTGCCCAGTCCAAAGTCCTTCTATTACATGGGCCTGCGCACAAGATCTTGCCTCGTCAGGCTATGCAAGGCCAAAGGTCATCGTGGAAGCCAGCAAGACATGGACACTCCAAATTCTCTATCTAAGGTTGGAATCCGTTTAGCTCCTCCCCCAAGCCCTGAGATAGTTTTAAATTGAAAAATATGACTTTTGCAGTGTGTTTACACTCTTCACTCAATACACCAACTCGAAATGAGCTTCCAAGAAGACTGAAACTTTTTTTAATCACATTTTTGAGATGCTTGTTCTCTGTGTCAGCTCCACAGGTATCGACCGTGCCATGCTCAAGATGAATACGCAATGAGAACTTCTATCAAACATCCAACCATGTACCAGGTATTAACTTATTTCATACAACAGACACCCAATACATTTATGTACTCTCCTCATTGGCATTAAATCAGCTCTTGTTCTTAATTCATCAAATCGACAGAAGATCATGAAGCGCCTCATTAAACGATATGTCCTGAAGGCCCAAACTGACAGTGAAAACGATGAGGTCAATGAGGGTAAGTACAACATCCCAAACACAGTTGACAAATACAGTGGTGTGAAAAAGTGTTTGCCCCCTTCCTCATTTCCTGTTCCTTTGCATGTTTGTCACACTTAAGTGTTTCGGAACATCAAACCAATTTAAACAATAGTCAAGGACAACACAAGTAAACACAAAATGCAATTTGTAAATGAAGGTGTTTATTATTAAAGGTGAAAAAAAATCCAAACCATCATGGCCCTGTGTGAAAAAGTGATTGCCCCCCCTTGTTAAAACATACTATAACTGTGGTTGCCCACACCTGAGTTCAATTTCTCTAGCCACACCCAGGCCTGATTATTGCCACACCTGTTCACAATCAAGGCATCACTTAAATAGGAGCTGCTTGACACAGTAAGGTCCACCAGAAGATCCTTAAAAGCTACACATCATGCCGAGACCCAAAGAAATTCAGGAACAATTGAGAAAGAAAGTAATTGAGATCTATCAATTTGGAAAGGGTTATAAAGCCATTTCCAAAGCTTTGGGAATCCAGCGAACCACAGTGAGAGCCATTATCCACAAATGGCGAAGACATGGAACAGTGGTGAACCTTCCCAGGAGTGGCCGGCCGCCCAAAATTACCCCAAGAGCGCAGCGACGACTCATCCAAGAGGTCACAAAAGACCCCACGACAACGTCCAAAGAACTGCAGGCCTCACTTGCCTCAGTTAAGGTCAGCGTTCATGCCTCCACCATCAGGAAAAGACTGGGCAAAAATGGCCTGCATGGCAGAGTTCCAAGGAGAAAACCACTGCTGAGCAAAAAGAACATCAAAGCTCGTCTCAATTTCTCCACAACACATCTTGATGATCCCCAAGACTTTTGGGACAACATTCTGTGGACCGATGAGACAAAAGTGGAACTCTTTGGAAGGTGTGTGTCCAAGTATATCTGGCGTACAGGAACACTGCATTTCATAAAAAGAACATTATACCAACAGTAAAATATGGTGGTGGTAGTGTGATGGTCTGGGGCTGTTTTGCCGCTTCAGGACCTGGAAGACTTGCCGTGATAAAAGGAACTATGAATTCTGTTCTACCACAAGAGATCCTGAAGGAGAATGTCCGACCATCTGTTCGCGTACTCAAGCTGAAACGAACTTGGGTTCTGCAGCAGGACAATGATCCTAAACACACCAGCAAGTCCACCACCGAATGGCTGAAGAAAACAAAAATGAAGACTTTGGAGTGGCCTAGCCAAAGTCCTGACCTGAATCCTATTGAGATGTTGTGGTATGACCTTTAAAAGGCCGTTCATGCCCGAAAACCGTCTAATGTAACTGAATTAGGACAATTCTGCAAAGATGAGTGGGCCAAAATTCCTCCAGGATGCTGTAAAAGCCTCATTGCACGTTATCGCAAACGCTTGGTTGCAGTTGTTGCTGCTAAGGGTGGCCCAAGCAGTTATTAGGTTTAGGGGGCAATCACTTTTTCACACAGGGCCATGATGGTTTGGATTTTTTTTCACCTTTAATAATAAACACCTTCATTTACAAATTGCATTTTGTGTTTACTTGTGTTGTCCTTGACTATTGTTTAAATTGGTTTGATGTTCCGAAACACTTAAGTGTGACAAACATGCAAAGGAACAGGAAATGAGGAAGGGGGCAAACACTTTTTTCACACCACTGTATATCAGCATGGTTTTAAGATGTTATGCAGTTTTTTTTAAGTGCTTGGTTTTGCTTGTATGTGGGACCCACCAGGTGAGCTGAAGGAGATAAAGCAGGACATCTCCAGTCTACGCTATGAGCTTCTAGAGGAAAAATCTCAGGCCACGGCAGAACTCGCCGATCTCATCCAGCAGCTGGGTGATAGACTCAGTAATTCTACCAAGAAATCCTGAACTATCTTCAACTACTGATGCCCTACCGATGAAGAACCTTCAACCAAAGGAGCCCTGTAGAATTTCCAACCAAGAAATCTTGAGGAACATTCAACCAAGAAAATGGATATATATTTGCTGTATATATTTTTAAAAACCTTGGAATTTATGGAAGTACATAAATGAGGGAGGACTATAAATGTTAGCACTCGGTTTTTATTGTGTGCTCTTAAGACTGATAGTATGCAGTTTCTATTGATATGTAACATGTTGAATCTACAGTGCTGCCTATGGAATGGACTAAAGGGGCAGTGGTGGCTTGGCGCTTAAGGCTCTGGGTTACTGATCGGAAGGTCAGGAGTTCAATCCTCAGCACTGCCAAGTTGCCACTGTTGGGCCCTTGAGTAAGGCTCCATAACCCTCTCTGCTCCAGGGGCCTGTGCTCTGACCCCAGGACAGGCTGGGGACAGGCTGGGGTATGTGAAGAAAACAATTTCACTGTGCTCTGCTGTATATGTGACCAATAAAGACTCATTATAAAGGTACTAAATGGAAAGAGCCTAATTGATAATGAGGTTATGTCCCACAGAGGGATCTGCATAATTTGTGTTATTGCTGATTATCTTTTATTGAATATTTAAAATAAAACAGGTCTTTATACATACATACATACATACATACATACATACATACATAATATATATCCCTTTTGATTGCAGCACAGATTATTCATTTGATATAATCCATGTATTCAAATACTATACTCATAGGTATCATGATATGTTTATAATTGTTTTTTGGCGTCATTAAAGCTTTTTAGTCAGGAACTTTCCACACACTGAACTCAGACCAGTTAGCTCAGCGATATCTGAGATATTTTGCTAATCTCGCGATGCGCAGTAGCTAAGAAACGACAAGCAGTGACACCCCGCTTCATTCGAATTGGAATCTGTGTTGATAGACAGCCGAATAAACCAATGAACGCATCCAGGAAGTTATATCTATATATATAGAAAATATAGTCCCTCCCACTTCCACCCACTACCTCCCCGCCGCACGTGAGCCTCTAGTGAACCTCCACGCGCAGCAAGAACAAGCCGGCTGCTAACAGCTCAAACGTCACAGAAACTCGGCCTGTAAGTGTTTATTACACAGTTTTTTTCCTCTTACTAGACGTATTACGTATTAAAATGATTTGTAATACATATATTTGTGGCGCGTCCTAATGCTACTATTACGCTTAGGAAATGAAAGAACATTTGGCAAGCTGCGCTAGCCGTTATGCTAAGATACACTGTACTCATAGGCTTAACAGCCTTGCTTAGATGTGTTGTTATAACGTTTCCCCGCGTGTTATTAAGTCGTTATTACATGTTTGGGATTGTTTACGTTTATTCTTTAACCGCTCCATAACTTATTGTCTGCCTTCTAACTTTATTATAACTGCGTTTTTGACTGTTTCCCCTATACCGCTGCTCGGGGGAAAGACACGCCCCCCGTACACCTCACAACGTCGTGATTAGTGGATATTCAGTCGTCACGTAACACGTGACTGGTGCCCAATCTGAGCACAACAACATGGCGCGGGTGGTGCCTGAGATGCGGTGGGATTCAAATAAACAGGAATCACGCTTTCTTTTTGCACGCTAGATCCTGAAAGAACACGAGAGGGAAAGATGGCGGATGACCCGACCGCTGCGGACAGGAACGTGGAAATCTGGAAGATTAAGAAGTTGATTAAGAGTCTTGAAGCGGCCAGAGGGTAAGCAGAGTGACGGGTTTATTTCTGACATCACAGATCGAGGTGTTGTCAATAAATGACAGCTTAGACGGCCACATGCTGACAGCTAGCTTGCTAACAGCTGTTGGACAGAGAGTGGCAGTATGGCAAAGATCCACAACACTCTGACTTCATTTTTCCTAAAGCAGCCTTTGGAGGAAAGATTGTGTAGAAGGTGTGCTCGATAAAAACAAGCAAGCCAATTGAGTAAGATTCACTTTTGCTCATGTCCGAGCGTACACAACAGTAAACACCTCATGGCTTCTCAAGCTTTAAATGCGACTCACAACCAAAAAGGACAATCGTGCCGTCCTTGATGCGTCTATACGGTAGCGAAATAATAAAACTCTCCGTGACGTTCTGCTTTAGGGAAATAATCAACGACGGTGTGGTGTGATGAAGCGGAGTTACTGTTACCCTTCCAGAGTGGATTCTTTTCCAATTACAGCATCTCTTATACCACAACAATTAAAATCTTTGTGGGACCCCCCCTTTCCAAAAAAAATAAATAAATAAAAAAAGTTGAATGAACATTAGCCACGGTCCCAGTGTGAGTTACGATGTATTTGATTGACATGTTGAATTCTGTGTGTGTGGTTTTGTAGAAATGGCACCAGTATGATTTCCCTCATCATCCCCCCAAAGGACCAGATCTCCCGGGTGGCTAAGATGTTGGCGGACGAGTTCGGCACGGCGTCCAACATTAAGAGCAGAGTGAACCGACTGTCCGTGCTGGGAGCCATTACATCAGTACAGCAGAGACTCAAACTCTACAACAAGGGTGTGTGTGTGTGTGTGTATACAACATTAATTTTCACTTGGAGCTGATGATTTTCAGTGGCATTAGCAAAGCAATGTGGGTGGGGCAAGCATGTGGGTGGTAAAGCTGTGCAAGCGGTCTAGCTCCATGCGAATGAGATGTGGAACAATTTAAGCAAGTGAGAAATGGTGGTGTTTTTTCTTTTCTTTCTTTCTTCCTTTTCTTACCCTAATGCAGATGTACCCAACCATGTGTGAAAGTGTGTTTATTTTATTTTATTATTATTATTATTTTTACACTTGCACTGTGCTTATTTAAATCTTTCTCTCTTTTTTTTTTTTTTTTTTGGGCTGTGTTCTGGTTACAGTGCCCCCCAATGGCCTGGTGGTGTACTGCGGAACCATCATGACTGAGGAGGGCAAAGAGAAGAAAGTCAACATCGACTTTGAGCCGTTCAAGCCGATCAACACGTCCCTGTATTTATGCGACAACAAGTTTCACACGGAGGTAAGAGAGAGAGCTAGACAGTTGCAAAAAGAGGGATTTATATTTAGACAGAGACAAAGAGGGAGACTGAGTGATGCAGAGAGGCAAAAATATCTAGATAGATAGATAGATAGATAGATAAAGAGAGACAAAGAAAGCTTTAATGGCTGTGTGACTGTCTCACCTCACCTCAGGCTCTTACCGCACTGCTCTCGGACGACAGTAAGTTCGGTTTTATTGTGATTGACGGCAGTGGCGCTCTCTTCGGAACTCTGCAAGGCAACACCAGGGAGGTTCTGCACAAATTCACAGTAGACCTGCCGAAAAAGCACGGTAAGATCGGGTGTAACAGGGTGTGGATTTCCATGTCCATGTCTGTTTAAGGTCTAAGCTTTAAGTCATGTCTGCTCACGTACCTCTCCCTCTCTCTCTCTCTCTCTCTCTCTCTCTCTCTCTCTCAGGAAGAGGAGGTCAGTCCGCCCTGCGATTCGCCCGACTGAGGATGGAGAAAAGGCACAACTATGTGAGAAAGGTGGCAGAGACGGCCGTGCAGCTGTTCGTCTCCAACGACAAGGTCAACGTGGCCGGGATGGTCCTCGCCGGGTCGGCCGACTTTAAAACTGAGCTCAGCCAGTCGGACATGTTCGACCCGGTGCGTTCCTTCAGAACATTCACGTTCTTGCCGCCATCTTGAAATCGGTCATGTGTGGAGTTTTACATTGTAAAATATTTTTTTTTCATTTATCTCTGTTCAGAGGTTACAAGCCAAAGTGCTGAAACTGGTGGACATTTCTTACGGCGGAGAGAACGGGTTCAACCAGGCGATCGAACTGTCGGCCGAGGTTCTCTCCAACGTCAAGTTCATTCAGGAGAAGAAGCTGATCGGTAAGAAATCTGACGTGTGCACTTCATGGTATTCTGTCCAAAAAAAAAAAGACAAGAAAAGGACAGAAACACCCTTCTGACATCATCATTCATCCTCACACACTGCCACTTTGACTTTTTTTGTTGTTTATATATACCATAACACTTGTGTTGGTGTTACATTGTCTGAGGTCGACATCTGCTCTGGAACTACGATCCGATCGGTTCTAACAGTTCTCGAGCTGGACGTTATTCTAGACTGAAGTTGGACCTCGAAATGCACGTACTGAGGCATGCCAATTTTTTTTAGGACGCTACTTTGACGAGATCAGTCAGGACACGGGGAAGTACTGTTTCGGAGTCGAGGACACGCTTAAAGCTCTGGAGATGGGAGCCATGGAGATTCTGATCGTCTACGAGAACCTGGACACCATGCGCTATGTACTGCGCTGCCACGGATCAGAGGGAGGCGGGCCTGAAAACGGTACACACACACACACACACACACACACACACACACACGTGCAGACTCTTCTCTCTGTTCTAGTGCTTTCGAAATGTTGGACGCTTTACGCAGAACAATGCATGTAATGCAACAAATGCAATACCTTTATGTGTAAAGAATACTTATTACTTAATTCTGTACATAAAATGCGTGTTCATCCCGTGTATTATTATTTTTCCTAATTAGATGAGAAGACGCTGTATTTGACACCAGAGCAGGAGAAGGATAAATCTCATTTCACAGACAAAGAGGTGTCTGTCTTCTTATCCTTTTACCTTAATGTACATTAGACAAACATTAGCTGATTACTGTAAAATAAAATGATTTATTATTTATTTTACAAATTTGTCCCTGAATCAAACAGTAAACGTGCAAAGTAAATATATTCACTCACTACTGCCATAAATGCCTGCTTCCCCCCTTTTTTCTGTATGTTTCTGAATTTGTGTTTCCAGTAAAGAATTTGCAGCATTTATTAAGATCTGAGCTAGAATGAGCTATAATCTCCAAATCATTTTGTGTATAAACCTAAAAGCTCAGGATTTTAGTCCAGAAGCCTACGTGATCGGTCCGGCATCCTTATTTCTCTCTGTTTCAATGCTGGTATTGTTAATGCTCTTGTGTGTGTGTGTGTGTGTGTGTGTGTGTGTGTGTGTGTGCACTGACCGAGTGTGTTTTCGCGTCTCAGACAGGGCAGGAGCACGAGCTCTTAGAGAGCATGCCGTTGCTCGAGTGGTTTGCCAACAACTACAAGAAATTCGGGGCTACGCTGGAGATTGTGACGGACAAAAGTCAAGAGGGCTCGCAGTTCGTCAAGGGCTTCGGCGGGATCGGCGGTGAGAGCTAATCCCCAGAGAAACTTCCTCAGTGGGAAATTTAACAGATGAAAACGAAGAAGGAATAGTCCGCAGTGTCGGACCAGTCACTACTTCCTGTTCTCACTTATGCTAGAGCAGCTGTCTCTCTTTTTTTTTCTTCTTCTTGTTTTTTTGTTAAAGTTAATAACAACCTTTTAAAAAAATTATTTTATACGTTAGACTTTGTTAAATAAAAAATACACCCTGTTAATATAACCTGTTTACATGGCATGCCCGTTGTACGAGTCCCTTTGAACGAGCGGTTATCATAGAAACGGTGACATATTAAAACGAGCCTTCTGACCAATCAGAATTGAGAATTCAATTTGGCGCTTAAGACTTAACAATTGTAGTAATTTTAAGTTTTTATTTATTTGTGTGTGTGTGTGTGTGTATATATATATATATATATATATATATATATATATAGCATTGTCCGTATATTAAAAAAAGGGATATAAAGTAATTTATTTTTTATAAAACAATTTATATGAAGTGAGAAAGTTTACAGTAAGGAGACAATTTCTGGTACAAGTGAAAGCAAAGATAGAGATTCCCAGTATCTGTATCATCCGTCCCTAGTAAAGAATATAAAAAAAAAGTATTTGTCTGTTTATTAAATAAAAAGTCATGTGATTGCTGCTGTTCAGGGTTAAGGGTAATTTTTGTTTTGGGGATTTTTATCCCGTGAGATTTGAATTTAAAAAGACGCTTCAATTACACATGGATGTTGATGTGATTTAAAAAAAAATTTTTTTTATTTTTTTGTCTCTTGTTCCTCGTGTAGGAATTTTGCGATACAGGGTGGATTTCCAGGGCATGGACTATCAGGTAGAAGACGAGGAGTTGTACAACTTGGATGACTACTAGGTAGTCGTGACTGATGACAGCAGGAGTTTCCCCCTTGATGACTCCACGGACAAATGGGAGGAAGGAAAAGACGGTGAATCTGAGACCTTAAACCCGGCGACCAAGCGCATTTCGCTCCTCGGCACGTCGCGCAACAACAGTCCGGACATGTGAAGAAGTTGTCCGGTCGAGCTCCGTTTCTCAAGCCTCCTTTTTTTTCTTTTTTTTTCTTTTTACTGACCCCTGCTGCTGCTTTATGAGTCCGTGGCATTTTTAATAACATACACGGAAATCCGAGGGGATTAACCGTGCGCCGCCGCCTCGAGCTCGTCGTCCTGATTTCCGTTTCTGCTGCGTGCGATCAATCTCTGAGCCAGTTAAATCTATGTGACGGACCGTCGCGTAGCCGGATCGCCCGTCTCCGTGCAGCTGAAGACGGACATGTGTCTCGCTTTAGCTTTTAGGAAACATCCCAAACTGTTTGAGTGCCTGAAAAATTTTTAATGACTGCGCAGTTCACCCGGATCTGAACTCGGGTGCTGTTTTAATCTGTGATTTGGATTGATAAGGTGTGAGTTGTTATTCTCTTAACCGCAAGCTGGATTAGTGACTTTAGAACACCAGATCGCACTGGAAGCACTCAAATTTGTGGATTTTTCATCTTCCACTTCCTGCCTTTCTACATCCGGTCTATCGACGGGCAGATTTGGTTTTAGAAAAATAGGAAGTGCGACATGAAATGGATGTAGGACCTTATCACACTTTTTATTCCGATAGCAGGCAAAACCCATTTATAGTGTCTAATGGGAAAACACACACACAAAGGATGCTTTCTATTTTAACACGTTATATCCTGTATTTTCTCATCTCCGTGCCTAATCCATCAATATTTTGTATAAGTCATTTGTTACACGAGGTCACAGATATTAAACGTTGTCATCGTTTGCATATTGTTTTCTTCTGTTTCTCGTCTGTTCATTCCGTTCATCACGTTTTGCTTAGCTCCCTTCTAAGAACGTTTTGGAATTTATTTTTTATGTTTTAGCATTTTTAAAAAGTCCCCTTCTATGTGTTGCACGAGTAATGAAAGTTAAAGATAAAAATGGAAGTATAGATAATGTCTTTAAAGTTTAAAAGGGGAAGTATCCGGCCAAAATGAATCTACTCAAGTGAAAGTTAAAAACTCAAAAGTTGCTGCTTTTAAACGTACTCAAGCATTTAAAAAAAAAGTATGAAAGTATTATTTACATTAAATTATGTAATTGAATTGATTAAGTAGGTAACAGCAGATGTTAACTTGGCTTGATTCTTGATTGTTTTTTTTTCTACATTGATTCATTCGATTGGATGCTTTAAAAGGAAAAATTCCAACATTTATGATTTTGTAAAAAAATAAATCAAAAATTTTGCTCAGGTAAAATATAAATATCAGGGTGCACGGTGGCTTAGTGGTTAGCACGTTCGCCTCACCCCTCCAGGTTTTCAAATTTTCAAATAACAATAATGTGCATAATTAATATGAAACTAAATCTTATGTTATAGCCGCTCAATTTCATTAGTTATGCAGAATTTTTTCCTAAATTTTTTTTTTTATATATATATATATATATAAATAAAATGTGTGTGTGTGTGCTAAATAAACGTTTATTGTTATAGTTATTTGATAGGGTTTTTTTGTTGTTTGTTTTGATAGGTTTTTTTTGTTGTTTTGGACTCCTGAGGAACCACTAAGTACATCCCTGTACTTCCTTCAGCACTTTTATTTATTTGTGTGTGTGTGTGTGTGTGTATGTATGTATATATATATATATATATATGTATATATATATATATATATATATATATATATATATATATATATATATATGTATGTATATGTATGTATATATATATGTATATGTGTATATATATAAATATTAAAACAATTTTTTTTTTATATCAAGTTGAGAGGCTTTTAACTCCGAGGTGGAAGAATTTACCCTGAAACTGGCCGCGCCCGCCCACATACTCACTCACACCGAAGTGTTGTGCGTTGTTTCACATCCTGAAGAACATCCAATCAGAGGGCCGATACCCAAATCAACCCCGCCTTTTTTTCTGACTCGTGGACTAATGCAGTGCTTGGATTTTTTTATATATTTAAATTTTATTCATCTCCCCTCCCTCCTCCTCCTCCGTCTTCCCCCCTCCCTTCCGGTTTCTCCTCTCAGGCTATGACGTACTGGCCGTGCGCGCCCCCGACACAGGGCTGGGTTTCCAATTTTTGTTCTCTCTCTCTTTTTTTTTGATGTTTTATTTTTTTGCGGCGCGCGCGGGGGCACAACAATATGGAGCCGGACATGGAGGACAAAACGTTAGAGCTTATGGTAAGTTTAACCCCGAGAAAACAAACAAAAAAAAAACCCACCAGATAGATCCATTTCTATCTATATTCGTGGTGACAGAAGCAGTAGCAGAGCTCGTCTGAAGAAAGGGAAGTGCGGTTACGCGTGTATGAAAAGATGGACAGGGAGAAATAGGACAAACGGCCGGCTAACCGCGTTAGCACCAACTCTAGTTCACTTCGAACATCTTAATATGAAATAAATGTACATTTCGCGATCAAATTGACTGTTAAAATGAACAATATAACGGTGTATCACGTGTTAATGAGCTGAAATGTAACGTTGGTGTGATACAACGTATCAAACGTGTTCTGTTTAAGGAGTGTGTGTGTGTGTGTGTTTATAAATATATAGTCAATACGCTTTTCAGATCAATAATACTCATCGTGCGGTTAGAGAACGTGTTGATGGAACGAATGTAGGTTTTTTTTATTTATTTACATTATTTATCAGTCTCGATCAGATGATCCAGGCAAGGCCCTGTGCGTTCATACCCCGGTGTTAGGAATCTATTCTTATGGCTTATTTATTCGTTACAGCACTTGAAAACATGTTTAAAACAATCACCGGTGGTGATAGGTCTGTCAAACTGAAGTAAGAAATGGATGTTAAAAAATATAGAGATACTAACATTTATAGCCCGAGCAGTACGGTACGGGGGAGAGAGAGAGCGCGAGAGGAGGGGGGGACTGCAGCGACGTTGGTCGTGAGTGAAAGATGAAGGCTGAATCACAAATGCATCGTTATTTCGAATAGAGTGCACTAGATAGGGTGTAGTAGACCCTGTGCGGAGCGCGCGACTAAAGGGAATACGTGTCGATCTGGCGTTCAGCCCTTGCATTCAGCATTGACTCGGCTAACCCAAGCTAGCTCCGTTTCCACTGCGCCATTATTCGTTCTGTCCGCTCTCCGGGGTTGTGTCTCTCTCTCCCCCCCGCCCCGCGAACGCGTGTCTTTATAAACACGGTTTTATGTTCGCAGTAATGTTGTGAAGCACCACTCGCAGCCCAGGCCGTGAACGAACCAGCCATTCGTTGCTCGTCTCCACGGTCGATGTTGCTAGGCTAGGCGTGCTAACTGCGTAGACGGAAGTTAGCTTAGCCTAGCATAGCAACGGGAAGCAAAGCTAGCACGTCGATGTTAACGTCGAATAACATGATTACAAATCGTCTAATTCATCGATTAATTCGAGATTAAACGTGTTTTGTCGTTTATGGCGAATTAATGTAAATGTATTTATCAGATCTATCTGTTTGAGATACACTCATTGTATCGGAATTGTGATATGAATGCATATTTATTTGGGGGGTCTACAAGGATTAATTTGAGCCTTTATTAAAGATTATTGATGGATTTAAAAGATTATATGTGGGTGTAAAGGTTATGTCGGTTGGCCCCCTGGGAAACCCTTCACATGATAAAAATTTTTACTTTTTTTTAATGAATTTGTTTTGATTTTTAATTTTTTACTAGAAACACTTTCCCCAAACTGAAAAATCTCCTTTGGTCGTGTTAAAGTTTTCATACAGTTTTAAAGCCTTGGGAAAGAAACTCGAACCGCATTCCGAGCTCATTTCGTTTCAATTCCACCGTAAGGCTTGATTTAGTTTAATGACGGGGGGACGACAAACAAAACCCCCGAAAACATTACTGTGAAACTGTAACGAGTTTATCAGGTCATGATGGGAAACGAAACGGATCTCGGCTCGATCGATTTTGTCTCGCGTCGTTCGTCTGACGTAGACGTCACTAAACCTCCGACCGTCGTCTCGCCATTGCCTCATTCGCTCACTTCTGTTCTGTTGGATATATTTCTCGCTCTTTTCTTTCTTTTTTTTTCGGTTGTTTAAACATTTGAAACCTTTTGTCCTCTGTCCCCTGTACAGGTTTTTTTATGATGATCTGATGGCACAGGAGCGGACATTTTTACAGCCACGGTCCAATTACGAGCTGAATTGTTTGCACTCGTGCCCGTTTTTTCCCTCCGGCACGTAACACTCCGACATCTTGAGTCAGTCGTTGGACTCTTGGGTGTTGGGGTTTTAGACGCCGCTCTGTGTGATGGCCGCGTGTACCGTTGCGTTTTCGTTAAATAATAATCATACATTTCCGTGAGGAGAAACGTTCGCGTTTTCGTCGAGTCGGAATATCAACGTGTAACACCGGCCCGTGTGAAACTGATTTCCATCATTTAATACTGTTTATCGTGTGGCTTTTCTCCACTAGATCAAACGGGAGTTGTAAACATGCGTGCTGTCGGACCTGCACCCACGAATCACCGATCGAGCTCTGTTTCCGAACCTCTCGCTTGTGGCTTCACGTGTTAATCGGCGTGTATAAAACATCCGCCTGTTTGTTCACACTGTACCGTGTCTATAGGGTCATATCTGTACGTCTCTGTCCACGTCTTTCTAACATCTGGCACGTGATCGACGCTTTCGTGCCACGTCATCCGTGCTGCAATGCCGGCGTGTTACAACGCGGAGCATCTCTGCCGTCGGTGGGGTTTTGCTTCCTGTTGCCATGGCTACAGCAGTATACTCCGGAGTGGCCGTCGTTAGGTTCGTCTCGACAGGCAGAACCGAGGATGTGTTTGTGTGTAGGTGTACGCTTTCTGAACCGCAGTGTGAAGGATGAAGCCTGTGTGGACGTCAGATCGGATTAGTGATGTGTTGATTTTTGTCTTTAGTGTAAAAAATAAATAAATAAATAAAATAGCTATCTGGGATGTTGAATGTGCTATTAGATTGTCGAGTAGCTGACAAGCTGAGGATTTAATGAGCTTGATTGTGTTTCTGTAGTAATATCTGTGATGTCATTTTAATAAGAAGTCCAACGCAGAGATAGCGGAGACGATGGTCCGACTCTAGACTGGAAGTCCCAGAATGCACCACGGCTGCGCGACACATACGGGTTACGACATAGGCTCAGCTGGTTAAGGGCAGACGAGAGCGATGGCAGCATGAGTAGTGAAGCTACGGAAGCTGATCTGTTTGAGCGGACTGTTAAAGGATTAAAGTACCACTGCAGCATCTCAGTGTTTAGCAGGGGGTGGGTCGAATGATGCAGTAAACAGAACAGATGAATGTTGATTGGGAGATATATATATATATATATATAATGACACCTACACACAAAGAATAACAAAAGGAAGGATCTTCCACCGAGATCATCGCTTTTACTCATTGTTGTGGCTTGGGGAGAAAAAAGAGGAAGTTTGTCGCTGCATGACTGAATGGAAAGTTGAAATGGCTAGTTTGCTGTCTAATACACGCAGAAGGGAAAATACGGCTCATGTTTTGGTCAGCATTGTGCTTTTTCAGCTGCTGTCTCCAACGAAAAACAGAAAAACAAACAAACAAACAAAAAAAAAACACGGGAATCAAGTTCCAACTGTGCTGTGGCCTGCCATGTGGCACGGAGACGGATGACCTTTTTGCTTCCTCCGTCCTGTGTGTAGCTGTAGGCTCCGCCCACTACTTCCACCTTCCACACCTAAAAGTGGCATGAGGGCAAAACGAACTCACCATGTCATTGTGAGTAGCGATAACAAACGTAGCATGAGGTAAGGAATAAAAACACTCGGGTCGTGCGTTATTTGTTAAATAGCTTTTTTTTTATTCTTCTAATTATTATTATTCAATTCTAGTTAATATTTAATGTTCACAAGCAAAGTTAGTTCCTGTTCTCAATTACGTTATTGCAGCTCTAATCTATACACCGTTTCCTCACCAGCCTCTCTCATTTTTTTTTTCCCTCTCCAAGTTAATAAGACGATTAAAAAAAATATGTTCGAGAAACCGCAAAACTCCCCTGAAGTCGTTTCTGTAACTCGTACAAATCTGACACCGGAGACTCCTTCATTAAACATCTCCTTACAGGTGTTTTTAAATCTGGCTATGTGGCAAGTACCTCCCTTTCAAGCGAAGGAACGAGGCGCTGTAGAAACGATAACGTGTTGGTGTAAATATAAACGAGCGCATCGATCTAAACCGGCGCTACAGTCGGAGCTGCTATTAGGGACAAACAAATCAACACCTTCTAACCAATCTGAATCCAGAGTTCAACAGCGCTGTGTGGTTTTCTACAGCAAGGCAGGGGATGACCGATTTACTTTGAGATTTGAGTCAACTAAAATGTTATGATGGTTTTTTTGTTTTTGTTTTTTATGTATTCATATATATGTATGTATTTTCCTCCAGAACACCTCAGTTATGGACTCCCATACTGGAGAGATTTCCCCAAAGACCACCACAGTATTTAAGGTGAGGTTGAGGTCTTATCTGTCTAACTGTAAAGATGAATAAGCTGGAGTTATGAAAGTATAAATTGCATGTCGTGACGTGGCCTGAAGTTACTGTTACTAGGCCTGTCGCGGTTACTACTTTTGTTGGACGACATTTTGTCCTTGAAATAATAACGTTACGATGAGTACATTACTGTAATGTAATCTAGTGGATTCTTTATGCTATAGTTATTCGCTGTCTTTACAGAAAGAGCGTATTCGCTTACGTGACTCGTTTTTCTCTTGCAAGACGTAATGATGTGTGTAAATGTCTGATTAATCTCGTATGTGTATAGGATGTGTTCAGGTGAGTTAATGAACCCGCTAGTAAAGTGCTTCAGTTTACCGCTGTTCATTCGCGCTACAGCTTTCTTTCTAGATTCTTTAAAAAATAAGTAAATAAATAAATATGAAGCTCACGTATTTGATCATTTATGTATGTTATAGCAGCGATAGAGACGTTATGTAGCTAACTAACTAGCTTACTGTGCGTTATTGCATTTATTTTAGAAATCCGGTTCAAGGCTAGGCAGCGCGCTTTACATGCCCAGTGGGAGAGAGAATGAATATACGAGTCATGCAGGTCGCTGTGAAATGAACCGTGTCCTGTTTTCAGATCACTAACGGACCCCTACCGGGCTCAAGGAAGCGGCCGTCGGAGGGCAACTACGAGAAGGAGAAGGACGTGTGCATCCAGCTGTTTGACCACTGGTCCGAGGCCGACCAGGTGGAGTTTGTGGAGCATCTGATATCACGCATGTGTCATTATCAGCACGGCCACATCAACTCCTACCTCAAACCCATGCTCCAGAGGGACTTCATCACGGCGTTGCCAGGTATACGTCATGCGCGCGCGCACACACAAACACATGGACATTTGATGCACTTCTAGTAAGATTTTAACGTGTACAACTGTGAAGGGGGGAAAAAAAGAAAAGAATTTAGGAGACTTTAGTTTTTGATTGTATCAAGTGTGTTTTTCACTTCTCTTCGTTCTGTTATTACCGTCAGTCGTTAACTGCGTAAAGGTGCACACACACACATGCACACATTTAGCAGAACTTCTAAAAGCTGTTCGTACTTTACCAGTGATTAAAATCCCACGCTCAGAGTTCACAGCCTATGTGATATGACCATATAATCATATCACAATGTGTGGTATCTTGGGTATCGTAGTTGTTGTTGTTCTTATTAGTAGTGGTAGTAGTAATATTGCCACCTTGTTTTATAGGAATTTTGACCTGAACAGACGTAGCCGAGTTTACGTAAAGTGTTAAATGTACACTTTTTTTTTAAGAGAATGTATATAAAAGCAAAAGTAAATGCATTTCTGTAGACGTTGAACTGCCGTTGTTTACACACTCACCTGCGTATCTCGCGTATATACAGAGAATTCCAAGCAACGTTGAGATGTTCAGCGGTTTCGTATACGGCGACGTTAAGCACGCCGACGAGCTCCGTGTCTCTTAAAATGTCCCGCCGTCGACGTGATTGTTGTCAAGAGCCATGCCGATAACCTAACCCTGTACATTCCTGTACAAGTCTCCAGAAGATCTAGAAGACTCCTACTCAGAAATAGACCTTCAGTAGGTTAAGTTAAACAAACCTTGGTTTTTACAACTGTTTCTTCTCTCTCTCTCTCTCTCTCTCTCTCTCTCTTTCTCTCTCTGTGTGTGTGATGCAGCTCAGGGTCTGGACCATATAGCAGAGAACATCCTGTCGTTCCTGGACGCGCGCTCACTGTGTTCGGCCGAGCTGGTGTGTAAGGAGTGGCAGCGCGTCATTTCGGAGGGAATGCTGTGGAAGAAGCTGATCGAGCGCATGGTGCGAACCGACCCGCTCTGGAAAGGCCTCTCCGAGAGACACCAGTGGTGAGGCGTCACCGCGACGCGCTTTCTACTTCGCTCCACACACCTCCAAACGTCACGTACGATAAGATTCACTTGGGTTAAAGCAGCCTTCAGTGTAGCGCGCAGACAAAACGAGACGCTCACCTGTGCGTCATGTGCATTACGTACAGTCAATCTTTCGTTGTTTTTTAATTCGCTTTAGTGCCGATGTAGTGAAATGAAAATGCAAAGCACCTCCAAATTACTGCAATTTAACCTCAACCAAAAAAAAAAAAGCTGATTTCTGTTGCTGTCGAGGCTGTTACACTGCGATACAGGGGTATCAAGACATTAAGGATGCGTCTATATATATTAAGCACGTTTAAAAATTAAAAAAAATCCATAGAATATGGATTGTTTTTAAATGCATGAAAGGATTACGTTTATTATAGTAATTGTATCATTAATTTTAAGCTTGGCTTCCTCTGTCGTCTTAGCCACATTGTAAACAGTGTTTCTCAATTAATATGGATGCCTTTTAAAAAAATTCTGAGAACAGATGAGCTCTTCTTTCTGATCTGCAGCTTTTAGACAGGCGGTTTTTATTTCCACGTAAACGCGTGTGATGTGGTTTTCGGTTTCAGCCGCAGTTTCGCCTGAGAAGTCGGCACGTCGACGTAGTTGTTTGTGACTGTTTCTCGACTCGGAGGAAGCTTTACCGATAAAGTGACCGTGTTTCTCTCTTACAGGGAGAAGTACTTATTCAAGAACCGCACTACAGAAGTTCCGCCAAACTCCTACTACCGATCTCTATACCCCAAAATCATTCAGGACATCGAGGTGAGCGCAGGACCAGAACCGCCATGTTAGTCAGCTTGAGTAGTGCGGTGTCTGATGAGTTTCTTGTTAATTAATTAATTAATTAGCATGCTTAAGTATTCATTCATTCATTCATTCATAACTGCAAATGCCGTTTGTTTAAATTATTTAAAAAAAAAATATTTATTCGTTTCCGTCATTCATTTAAGTGCTAGTTATTTATTACAGTTTTGCTTATTTATTTCATTGAACTTATTTATTTTGTCGATTTCCGTTTACTTAATTTGTGCGCTCATTTAGACGTGTTTTTATTTGTAGATTTTGTTGGTTTATTAATATTCTTGCATTATTATAAAAGAGTAAATGTGTTTAAATCAGCAGATGAAGTTAAATGAAGTAAATAAAAAAAATTGTGAAAATAACTAGCATTTAAATGAATGACTAAACAATAAAAGGCTAAATAAATACGTTTGAATGAAATAAAAAAGCTGTAATAAACAGAACATTTAAAAGTATGAATGAATTAATAAATAAGCTAAAATCACTAAACAAAGAAAGTCATCAATAAATATATAATACAATAATTTTTATTCACTTATTTCATTCAGGTTTTTTTATTTTATTTACCTTTTTATTTATTAGTCTTTTATTTGTTTGCCATAGTTTCTCTTATTCAACCTGATTGCCTTTTTTCACCAGGCAAATATTATTACAAACACATCTCTTAAGTGTTTAAATGACTAATTTGTTTATTTGTACTGTGAGTATTTGAGTCCATTAGGAAACCTAGTGGGCGGGTAACAACAGAAATAAACAAAAACCACGTCCCGTATGCGTGCTAATCTGTTTTCCATTTTTCTGTCTCATGACATGTGCCGAAGTATAAATTAGCCGTAAAAATAAAAAACAGGAAATATCAGATTCAGTTATGCTTACTAAAACAAATGAAGGAGAAAATCTGAAATATTTCTCCCAAACGGTCGCTGTTATAAAACGATTAAAAATAATTGCAGTGGGGTATTAGTAATTAATGAATCATTTCCTGTGTCCAGACCATCGAGGCGAACTGGCGCTGTGGACGACACAATCTTCAGCGGATCCAGTGCCGGTCTGAGAACAGTAAAGGAGTCTACTGCCTTCAGTACGACGACGACAAGATTATCAGCGGCCTCCGAGACAACTCCATCAAGGCACGTAACACAATAATACGCTAATAGTAGTAGTAGTAGTAGTAGTAGTAATAATAATAATAATAATAATAATAATAATAA
>CM022763.1:17348573-17623573 GCA_012411365.1 Ameiurus melas | reverse complement strand
TTTCACAGCTCCGCCCCCCACAGCCGCCCTTACAGCAGGCCTAGCCTTGCCTCCGGGCCCAAGGACTATTTCTCTTATTTTTTTTATTGTTTATTTTTTGGTTGGGGGGGGAGAAAACAGTGGAAGTGAATCTTCCATGAGAACTGTTTGCATGAATGAATGATGGGACTGTAAAAGATGGTCAAGCCTTGTTTCTGTCTTTATTGTTTTGCTTTTTGTTTTTTATTTTCCTTTTTCTTTTTTTTTGGAAATTGGGAGATCAGCTTTGTTATGCTTCTTTTGTGGTGACGTACTAATACCTGTAGTTTTCTTCTTTTCAGACCCCCCGTCTGTCGCTCTGTTCTTCCACGTCCTTTGCTAGCTCTAGTTTTATCTCTCTCTTCTTCCGTCTTGGTCCCTTTCGCTGTCTGCTCGTCTAGGTTCCGAATGACCCCCTAACTGAACGCAGTTTAGTTGTAAACAGAAATGTCTCGTCTCAAATGGTGTTGTATATTGAAAAGATTTTTTAAAGGAAAAAAAAACACATTATTATTATTATTATTATTATTATTAATAAGAATAAAGTACTTGACTGTGAAGGAGTGTTAACAAACTGACAATGTTTGCCTTTTTTATTTTTTGGTGTGTGTGTGCATGTGTGAGAGCAATACATTACTTTACCAAAACTAAACTCTATACTGAAGTATTGTATTAAAGTAAATTTAAATGAAAGCTGTTTGCGATGTTCAGCACACTCTTATGCACCCTGAATTGCAATCCTCAACTCTTCCACCGGGGGTTAGAAACAATTTTTCATAACAGTGATGTTATGTTCTTCACTCGGCGTTCGATGCTCCTCTTTAGTTAGAAACCAGTTCGAACGAAATAAGAGTGGTTATTAACGTTCTTTACGATATGCGCCTACTCTAAATTCTTCTATAGCTTGTAACGTTTCTAATCCCGGTCTTCCGCATCCTTCATCCACCAGCCTGACCAGACCCTCACCTGAAAATAAGTCTGTACAGGATTCCGCAGTTTTTTGGTTTTTTTTTTTTTCTTATTGTTGTGGCCATAAATGTTTGATTCTGCTGTATGGTGTTTTTTTTTTTGTTTGTTTGTTTTTTTTAATTTGCAATAGTTTTTTGTGCTGTTCTCCTCCCCTCACCCCCTCGAAAACTACTTGAATTGGCTGTTTGTGATATTTTGTTGGTAAACAAGACCTTTTTAGCTGTACTCGTGTTCGACACACGTGATCGAAGAGAGCTCCTAAAGTGTGATGACGTCACAAGCTCCTCGGAATATTTCAGAGTTTGCTTGATTTTGTGTTAATTTCTACCAATGCAAAATCCTGGAGGTACTGGAAAAAGATTATGCATCTCAAGTTGCCTTTTATGAAAATGGACCAGAGCTTTGCTTTGACTGGGGGTGGAGCTAATTTAAGGGCCAGAAAAGCTTTGGAAAGGAGTCCGATCCCTTGTCTGTCGGTAATACAAATCGCATTGTTTCTTCTGTTAAACGAGGTAAAATTATAATCAAATATAATCTGTATACTTATTACAGATACAAAGACACTTTCAATCAATTAGAAAGCCCCAGCTTTAAACTTGCTAAATATTTAAGGCTGTATCCAATGACACGTAATGCATTTTTTAAAATCTGTGTAAGGAAATATGTATATTATTTATTAACTAAAATCAGTTTTGTCAGTGTAACATGACTCGTCAATGTCTAATTATGTTAATATCGTTATGAGGTGTGGATTTGATATAAATGCAGCATGTGAGCTGAAAATGGGTTGTAATGAACAGTGCAAATTAGTGAGGTGTGAAAGTGTGTGTGAGAGAGAATGAATTTCAGTGTTCAGATTCAAAGCAAGAATCAAAGTAGAAACCCAAGACAGAACAATGCTGGCTGATATGACAGGAATGTGGTGTGAGGAACAAACCGTAGAACAGAGAGAAAGAAAGAAAGACAGTTTCTCAGACAATTTCAGGCTCATATTAAACCCAGTCCTGTAATAAAAAGCCTTTCCCACTGTTGTGTGTAATTGAATTTAAGAATAATCTAATATAATTCCTGGAATTCCTGGTTTCTGTACACCTGTACGTGTTTCATCTGATCTTTATCACGTATTGGTTTCTCCCTTAAAGCTACAGTAAGTTATTTTTCCAGATTTGGTACTTTGAAGACTTGTTTATCGTAAGAAATTGGTGGAAGACCATACTGTAAGGTGAGTTGTGCTGTGTTTCCATACCGTGCATAGATTAATCTTGATCGCTGTGTATGAAAACTCGATATGCCTGAAAGACTTCCAACCTGACATTTTAAATTCATTTGAGGTTTTGATTCATGTTGTTCATGATATGTTATTTTTTTTGTATTACTTGCATGATGAATAAATGGATGATTGGCTCTACAGAAGCGCCAACATTTATGCTTTAACTATAGCATTTGCTGAGGAGATACAGAGGATATCTGAAAATGACACTTTTCATGTTTCCTGGACCAAAAACGCATAAATTACACCTGGAAGAAAAACGGTTTCACCGAAAAGGGAAAGGATGCAGGGCGTGGAACAGGCATATGCTTGATGTGTGATGAAACTTGTGTGACAGCATCCTCAGTGCTGATGTTGTGTTAATAGAAACTTTGGGTTGAAAATGCTCTAAATGTCCTCTAATCCTGTGTTCCTTCACATCATTAGGTCAGAGCTCATCTTCCAGAGCCATCAGATTCTTCTGAATAAAAGGGGTTATTTATAGGTGTTTATCCTTAACTTTACATCACATCATGCACAGTGGGATAATTTTATTTTATTTTTATTTTTTTATACAATTTGTTTATTTTAAAAAAGAATTACTTGAAGACTTGAACCATAATGCTTATGTTAAAGCACACATATGTATTATCCACTGAGGTACTGGAGCAGACAGAGTGTTGGAGGGACAAGTCACACCTGGATAAAATGAGGGTGTAGTGTGTCAGTATTAACTATTGTAAAAACAAGCAACTTAATAGCTGATCCTTGGTGTTGTGGTTAAGTACGTGCCGCTTATCGAGGAGACTGATGGTTCCAGTTCCTTCAAACAACTTTTTATTTTTATTTATATATATATATTATTTATATATATATATATATATATATATTTATTTATATATATATATATTTATTATATATATATATATATATATATATATATTAATATATATATTTATTTATATATATTTATATATTATATTTATATATATATATATATATTTATTTATATATATATATATATATATATTTATATATTTATATATATATTTATATATTTTATATATATATATATATATATATATTTTTTATATTTATTTATATATATATTTATATATATATATATATATATATATATTTTTATATTTATTTATATATATTTTTATATATATATATATATAAATAAATAAATTAAAAGAATTATAATTTAGTTTCCATCACTTATACACTACAACATGTTCTTATAAAGGAAAACTTACCTGCACCAAGACTTGAACCCTGATCATCATGATGAGACACCTGCTCCTTCTGACAACCCACTTTTGTTTTTTGGAGATTTATCATTTAATTGGCATCACCACTGTGCAACAAAGAGTTCTCCTAAAGAAATACTCACCACAGCTCAGCTTTGAACCATGAACATCTTGATGACAGACCTGCTCAACTTCCTACTGCGCCACCTGAGCAGACAGCATGGAGTTGACATGAATCACACATCAGCGTGAGCAGAGCAGCTGAACAGGGTCAGGATTGTCTATAATTATTCAAAATGAACGTATGACAACCAGAAGGAGTTGTGTGTGACTTTGTGGGAAAGCGTTTACTTCTTGTCGTTGAGATTGCTGGTTCAAATCAAGCCTCGTTTCTTTTATACTCCCATGGCTGAGCAAACATCAGAGCATATTTAAGGTAGTTTATCTTTTACTTTACATCGCCTATAAGCCAAGGCTTGAACTACGATCCTCACACTGGATCTACCTGCATACCCATCACTTTCTGTCTGTAGAACTGTAGAATTTCATACCGGCTATTCGGCTGAAGAACAAGCTTAAGTCTCTGTGGTGTGGTGTTACCGGTTTGACTCTCATCCAGGATTTAAGGAGCAATATATAACACTCATGGTAGCACAGCAAGTTGAATTGTTGGAGCTTCTAATGATTCAAACTACTACTGTTGATTAGTGAACATCTAAAATATCTTGTGTTTACTAAACACTAAAAATAAAGAACAATCTTTTTATTCACACTTATTATAGTCACTTTAATTTTAAACAGCAAAAAATAAATAAATCACCACATTACCTAGTGCAACTTTAATGATTAATAAAAGTTGTCAATTACTGTGAAAATCAGAGTCTTTTGGTGTCCTCAAAGCCAACTTTTAGACTTGATCTCTGCCTATTTTATATTTAGAAAGATGATGAAATGAAAGCAGACCAGAATTTATAAACCGTGCTGATGAAAATTCTCGTCATGAGCAGATAAATACGACAAGCGCATTTGAGCTGATGGAGAGAATCTCAGGAATGTCTGAATTAGGGGTGTAACGGAACGCCGTGATAAGGAAATCTGAAATAGATTTATTGCTAATGTTATCTCCAGGTGCTGTTTTTCATTTTCAAACAGAGAGAAAATGCTATTTCTATGCTATTTTGAGAAATCCGCAGTGTTGTATAATGTTCAACGTCGTGGTGTTTTTTTTTTTTCTCCAGGAGATGAAGTAAGCAGATAGACACTCTGTCACGCCAGGAGCATGTAACTTCTCTGGAATGGTAAAATTCTGAGTACAAAATGCAATGAGTACGTCAAGAAAATAAATAATTTTTTTAATAGCATCCTGTATCAAAATATTTCATCTTTCAGTTTTAGCCCCAGTAACAGTGGGACAAAAATAATAATAATTAAAAAAAACTGTACATTGACTTTTATACTGTACATTGAACACATAGACCCAGGGTGGTAGTTGTGTCAGTTTTATTAACTTGTACACGTTTGGATATGTGAAACGGATGCAAGGTTACTCCGCAGTAAGGTGGACGATATTATATTATATGATATGATATGATACTGTGATATAAATTACATCAAAATACACCTTTCTTTTCAAAAATCGATGTTTTGAGAGTCTTTAAATATCGCAAAGTTTTATCTATTTTTGCTTTACACCACAGTGCTGCTGAATTCTGAATTCTGATTGGTCAGAAGGTGCTATAACAGAAGCTCTGACAGTAGTGCAGCTGGATTTCTGTGAGGAGACGTTTATTGAAGATTTATGGAAGGAGTCTCCAGTGTCAGTGGTTTTTAACAGTCAGAGATAAAGCTGTAATGTTTGCAATGTTTACTGCTTTGAGGTTTCTTTGTAACATGACAAGCTGCGTCTTATCTTTTTTCTTGTTAATTTCAAGATAGAGAATGTGCCACAATATTAAATCTAACTGTAAAGGATAAACACTATGAACTGGTTGTTTAATAAATGGAAAATTGTAATTGTTGGCTTGTTTTGTGGTATAAAACACTTTGGGACCTGCTGTTATTGGAAAATAATCTCCTTTGGGGAGCTAGTCATTGGTTATTTTTCTAAAAACAACATGACACTGTGTTTTATTGCTTGCATAATAATTGAAAAGCGTCAACATTGCTAATGGAAATTTCATTCATCCCAGTGAGAATGACAGAAATTGGATTAAACATAATGGTTCCCATTTTTATGTGGCGAAAAAAACCCATTATTATTATTTTCCTATAACCTATCGTTCACCCTTATGCGCTTGCAGTTATTTCACAAGGTTGAATAAGACCTAATAAACAGTGAGGGTCAATTCATAAAATACTAGTGGCCGTTAGTGTATATTGACTTAAGTCTTAGGTACCACACTGCAGTTCTGGGTCCGAGCTTAAACAATTTAAACTGTGGACAATCTGTGAAGCTGTGAATATTTCCATAATGTCAGGGCCACATGCCTTTAAAAATGGGCTAGGTTTCCCAATATAACCCCCCAAAAAAAAAAAAAACCCCTTTTGTGGGGGGTTGTGGGTTTTTTGGGTTTTTAAAAAAAAAAAAAAAAAAAAAAATTAAAATTTAAGGTGTAAGGTATTGGGGGTTGGGTTTAAAAACAAAAGCCCCACCAAATGCCCATTCTACCCTCTATTTTCACCCCCTTCCCCCCCCAACGCCGGTCTTTATTTACTTTATATTATATATTCTATTTTTTTTTTTTTTTTTTCTTTTTTTTTTTTGGGTGGTGTGTTTTTTTGGTTTTTTTTTTGTTTTTTGTTTTTTTTTTTTGTTTTTTTTTTTTTTTTTTTTTTTCCTTCAGAACCCCCCCACACACCCCCCCCCCCCTGCCCCCCCCCTTTCTTTCTATTTTTGTGGTGTTGGTTGGTTTTTTTTTTTTTTTTTGTTTTGTTGACCCCCCCCCAAACAAACAACAAAAAAAAAAAGTTGCCCTGGGCGGTCCCTTCCCCCCCCTCTTGTTTTTTTTTTTTTTTTTTTTTTTTTTTTTTTTTTTTTTTGGTTTTTTGTTTTTTGTTTTTTTTTTGCTTTGTTTTTTTTTTTATATAAAATTTTTTTTTTTTAATTTTAAAAAAAATAATTTCTTCCTAACTCCCTCCCCCCCCCCCCCCCCCCCCCCCCCCCCCCCCCCCCTTCTTTCCCAACAAAAATATAATAAAAATATTTTTTTTTTTTTTTTTTTTTTTTTTTTTTTTTTTTTTTTTTCTCCCCTTTCCCCCCTCCCCTTCTTTTTTTTTTTTTATTTTTTTATTTTTATTAATAACAACCACACCCCACAAGTTGAAGAGTCGAACACTTGAAGAGTCTCATCATCTCAAGTCCAGATTGAGACTCAAGTCATAGTTAAGTGTGTCCAAGTCATGCACCAAATTCTGAAAATTCGGACTTAACTCCATGTCCAGGACTGGAGCAATACATTATGAGACTAAAATGTCTCAATATCATTCCAACATTCCAACATGGTTCATATACCAACAAACTCCATCAACAAGAATTGCCAGAATGCAGGCATGAGATATGTTAAAAGGTCCAGACACGAGGAATTGAGTTTAAAAGAGGTTATAATTCGACGTATTTTTTCATCTGTACGTTTAAGTGTATTCATTTACACACTGTAATGTTAGTCGTGATGCAAAGTGCACTCCAAAGGATCTCCAAGGGTTCTCTGGATTGTTATTTGCTCGACTTGGAAGCTTTGTATAAAGAAAATCCTTGTGTCCTTGGGTTTGTCATAGAACATTTAAGGGCTTCCTCCGAAGAACCCTTAAAGTAGGGTTCTCAAGGTATGTTCCAGAGACGCTCAGGGGTTTCTGAAGCATTATCCAGGAGTCCTTCATTACAATTCTGGAAACCACAACCCATAATAATTATTAGTCTCCTGTATATTTGAGTCACTAATCGAAAGTCGGACCAAATGCGTTCTGTTGGCGAATGAAACACTGCATGGATGCAATAAATAGGCCAAATATTATCATACACATTTCAATACAATTTGAATAGTAATAGGGTTATGCTCAGGACAGAAATTATGTGATTGCTGGAGAACCCTTGCTTTAAGGTGCTAGATGTATATTTTTTTCCCCTAAGAGTGTATACTCCAGGATGTCTGTATGAGTGCATTCCAACACATTGCTGATAAACCACATTTTTATCTTGTCACGAATTTTCGCTACGATTCTTGTTCCATAATTAACTATATTAGCTACATTTGGCTGTCTGTTTTATTTCACATGCCTACGCATTTGTCCTATTGGTTAACATTTCAAGCATGATTATTTTAACCCAGGAAGGTCCTGTATGTGATTGAAATAATATACAGATGAGCCCTACATAGTGTTTTGTATATCTGCGAAACTCACTGTCTGTCGAGACTCGCTAAAAGCAGTGGATGCTGGAGAGGCTTTTCTCTCAGCTTGCAGTGTTCTGTGTGCCCTTGTCATGAGTTATGAGTCTCCGAGTTCATTTCCGGGACTCATGCCCAGCCATCTTTGATTACATTTGTATTTGGTCTGATTTTGACCTCCGTCTGGAAGTTAAGTGACCTACACCTGGCTGGTTTGGTAAGGGTGACTCCTATCCAAGCATCCTCCGTGTCAGCATCCTTTATAGAAGCACGTGATGCGTTTTAGGATTGTGCGTCAGGACTAGCGCTGGTCTCCTGCGTCCTCCTGTTCCTCTTGCTGACAGTGGTGAAGCTGCTGTGCTGCAGGTTCGGCTGCTCGCCGGGCGGAAATCGTTTCATGAAGTGCACCTCTTGCTGGTTCGGTAGAGTCTGTGGCCCTCTGCGAGGTCGACCCTTTTTGGTGAAGCCAATGTACCAGCCAGTGTAACGTGCTGACATCCAGGCGGTGTAGTTGTTCTCCAGAACCATCTCAATGAAGACACACTCATCGTTTGCACTGTTGGCTTTCTGTAGAGAAAACATGGTGTAACACTTAATAAACTAAATAAAATGCTGTTGTGTTGTGCTGTTATAGGAAAATAATCAACGATGGGGTGGCGTGATGAAGTGGAGTTACTGTTACCATCAGTTATTCTCCTGCAGTTCAAAGGCGCATCCCAAAGTCATTTATTCCTCTTATACCACAGCAATTTGTTTTCTTTTTGTTAGTTTTTTTGTTCTTAATTTATGATAAGAATGACACATAGTACTTTTAACCGTTTATATTTACATTTATCATTGTTGAATGTCCATGATTCAAGTTAGTTCCTGTTCCGAAGTAGGTTATAGCAGCAATAAACAGTCGTTCTCTCACCAGTCTCTTTTTTCTCTCTTGAAGTTAATAAGACAAAACATCGCAGCTTGTCTAGTTACCGAGAAACTCCAAAGTAGCTTAAACTCCTGTGTCCTGAAGATGTTAGAAAGCTTACTGAAGTTGGAGACTCCTTCCATAAACATCAAATAAACAACTACTTATGCATGCATTTAAAAAATATGTTTATGTGGAACATCTGCCTGTGAGAGTCCATGTGAATTAGTTGTTACTATAGAAATGAAACTATATCAGAACGAGCGCATTAACGTAAACCTGTGATTTGCACTACTTTCTGACCGATCACAATCTAGAGCTCAAAAGTTTGTATTGTATGTATTGTAACGTCAAACAAACTCACCCTGCCCACCAGTTTCCCCCTGCGGTTCATGCACAGGTAGAAGTTGGTCTCTTTGCCCCGAATTCGCACCTGACTCCCGAAGGTGTCGGCCTCCACCACGAGCTGGGCTTGTGAAGAGACACACATACAGACAGGCAGGAATATAGACAGACCAAGGATGTGCTCGATATGCTCGATTTTTCTCTTTTTTTGGGGGGTGGGGGGGTTAATCTCTGCCAGAGAAAATATCGCCAGAGAATTTTTCTTGTTCTAGGCCAAGACACGGGCAACTCCCTATCTGCAACTATTCATTGCAACAGGGATCTGAGATAATCGACATTCGGTCCTTTACTGGATGCTGCCATCTTGACAAGTTCAGTCCTCACTGGCCAATACTGCCTTCTTTCTCTACTATCGTTCGATTCAGCTGACTGATAAGACTTTAATCCTCTTTGAGCTTTTCAGCCGCGTTTAAACCGTACTCTAGATGCATCTGATCACTCGAATTGTCCTTGGATGCCGTCAAGGTCAGTTAGGACCAACTCCCCCACCCACATTTCTCGGTCTCATTTGTCTAACAGTCTTTGCCCTTGTGTTTAGAGTAGGTAAGACAAAACAGGGCAAATGAAAATCTATAAAGGGGTTGATCGAACGGACGGTCATACTCGACTGCTCTCCTTATCAACCATTTCTCTTTAATACGTCATTACAATTTTGCTCCAGCTTTACCTGTGTGTGTGTATGTGTGTGTGTGTGTGTGTGTGCATATTATATATATATATATATATATATACAGCTAAAAAATAAATAAAGGGAACAATTAAACAGCACAATGTAACTCCAAGTGTTCCCTTTATTTTTTTGAGCAGTATATATATATATATATATATATATATATATATATACACACACACACACACACATATACATACAGTATATCCACATATATGACCTTGTTCATCTATTATAATGCAAAATGCGCCTACCATATTTATTCCCATCTTCTCCAGTGGCGATGATTTTCCTTCCCAACACCTGCACGTGTTTTCCGCTGGTCCTGCTGTACAGCTGGTACACCCGGTGATGCTTCCTGCTGAGACTGTCTCTTGCGCCTGTCTGAGTCTCCACGTGCTCTCCGAAATCAACATTATCCACCGTTAGCGCCTAAACCCCAATTCATATCATAGCCAATAATTCATCAGTATCAGCACACTTCGAGTGTGTGTTTGTGTGTGTTTGTGTGTGTGCACAATACGTCATTACATCATAACCAATTTTACCTGCAGGAAGCTACACAGCAGCAATGCAATCTGAACACATCTGGAGGAAGACACAAACACAGAACTTATCAGATATTAAACCTTACATTGTGCTTAAGATGTCTTACTCGTGAACTGAGCATTAAGCAACTCGGTGAACTTAAGTATTTATTTTCATTTGGGGGTATTTATACTTAACTTGAATTTGTTAAACAACTTTACATAGGGATTTTTTTTTCAGTTTCTGTTCTCAGCTGTAGTCATTTCTAATTTCAGAGAGACTTCTACAACATTAAGCTTGTGTCAGTCCTACATTCACACAAAACACAAATTCCCATCAATAAACAAAACTTTTGTACTTTTTTGAATGAGAGATCTATCATCCAGAAATGCATGTTGTGAATCTGTTTGGTCTATGATCTCAGTACATTGAGTACATTAAGTACATTAAACACTTAAACACACACACACACACACACACACACACACACACACACACACACACACTAATTGGGTGTATTAGGATATTAGGAACGCGGCATCTGCTGGCTCTTAATGTTCGACGTGAATGTGAAACACATGTAGTTCTACCCAAAGCCGCCAACCTTGAGAGCTCAGAAACAGGGAGATTTTCCAAACCCAAAGCTGGCAGACTCGCCTGTTTCTCGTCCAACGAAAGTTTTTTTAGCCATGTTCACAAACTCTAATGACTTTTCATTCATAAAAGTTACAAAATAATAATCCAAGGCAAGCAAACGCCCCCCCCCCCAACCCAACCCCCCTTCATTTATTTTCTTTTGAGACAAGCTCGTGCCACCTGTCACATTCCCACGAGCCAGGTCAGATCAGATCCCGCAACTTTTCTTTTTTTTTTTCCTTTCTTTCTTTTTTTGCCCCTTCCTGGTTTACAGTGTGAACATTTCCTTTGGTGAATTATGTGTGAGGAAAACCGAAAAGCTGAACTTACGCGAGGAGAAGTGGAGGGAGGACGGAGCGCATCGCCGCGGTCGCTCCAAAAGCTGATCGTTTCCAGAAACGGAGCCTCCAGTTGCATCGATCCGGTTCGTAGCGCGTCCGTCTTCATGACATGGAGAACCGAAAACAAGCTGCGGGTTTAGATATGCGCGGAGAAACGCAGGAGATGCCAACCTGACAACCTGCAGTGGATGGAAGGAGAAGGACTAGGGGCGGGGCGCGCGCACGGCCGGATGAGGGATGAGGGGCGGGGCGTGTCCCCGACAAGGGTGATGCGATAGACCGTGAACACCGGTATCATCACTGAGGAGCAGACTGCAGCAACACAAATTCTACTAGGAGACCCAGTTCTAACCGAGGCTCAGATTAAACATGATCTTCTCTAGGAGTTACTTTCCTTCTTCATTTTAAACACTTAAAGCAATTTCAAGAAAGAAAGAAAGTTAGAAAGAAAGAAAAAGAAAGAAAGAAAAAAATAATCAAGACAATGCCTGTTCCATGAAAGAAAGAAAGAAAAAAGAATCAAGCCAATGCCTGCTTCAAGAAAGAAAGAAAAAGAAAGAAAGAATGAAGGCAATGCCTGCTTCGAGAAAGAAAGAAAGAAAGAAAGAAAGAAAAGAAGAAAGAAAGAAAGAAAGAAAGAAAAAATCAAGGCAATGCCTGCTTCAAGAAAGAAAGAAAGAAAGAAAGAAAGAAAGAAAGAAAGAAAGAAAGAAAAGAAAGAAAGAAAAAAGAAAAGAAAAGAAAAGAAAGAATCAAGACAATGCCTGCTTCAAGAAAGAAAGAAAGAAAGAAAGAAAGAAAGAAAGAAAGAAAGAAAGAAAGAAAGAAAGAATCAAGACAATGCCTGCTTCAAGAAAGAAAGAAAGAAAGAAAGAAAGAAAGAAAGAAAGAAAGAAAGAAAGAAAGAAAGAAAAAGAATCAAGACAATGCCTGCTTCAAGAAAGAAAGAAAGAAAGAAAGAAAGAAAGAAAGAAAGAAAGAAAGAAAGAAAGAAAGAAAGAAAGAAAGAAAGAAAGAAAAGAAAGAAAGAATCAAGACAATGCCTGCTTCAAGAAAGAAAGAAAGAAAGAAAGAAAGAAAGAATCAAGACAATGACTGCTTCAAGAAAGAAAGGAAGGAAGGAGGAAAGAAACTGTAGTAAGAAGGCCCATTAGGACTGTGTTTTTGTGCATGAGATTAAGGCTAACAGAGACAGAGATTAAGCGTGATTATCTGTATGAGTTACTTTCCTTCTCTTTTTAAACACATCTTGAAAGCAGTTTTTCGGAGTGAGGGAGTGAGAAAGGTGAAACTCTGTTAAAATAATGGCAAAAGAGGAAAGAAAGTATGAGGGAGGTATGTAAGCAAAGAGCAATTCCAAAATGAACATTTGTCTGGGACTTTGGCAAAGCTGTCTTTTCGGCCTTCTCTGAATTCTGCAGAACCGCAGACAAGCAGTGTAACCTTCCCTTGTACCCCACATCCAGAGCAGTGTGTGTGTGTGTGTGTGTGTGTGTGTGTGTGTGTGTGTGTGTGAGTGTGTGTGTGTGAGAGAGAGAGAGAGAGAGAGAGAGAGAGAGAGAGAGAGGTGCACATTAATGGAGCTCCATCTTGCTTGCCAGCACTGAAAGGCCTAAATGCGCCATGTCACATTTCCTCTCTGGTCGTATTGTATTGTGGACCTCACTGCAACATAAACATTCTATAGGATCCAGAGACAAACTCTAATCTCTGTGGTATTTCAGTGAAGCAGACTTGAGATAACTCCACAGTTACAGAGTCATAACATTCCTGCACAAATGTAAAACTCTAAAGACAAGGTGCTGTGAAAAGATATATCGAGGGGAGGAGAAAGCTGTCAAGACACTTTGAGACACTGGGAGAAACTAAGACAACTGTGAGACATTGAGAGAGCTGTGAGATACCATGAGCCACTATGAGACACTGTGAGACACTGTGAGATGATGTGAGAGACTGCAAAAGCTGTGAGACACTAAGACAACTGTAAGACATTGAGAGAGCTCTGAGAGACTGTGAGACAGTGTACGACACTGAGAGAGCTGTGCGACACTTTGAGACACTGTGAGATACTGTTAGACATGGTGAGAGCTTTGAGACACTGATAGACACCGATATACTCTGATACTGATAGACACTGAGAGCTGTTAGATGCTGAGATTCCCAGATGCTGTTAGACACTCTGAGATACTCAGATACTGATAGACACTGAGAGCTGGTAGACACTCAGATATAATCAGATACTGATAGACACAGAATTGTTAGACACTGAGATACTCAGATACTGATAGACACTGAGAGCTGGTAGACACTCTGATATAATCAGATACTGATAGACACAGTTGTTAGACACTCTGAGATACTGAGATACTGTTAGACACTCTGAGATACTCAGATACTGATAGACACTGAGAGCTGTTAGACACTCTGAGATTCTCAGATACTGTTAGACACTGAGAGCTGTTAGACACTCTGAGATAATCAGATACTGATAGACACAGTTTTTAGACACTCTGAGATACTCAGATACTGATAGACACGGAGAGCTGTTATACACTGAGATAATCAGATACTGTTAGACACTGAGAGCTGTTAGACACTCTGAGATACTCAGATACTGATAGACACTGAGAGCTGTTAGACACTCTGAGATACTCAGATACTGTTAGACACTCTGAGATACTCAGATACCGATAGACACTGAGAGTTGTTAGACACTGAGATAATCAGATACTGTTAGACACTGACATACTCAGATACTGATAGACACTGAGAGCTGTTAGACACTCTGAGATACTCAGATACTGTTAGACACTGAGAGCTGTTAGACACTCTGAGATACTCAGATACTGATAGACACTCTGAGATACTCAGATACTGATAGACACTGAGAGTTGTTAGACACTGAGATAATCAGATACTGTTAGACACTGACATACTCAGATACTGATAGACACTGAGAGCTGTTAGACACTCTGAGATACTCAGATACTGTTAGACACTGAGAGCTGTTACACACTGATATAATCAGACACTGAAAGACACTGAGAGCTGTTAGACACTCTGAGATAATCAGATACTGATAGACACAGTTGTTAGACACTCTGAGATACTCAGATACTGATAGACACTGAGAGCTGTAAAACACTGAGATAATCAGATACTGATAGACACTGAGAGCTGTTAGAAACTCTGAGATAATCAGATACTGTTAGATACTCTGAGATACTCGGATACTGATAGACACTGAGAGCTGTTAGACACTCTGAGATTCTCAGATACTGTTAGACACTGAGAGCTGTTAGACACTCTGAGATAATCAGATACTGATAGACACAGTTGTTAGACACTCTGAGATACTGAGATACTGTTAGACACTCTGAGATACTCAGATACTGATAGACACTGAGAGCTGTTAGACACTCTGAGATAATCAGATACTGATAGACACAGCTTTTAGACACTCTGAGATACTCAGATACTGATAGACACGGAGAGCTGTTATACACTGAGATAATCAGATACTGTTAGACACTGAGAGCTGTTAGACACTCTGAGATACTCAGATACTGATAGACACTGAGAGCTGTTAGACACTCTGAGATACTCAAATACTGTTAGACACTCTGAGATACTCAGATACCGATAGACACTGAGAGTTGTTAGACACTGAGATAATCAGATACTGTTAGACACTGACATACTCAGATACTGATAGACACTGAGAGCTGTTAGACACTCTGAGATACTCAGATACTGTTAGACACTGAGAGCTGTTAGACACTCTGAGATACTCAGATACTGATAGACACTCTGAGATACTCAGATACTGATAGACACTGAGAGTTGTTAGACACTGAGATAATCAGATACTGTTAGACACTGACATACTCAGATACTGATAGACACTGAGAGCTGTTAGACACTCTGAGATACTCAGATACTTTTAGACACTGAGAGCTGTTACACACTGATATAATCAGACACTGAAAGACACTGAGAGCTGTTAGACCCTCTGAGATAATCAGATACTGATAGACACAGTTGTTAGACACTCTGAGATACTCAGATACTGATAGACACTGAGAGCTGTAAAACACTGAGATAATCAGATACTGATAGACACTGAGAGCTGTTAGAAACTCTGAGATAATCAGATACTGTTAGAAACTCGGATACTGATAGACACTGAGAGCTGTTAGACACTCTGAGATACTCAAATACTGATAGACACTGAGAGCTGTTAGACACTGAGATATTCAGATACTGTTAGACACTCTGAGATACTCAGATACTGTTAGACACTGAGAGCTGTTAGACACTGAGATAATCAGATACTGATAGACACTCTGAGATACTCAGATACTGTTAGACACTGAGAGCTGTTAGACACTGAGATAATCAGATACTGGTAGACACTCTGAGATACTCAGATACTGATAGACACTGAGAGCTGTTAGACAATCTGAGATACTCAGATACTGTTAGACACTCTGAGATACTCAGATACTGATAGACACTGAGAGCTGTAAGACACTGAGATAATCAGATACTGTTAGACACTGAGAGCTGTTAGACACTCTGAGATAATCAGATACTGATAGACACAGTTGTTAGACACTCTGAGATACTGAGATACTGTTAGACACTCTGAGATACTCAGATACTGATAGAAACTGAGAGCTGTTAGACACTGTGATAATCAGATACTGATAGACACTGAGAGCTGTAAGACACTGAGATAATCAGATACTGTTATACACTGAGAGCTGTTAGACACTCTGAGATAATCAGATACTGTTAGACACTCTGAGATACTCAGATACTGGTAGACACTGAGAGCTGTTAGACACTCTGAGATACTCAGATACTGTTAGACACCCTGAGATACTCAGATACTGATAGACACTGAGAGCTGTTAGACACTGAGATACTCAGATACTGATTGACACTGAGAGCTGTTAGACACTGAGATACTCAGATACTGATAGACACTGAGAGCTGTTAGACACTGAGATAATCAGATACTGATAGACACTGAGAGCTGTTAGACACTGAGATACTCAGATACTGATAGACACTGAGAGCTGTTAGACACTGAGATAATCAGATACTGATAGACACTGAGAGCTGTTAGACACTGAGATACTCAGATACTGATAGACACTGAGAGCTGTTAGACACTGAGATAATCAGATACTGATAGACACTGAGAGCTGTTAGACACTGAGATAATCAGATAATGAGAGATACTGTGAGAGCACTGATACACTGAGATACAGTGAGACACTGTTAGACACTCTGAGATTCTGTGTGATACTGGGTGATACTGAGAGCTGTGAGACACTATGAGACACTATGAGACACTGTGAGACACAAGAAAGAAAGAAACTGATCCTTCCCTTCTTTGTATCAAAGAAAATACAAAGACAGAAGAATCCCTATCTTGGGATGGAAGCAAAGAAAGAAAGAAAATCTGACACTCCTGTTCATAAAAAGAAAGAAAGAACTCATGACATTCTCCCAAAAAAGAAAGAAGAAAGGAAGAAAGAGAAATAGGTAATCACGACACTCTCTACCTCCAAAAAAGAAAAAAAAACACATTTTACTTTCAATGTGTCATGTCTGAATCACTTGTTTTTTTGTTTAGTTTTTTTTTTTATATTTTTTTAAAAACATTTTTGTGCGTCTTTGATCTGTAACTGAGATTGGTACTGCTGTACCAAAGCAGTACTGTTGTGCAGGTCTGAATGAAGTGCGTGAGAGAGAGCGCGAGAGCGCGAGAGCGCGCGCGAGCGAGGGGGGGGGCGGCAGCCGTGTTCTCTGCATAGTTTACCTTTTCTCTCAATGGAGTCAGTCTCACCTCTCGTGTCTCAAGTATGCACACTCATTTTTCTCCGGTCATTTCTCACAGAGACGTGTCCAACTCGAGAGGTTTCAGACAAAATAGGAGTGTCTCCCCCTTCTGTTTGTCTCCCTCTGTCTCGCTCGCCCTCTTCCTCTTGGCTCATCTTCCTTCTTTCCAGACTTTGAAGGGAGCTCAGGCTTCTAATATAAGACAGGTCCCTACCACAACAAAGGAGGCAACGTTGACTTTGAATAAACACTTTCTCCTTTTTTTTATCCGTCCTCCCTGTCTGTCCCCCTCCACTCCCATTTTTCCCCTCTCTGTGTTATTTTGCTTTTGGCTCTGTTACGAAGTATGTGCACTTGTTATGTGTTCTCCATGGTAGCCAGGCTTCTGGAATAGATTAGGCCGAGAAAGAACTGGGGTAGGGGTGGAGGGGTGGAGGGATGGATGAGGGGAGGGAGAGCAGAGCGCTGAACTCGGTAGAGGGAGACAAAGGTGTGGAAGGGATGGAAGAAAGTGTGAAAAGAAGAGATAAATATAGACAGATGGGTGGAAGAAATAACATGACCAGCTGAATAAACGCGGGGAAAAGTGTAGGCATGGTGGATGGAAGGATTGAGAGAGAGAGAGAGAGAGTGAGAGAGAGAGAGAGCAGATCAGTTTAGGAGCAGCTCAGCATCATTACTAGGATTTTGACCATCAAACCATCAAGAGAACCCATTAAGGAAGCTCAGAACTATCCAAAGAAGCCTTAAAGAACCCATTGATGTTTTTTTTTAAATAGCTACATCTAGATGTCAATTTTTATTGTAGAAATGCCAAACAAGCCGAATTTAACCATAAACAGATATGCAGGTTAGAATAAAAGAAATAAAGAAAACCCCCACTCCTGAAAAAGTAAGTAGGAAAGAAAATAAAAAAGACTCGACATTTCTACTCCTAACACAGAAATAAAGATGAAACAAAGAAGGAAAATTTAAAGTAAGAAAGAAATAAAGAAAGCAAAAAAGCAGAATTTAGACATTACCACTCCTGACAGAATGAAAGATATAAAAAACAACAATGAAGAAAAATGTAAGGAAAGAATTGATACTCGCTTTCTTGAAAAAGAAGAGAAGAGACTTGCTTTCCAGAGGAGGAAAAAAAATTAAGACACCCCACTTCTAAGGAATAAATAAATAAATAAATAAATAAATAAATAAAGAAAAGAAAGAAAGAAAGAAAGAAAGAAAGAAAGAAAGAAAGAAAGAAAGAAAGAAAGAAAGAAAGAAAGAAAGAAAGAAAGAAAGAAAGAAAGAAAGAAAGAAAGAATTAAGACATCCCCACTCCTAAGTATAGAAAGAAGCAATGAAGAAAAATTGAAAGAGAAAAAGATACCTTAAAGCAAGAGAGAGAGACACTCTTACTCCTGAGACTGAAAAAAGAAAGAAAGATGGAAAAGGGAAAAAACACAAAGAACTAAGGCACCCCAGTTTAAAAAGAAAGAAACAATTGACACTCCCTTTCCTGAACAAGAAGAGAACCGAATAGATGAGAAGAGAGAAGATGAAACAAGACAAGAAGAGAAAAGAAGAGAAGAGACGAGATGAGAAGAGACAAGATGAGAAGAGACTCCCTTTCCAGAGAAAGAGAGGAACAAAAAAGAAAATGAAGACACCCCAACTATTCAGAAAGAAGGAAAGAAATTAGATACAGCAGCTTCCAAACAAGACAGAAAGAAGAAAAGTTACATGAAAATGTTTGTGTGTATTCTCTGCCGATGAATTCCATTCATTAGATGTAAGACATACTGTTCTTTGCTGTTCTGTGAGAGTGTGTAAGTGGATTATTTCTACACGCTGTACACTGCTTTTTTTCCAGAGTGTGTGTGATATTAAGGTTTAGACTCGATGTTTCTGTCTGTAATCTCCCAAATCCTATTCCACTCTCCGGGTTGTGGCTCTGCGCTTGGCCACTTCCTCAGTGCGCAACAGAACATGGTGAGCTGTCATCGCCCTCCACCCAGCTGCCCTTTTACTCTCCTCTGTGATGGCTGGCTTAAAAAAACAACAACCCACAAGTCTCCTTCCTCTCAGCTGGCAGGAGAGCGTTACCTCAGCCAGACAACTCACAAGTACATAAATGGTCATTCTCGGTGCCTTTTTCTTTTCGTTGTTGCGGTATTCTCGCAAGCGTTCAGTAGCTGCACGGTGATGACTCACACGCGCGCGCTCTGCGGCATCTCATGAGCGGTTCATGCGCGAGAATGACGCCGCTGTTGGGGAATCCGTTCTTCCATGCGAGCCATGATGCTGGGGATTTAATTTATTGTTCCGAAAGTTTTCATCCTTATGAAATTCACATGAAGAAGCTGGCTTGGACCTGTTTGTTTGTGTGTGTTGTGTGTGTGTGTGTGTGTGTGTGTGTGTGTGTGTGTGTGTGTGTGTGTGTGTGTGTGTGTGTGTGTGTGTGTGTGTGTGTGGTCAAAGTGTGCACATAAGGGACCTGCACCAGAATGTGATCCTGGCAACTACTTTTTCTGTCATGTGAAAAGCAAATGGTTCCACTTTTGCATGACTAATAGTCAGTAATGTTCCTTTGTGGAAAGAAAAAAAAAGAAAAGGAAAAAAAGAGTTAAACATTCAAGCTGAATTGGCGTGAGTTCCTCAAAGCTCCTGACGCGTTAGCCAACTGTCATTCAAGTCGAATTTGGCCTGAGGACTAATGGCACATACACACATTGTTCACGAGGTGAAACGACGTCCAGATCCAAATCAAATTCGTATTAATAAGAATGATAATATTCATAATAATAAATATGGAGTGCAGTTGGACAAAGGAAAGCCGCCAAAAGAATAATTAGCATAGGATTAAATAATTATTGACTGATTTGATTAAGAATGGAACACGGAGTCACTTTTCAGCGTAGGCACGTGCTCTGTAACGCACATCTGGATTTCTGTAAAAGATAATGTAAAACAAAACAACAAAACAAAGAGTGAAACAAAACATAAAAAACCGGGAAATGGGGAAAAATAAGTGGGCTAACTTTTTTATTTATTTATTTAGTTTAGTTTTTTTTTTTTTTTTAAGATAATCAATACGAATGAGCTCATGTGTTATCACTAGATCATCCTGGACCACAACACAACCACCTGTACTTGACAAAACAACACACGTGCACTGCATTACAGAGATAAATGATTTGTTTCTTTCTCTTTATAAACTTTTAAATAAGCTTTTATGCACTGTTAAATGGTAAAATGGGCGATTTCACTGTCTGATATGATTCGCTGATATTAAAAGACATTTTAAACACAAGTTACTAAGTTTCCTTTTCAACAACTTAAAAAAAAAACATCTTCCCATCGGAGCTCACTTTAACTCCACTTTACCTTCCTTTTCCACACGTCTTCCATTACAGGTTAAGAATAAAATAAAAAATAAAAAACGCATTCATTCATTCATTCATTCACCCCTGTGACCTGAAACTCATTCACCCCTGGGAAATATTTGGAACATTCCACGAGTCACATGTTCAGCAGGAAGTTGCATCATCTGAATTTCACGACGATTATGGGAAGAAGGAAATTAATTATTTCATTCTTTATTCTTTACTTCCAGTGATATTGGGATAATCGCTAAATGATTAGAGATTGGAAGTAAAGTATTAATAAAAAAAGATATTTAATTATTTTAAATCAATCATTAGACTGCCCTAAATGTCCACGTGTGGATGTTAAGCACAAGAATCCTCGTCCTAGTCTGTCTTGCCTGCAGAACCTTTTCAGATGGCTAGAATTCATGTTTTCTTACGTCCTTAGATGATGAAAAATAATATCGAAGAGATACAAGGGATACACGACATCACGATCATGAAATCGCCCAAGGGTCACCGTCTTTAGGCTTCGACTTACACTAATACACCAAACCGTGTCACTTGACAGAATCAGTCACTGTCTATTCTGTATAAAAGCCCCAATACCAAGCCACTCCTTGAAGTAAAAAAAACCCTAAATGGTGGTGTGTTATTTCGTTAGATAAAGTGAGATGACTGAAAATGATAAATCAACACAAAATCTGTCATGTCACTTAAGCAGACTCCCAATGTCATTTAATCTCAGCTTCTAAAATGGCCCTCAAATGACCAGGATCACTCCAATAACACACACACACACACACACACACACACACACACACACACACACACACACACACACACACACACACACACACACACACACACACACACACAGAGAGACACACCTTTTTAAAGTGAATGGTGCATTTTTGTGGTAAATTTACATAATTGCCTGTTAATATTGATGCTTCTTGAGCGTAACATTACATTTAGATGAACTAAACTAGGCTGTTAGCTGCATACCTCAGCAGCGTCTGCTTATTTGAGAAATCAGAACCACAGGAAGAACATGCAAACTCCAAACACAGCAGAGGCAAGTGCGAGGCAAATGTGCTAACCACTAAGCCACCATGCCCCCCAAATAATAAAGCCTCCGTAATAATTATGACACTAGTATCACATTTTATTTATTAATTCATTTATTATTTAATCATTATCAACCCATCATCAGATGATAATTGTACTATATACATTACTACCTTTGCATTTTTTTTCTTACTTTATTATTATTACTATTATTACTGAGTAATGTTGTCTCCTCAGAGTTTGAGCGTCTCTGGTTCGATTCTGAGTTTAGGTTATTGTCTGTATGTAGTCCCATATTTTTTCCTGTTGTATGTACACAGTTTCCTCCGTGTTTTCTGTTTTCCTCCTACTGTTCAAAACCATGCAGATTATGTATGGTCATGCTCAATTGTCCCTAGGTGTGAGTGAGTGTGTGAATGTGTTTGTACTGTACAGGGTATCCTGTGATGGACTGGTGTTCCAATTCTCCTGCGTTGTGCATAGTGTTACTGGGATCAACTCCAGATCCATCGCGACCCCGACCAGGATAAAGCACTTCCTGATGATGAACAGATTCATTGTTGTTGTTGTTGATGTTGCTGTAGTCGTTTAATTTCACCTACACCATTCGTATAAAATCTCAGGTAAACAGAGAAGAAATAAACTCCTATCTCGCTAAGTTTGGTCCAGGAGATAAGAACATCACTGATATGACAAGTTATAAATAGCCCACACTTTAAAATTCCTGATAAGATGATGACCTTCTAGTGGTGTTTGAATTGACCTCATAAATCTCCCTCTCTCTTTTATCGCAATCTTTCAGTTGATCAGATGGAGAGTTGGTGAGAGTTGGAATTTATCCTCATCATCTCTTCCACTCATCCACGTTCACCTCTTCAGCTCAGTGTTATCTCTCACATTCCTCTTTTAATGTGTCTGTGTACCCCTGCTTTCACTCACCTCACAGGGAAACGTGTGTGTGTGTGTGTGTGTGTGTTTAAACCTTCATTTATGCCAGGAAATCAAAAATAATATCTCACATTTTATCGTCATAATGTCTTTGACCAAGCCTCCCCCGACTTTTCTCTCTCTGTCACTATGTGAGAGGTTACATGATCCGTGTGTGTGTGTGTGTGTTGAGGGAAGTGCCTACATTCCTCTGGCATACTTCACATTCTCCATCAGTCTGTGGCACTCTGCCCCATCTCTGCATTAGAGCAGGATTAAATGATTGGCTCCCATAATACTGCAGGCAAGAGAGCCGTGACTACACAGCTGAGCAAACGTATTTGCCTCCTCCTAGTGGTGGAACAAAACAAATGCAGTTACTTCTACTTCTACTCAAGTGACAAGGAATAGTACAGTTTAAAGTTTCCCCATAGAGAGTGTAGCTAAATTATTAATTGTTTATCTGTTTGTGTTTGTTGTTTTATGTTCTAAACGTTTTATTACAATATAATCAATAAAACTATACAAAATATGCACTTGTTCAACATATACACTTCCAAATATCTTCTTCTTCTGTATAACATTTAGAAGCTACACGATATGTTGGTCCAAAAGTATGTGGACACATGACTATCATATCCATATGTTGTTCGTCCCCAAAACTATTGCCACAAAGTTGGTAGCACACAGTTGTCCAGAATGTCTTTGTGTGCTGTATCATTGTAATTCACATTCACTGGAACTAAGAGACCAAAACCTGTTCCAGCATGACATTGCTCCTGTGCACAAAGTGAGCTCCATGAAAACATGGTGTGTTAAATTGTTAAGGTTGGAATGGAAGAACTCGAGTGTCCTGGCCAAAGCCCTGACCTCAACCCCACTGAACTCCTTTGGGATGAACTGGAACTGGAGCCTACTCAACGTCCCAACATCAGCGCCTGACCTCAACCTCACTAATGCTCTTGTAGCTGAACGAACACAATTCCCTACAGCCATGCCCCCAAATCTAGTGGAAAGCCACCCCAGAAGAGTGGAGCTCACTATAACAGTAAAGGGGGAATATATATGAAATTAGATGTTCAATAAGCACATACAGTGATACTTGAAAGTGTCTGAACCTGTTAGAGCTTTCTACATTTCTGCATAAATATGACCTAAAACATCATCAGATTTTCACACAAGTCCTAAAAGTAGATACAGTGGGGGAAAAAAGTATTTGATCCCCTGCTGATTTTGTATGTTTGCCCACTAACAAAGAAATTATCAGTCTATAATATTAATGGTAGGTTTATTTGAACAGTGAGACAGAATAACAACAAAAAAATCCAGAAATACGCATGTCAAAAATTTTATAAATTTCATAAATAGAAATTTTGTCAGATGTCCTACACATAAATATCCAGTATATTCCCTGTAAAACCGGATAGTTCATTTAACTCAAACAATATGAGGAAACTATTAACCTCAAAAATTTTAAATAAATTTCTTGAAGCCAAATACACTGAAATGTAACAAAAATTTAACTCAAACTTTGTAATTTACATTTTTTGTTATATTAAGTGATATAGTAAGTGTTTTTGGCTTAAATATATTGATTTATCAACTTAAAATTTTTAGGTAATTAGTTTCTTCATATTTTTTGAGTTAAATGAACTTGTCCGGTTTTACAGTGTATACTACTATGTGACGACTACTGTATATATTAATTCCATGATTTGCTGTAGTATAAGAGGAATAAAACACAGTGAGATTGTTGTTAGTGGAAAATGAACCACATAAATGGATATATCTTGTGTCTCAATGTTTTATGATTATGGAAATATTTTTTTATATCTTAGATATAGAATATAAATTAATCACACATGTTTCAGGGATATGTTTAATTATGAAACACAAGAGCAAAAAAAGAGTACTGGTATACTAACAATGCATGGTACAGTTTATTACCCTTTTTTCCTAAGTGAGTGACTGTACTGTATTTTCTGTGGCCTTGCATTTTGACTGTCCTGTCTACAAACATTTGTTTCTTGAAAAAACAACAACCAAATAACAAAAAAACAAAACATAAAACCAAAAATTACTCACATTTGTGACCATTGCCTTGCATGGGATCCATGCAACTTTTTTCTTTCCTTTCGTTTTCTTTTAATTTCTTTTCCTTACCTTTACTTTCACGCTCGACTCATGGCATTTGCATCTTGCTGAATTTAAACACTGTGGGTGCACACTTATCTAAGCACACTTGTAACCCATGTTGATAGCATTTGGTTTTTGTACACTCGTCCTCTCACTTTGACTTTATTTTTAAAGCAAATACCTAAATGAAGAGTTTTAATATAAAGTCTGTCGGTTTTTACAACGTTGTCGCTCTCAAGTGATGCCAACATGATGCTGTCCACGGTGCTGAAACTGGCACAGCATGGATGACCGAGTGGTACTGGGCAGGGCTGCTCAACATTTAAAGTAATGACCCCTTTAAACGTAAAATACACAAATATCCACTGACCCATTTAGATTTATTTCATTAAAAATATTGAAATGTATACAGTTCCCAGCAACCACTGCATCACACCAGCATGTCACATGATCACCTGCACCTGAACTTCATTCATGTTAACGAGCACTTACGGGTATTTATAGCCACAGTTTGCACTACACTGGTCGTCTTATTTTGTCCTTCTTGCGTTATCTCGTTTTCCTGCTTGGTATGCCTATGCCTGCCATAATTTGTTAAATAATTTGTGTTAATGCTTTTGTTTTATTTCTATTAAATCCTTCTAGCATTCCGTGTTGACAATATAGCTACTTGTGTTTTTGAGTTATTGAGGTGTGGAATAAACCATCTTTGAGGAACTAGTCAAACAGGTTAATATACATAAGACCTTAATAACCCATTATTATCCAAGTTATAATATTGATTGATTTCCACCATAATTAAATCATGGACCCCCTCGATAGGAGAACCACTGGAACAGGGGACATGAATATACACATGGAAACATTAAAAAGAGAAAAGCTAATTTATCCAAATTCAAGCTTTAAAGCTTGAAGGCAAAATGGACGGTATGTACTTTCAGGGATAAATAGGTACGTGGTGGGAAATCCTATCCGGAAATTTCCGGTGTGGGTGCAGGATTTCATTCCAACCAAGCACGAGGCACACCTGATTCCACCTGTTTAATCAGTTAATCTTGCCTTTCAATTGATTCACGTGTGGCTTCTGCTTGGTTAGAATGAAAACCTGCACCCATACCGGCTCTTTCCGGATAAGATCGGACACCCCTGTAGTACCATTCATTGTCACAGGTGGTACCATAAAACATGGGGAAGTGTACTCTAAAGGTTAATTACAATCCAATTATACCTTAAATATTTTTAAAGGTCACTATAATCCACATTTCAAGGTAAAAGATGCATATTAAAAAGTAGAAAAACATGACGGTACAACTCCAAAGACAAGGGAAGGTAACATTTAGGAACCTTTTTCCAAAGAGGGTGAATCTGACCAATAGGCTTAATGAGGTCTCACAACTTGTATGCATACAGGTCCTCACAAAAAATAAATAAATAAATAAATAAAATAAAAGAACACAAATCCTCTCACTAATTTGCTCCACTGAATGCATTACCATAAATATTATAGTAAAATCTGCAAATGAGCATTAAAACTGATCTGGCGTAGGTACTTGTTCACTAATTCATTATCTATATCAACTTGTAGGGAGAATTTAAGGTGAGTAATATATTGGGACATTTTTAGAATTTCTAGGTTATCAAAGCCTTCTTTTCATTATTAAAACAACACAAACACACTGCACATACCCACAATCAGCCATAGCATTAAAACCATCTGCCTAATAATGTACAGGTCACGGCGCTGAATCGAATGAATCGACGCTCACGCACACAGCCGTCCACACGATGTAAAAGAACACGTGATTCATCAGACCAGGTCACCTTCTTCCACTGCTCCATGGTCCAGTTCTGATGCTCACATTCCCGTTGTAGGTGCTTTCGACAGTGGACAGAGGTCAGCATGGGCAGTCTGCAGCTACGCAGCCGCCCCATATGCAGCAAGCTGTGATGCGTTGTGTGTTCAGACTCCATTCTGTCAGAGCCAGCATTAACTTTTTTAGCAATATGCGCTACAGTGGCTCTTCTGTTGGAATGGACCAGAAGCGCTAGCCTTTGCTCACCACAGACATCAATGAGCCTTGGGCGCCCACGACCCAGTCGCTGGTTCACCGGTTATCCTTCCTTGGACCACTTTTGGTAGTTACTAACAACTGCATACCAGGAACATCCCACAATACCTATCATTTTGGACATGTTCTGATCCAGTCGTCTAGACATCACAATTTGGCCCTTGTCAACGTCGCTCAGACCCTTACACTTGCCCATTTTTCCTGCTTCCAACATGTCAACTTGGAGAATGGACTGTTCACATGCTGCCTAATAAATATATCCCTCTTCTTGGCAGGTTCCCTTGTAACAATATAATCAATGTTATTCACGTCAATTGTTTGCATTTTGTTCTGCCTGCTCTGCCTGTATATATATATATATATATATATATATATATATATATATATATATATATATATATATATATATATATATATATATATATATATATATATATATTTTTTATTTTTTTTCGTTTGCAGTTATATTTGATTCAAATGTCTTGATTTATTACACATCAGTTAAAATCCGCTGCGTCGTTAACTAAAGGTACTTAAAGAGCAGCATAATTGTTTAGCAATTATTTAAAAGTCGCAGTATTTTGTTCGCGCGGTGTCGCTGCTATGTGAAAAAGCTGTCTTTTGAGATAAAAGGGGATTGTGGAAGATTTTTTCCCCTCATACTGTTCTGAGACCAGCTTTTATTTTTCCTTCACATGGACAGAAACAGAGGATGTTAGAGAGTGTACTGTTCCTAGCTCAGCTCTAATGGGTCGTTATTATCCATCGGGGCAGGAGTATGTGTGTGTGTGTGTGTGTGTGTGTGTTGTTGAGGAAGCCATGACAGTCCTGGATGCTTTGCACACAGACACACACCCTTTAAGGATTATGCAGGGTTATTTTTTTGTAAACACAGTAGGATTATATCATAGTTATATTTTAATTGCGCATTGAACGCATTTGGTTTACTGGTCGTGTTTATTCGAATCGCTAATCCGCGCATTTTCTGTTCGCAATGGATCCGCGAGCTTTCGCCTTTTGCAGGAGGTCGTGGCACGTCAGATTTGTTATGTTTTCCGCGCTATGGGGCTCAGCTTTCACCGTGACGCGGTACTCCATCCCGGAGGAAACAGCAGAACGAACTGTGGTGGCACATTTAGCCGCAGATTTGGGTCTGGAAGCGCGCAGCCTCGCGGAGCGCAACGTGAAGCTCGACTACATCCACAGCAAAAAATACCTGGACATTAACAAAGAGACCGGAGAAATGTTAATCACCGAAAAGATCGACAGAGAGCACCTCTGTCCCGCAAAGACGTCCTCATCGTGCTTCCTTAAAATGGACGTTGTGATCGAGAATCCGTTACGCATATTCAACCTCGAACTGGAAATCATGGACATAAACGATAACGCCCCTCAGTTCAGGAGAGAGCGCATACCGCTGGATATCTCGGAATCAGCGAAGCCTGGGGAGAAATTTTCTTTAACCAACGCAGTCGATGCTGATGTTGGAGAAAACTCCATCAAGACTTACTTCCTGAGCCAAAGTGAAGAGTTCACTATTGAGATCCAGACAGGAAGCGACGGCACGAAATACGTGGACCTCGTTCTCCAAGCACCTCTGGACAGAGAGAAGCAGACTGTGCATAGTCTTATCCTCACAGCCGTGGATGGTGGCACACCGGCGCGGACAGGCACTGCCACCATTATTGTGAAAGTACTGGACACCAATGACAACACTCCTCAGTTTGACAGGCAAGTGTATTCAGTCGATCTGGTCGAAAATGCCCCGGTTGGTACGCTGGTCATGCAGCTCAATGCAACAGACACAGATGAAGGCACGAATGCTGAAGTTGCTTACTCATACACGCTGTACACGTCTGAAAAAACACAGGAAAAGTTCTCGCTGAATCCCAAAAGTGGAGAAATCAGAGTGAAAGGTGTGATCGATTATGAGGAGATGAGAAGTTTTGAAATGTATGTCGAAGCCAAAGACAAAGCGATAACTCCGCTTTCGGTACAATGCAAAATATTGGTTTTTATCACAGACTTAAATGATAATTATCCCGACATCACGGTTAAATCATTCAAAAGCTCAGTTAAGGAGAATGCACGCACGGGAACGGTGATAGCTGTGGTCAGTGTGAGTGACAGAGACTCTGGAGATAATGGCAAAGTTTTTCTTTCGTTACATGATGCTGAGGTGTTGCCTTTCCTTCTAAACAAATCATCCGAGGATTACTTCGAACTAACTGTCAAAGATCCATTAGACCGCGAGAAAAACTCTAGTTATGAGATCACACTCCATGTTACGGATAGAGGCACGCCTCCACTTACTGACAGCGAGACTTTTAGCTTGGAGATCCTGGATGTGAATGACAATGCTCCTGTTTTTCCTCAGTCCTTTTACACGATTCATCTGCGTGAAAACAATGAGCCAGGTGAGCTTCTCTGCTCTCTCACTGCACACGACCCAGACCTGAATGAAAACCAGTATCTAGTCTATTTCATAGTGGAGAAAGAGATCTCCAACACGTCTGTGTCTATGTTGTTCTCGGTGAACCCGGAAAATGGGAACCTGCATGCGCTGCGTGCCTTCGACTATGAACGTGAGAAGGAGTTTCTCTTTCACATAGAAGCTCGAGACTCTGGTGTCCCACCTCTCAGTAGCAACGCCACGGTACATGTGATCATTCTTGACCAGAATGACAACGCGCCTCAAATCGTGTCACCTTGGAGGGCTCACGACTCTGTTGTCGACCAGGTGATCTCAAGGGCTGCTGATCAAGGCTCACTGGTGGCGAAGGTAATCGCCCTGGATGTGGACTCAGCGCAGAACTCGCGTGTCACCTACCAGTTCCTCCAGGTCACCGATTCGTCGCTGTTCACTTTGGACCATTACAATGGTGAGGTGCGGACAGCTCGCATGTTCACCTACCGAGATCCCAAAGACCAACGGCTCGTGATTGTAGCCAAAGATAACGGAGATCCACCACGCTCTGCCACGGTCACCATCAAAGTTTCCACTGTGGAGCAAGTAGTGGTCACGCAGTTAACAGAGACGACTGAGATGCCGATGGAATTTGACCTGTTCACAGATTTGAACCTGTATCTCTTGCTCAGTCTGGGGTCCGTGTCTTTTCTGCTGCTCATCACCATTTTAGTCATCATTGTTCTGAAGTGCCAGAAGCCCAAACCTTCCAAAGCAGCTGTTCACGGTCGAAACAGTGTTACCAGTCAGAGGAACTCGACGATCGGTGACTCCACCCTCATCTCCAGTGACGCTTACTGGTACAGTCTGTTTTTAGCTGAAACAAGGAAAGGAAAGGTCGTGGTTCGCCAGCCGTTGCCCAATGGCAGTGGCTTCATTGTGTCCAGTATACCACGGAGCGTAGCTTTCACGACCACCAGTGAATCCAGATCTTCCACGCTGCAGGTACATCATTCAAATACAAATAATTATTAAACACATATTGTAAGAACTTCAATATTGGAAACTTCTAACTGTTAGCATCATTACGAGGTCGAGTTATGGGTTTGATTAAAGAAACGACAGCTAAGGGGCGGCTGTGGCGCAGTTGGTAGAGCGGGTTGTCCACTAATCATAGGGTTGGCAGTTCGATTCCCGGCCCAGGTGACTCCACATGCCTTGGGCAAGTGTCCAAGTGTCCTTGGGCAAGACAGTGAACCCCAAGTTGCTCCCGATGGCAAGCTAGCACCTTGCATGCTTGGCACCCATGCCCATGCCGTGTGTGAATGGGTGAATGAGACACAGTGTAAAGCGCTTTGGATAAAAGCGCTATATACAGTGGTGTGAAAAAGTGTTTGCCCCCTTCCTCATTTCCTGTTCCTTTGCATGTTTGTCACACTTAAGTGTTTCGGAACATCAAACCAATTTAAACAATAGTCAAGGACAACACAAGTAAGCAATTTGTAAATGAAGGTGTTTATTATTAAAGGTGAAAAAAAATCCAAACCATCATGGCCCTGTGTGAAAAAGTGATTGCCCCCTAAACCTAATAACTGGTTGGGCCACCCTTAGCAGCAACAACTGCAACCAAGCGTTTGCGATAACGTGCAATGAGGCTTTTACAGCCTCATTCCTGGAGGAATTTTGGCCCACTCATCATTGCAGAATTGTCCTAATTCAGTTACATTAGAGGGTTTTCGAGCATGAACGGCCTTTTTAAGGTCATACCACAACATCTCAATAGGATTCACACAGGCTCATTGGGGGTTCGTTGGATGATTGGGTTGTTTTGGAACCCTTTTTCATAGACACATTATTCACATCAGTACACAACAAACACTGATTGAGTTAGCTGTGAAAGTGGAATTTATTCTGGATAAATTCAAATAAAGCTGTTGTGACTGTACTGGGTTTAGACTTAAGGCTAAATCAGGGCTGAGTTAAGTGTACCGTTAGAGAGAGTACCATTCAATGTTATGCTCTTAATACATTTACGGATGGTCTTGGTGCTATGATGCTTTTGTAAAACTCCACCTAGATCTATAACGCTAATAAATCTATTGACCAGTTTGATCCCACCACCAGTAAGAGTACTACCAGAGTACATAAAATACTTATATTTTGGCCAAAACAAACTAACAGTCTGAATATTGCACTAATTATGACAATGTGTTTTCTTTATTTTGACTAACCATCCTTTCTGTTTCCTGACAGGAATCCAGTAGTGATCTACCTTGATCATGAGTCTTCCGAAACAGATCCACATTCTGGGAGAACATTTATCTTGATCTAGTTGGAGAGGTCATGAGAATTCAGTTCTGATGAACTCTTATGACACATAAAAAACCTCATCTCATTGACCCGCCGTATTTCACGTCAACCTGTAATCGCAACTGCGACTTTGCATGGCTAAGAAGACTTTGTGTGACTTAAATAAGTCATGAAAGGACTCCAGAATATGGAATATCCAGAGGAAGGAAGAAGATAGTCGAAATATACCATACACCCTGGATTTGTGACAAGACGAGGAGAGATACTCATTCAAAAAATATTTTCGACTTTATTTTTTTTAACTTTGAAAACGACTTGATCTATTATGCATGCTAAACCAGTGCTACTCTGGTCAAGCACTCTGAACTGGACAAAAATTCATTTCATGTAAAATATCATCTGAAGAGCACAATTTCCTGAACCAGGCATGTGGCTTTTTGTTTGGTTATATGATAAACGGAACATGATCTATGGATCATACAAACATACAAATTCTCAAACAAGGAAATGAAGTTGGATTTTATTCGATTTTCAATGACAGATACAGTCGAAAGAGACGGAATACACTTTAACCCTACCCCGAACCTTAACCTTGTAACTTCTCATAAAAAACATGATGCGTGAATTGTTACAAATTTGTGTGTCATATGCAAATTGATCCAATAGGCTGTTTTTTTAAATAATAAGGTTACATATTGACTATGAATCTATAAAACTATAAAATATTATTATAAATAGAACTATAAAAACATTATTATTCTTCTTCTTCTTCTTCTTCTTATTATTATTATTATTATTATTAGTAGTAGTAGTAGTAGTAGTATTGTTGTATTACCACAATTATTATACAAGCAGTCCAGTGACAAACTCCTGTACTCCTCTGTTGGAATAAAAAACAACATTCGAACAGTGTTTGTAGCATATAACTATGATGAAATCCTGGAATATATACACATATAGCTCAGGTCAAATAAATGCTAACACTACCTGTCAGTATATAATACTTTCTACCTGTGTCTGCTTCACATCTGCTGCTCTCAAGACTATTTTAGTTTGCATTACAAGACCTTAATAGTATTTTTCAAACCCTGCTGCTTCCGATGCAACGAGACTACCCAACAAATCTTTGCAGCTAATGTGAAGAAATAACACATCCAACCATGCACGGGTATGTGTGTAGCTCCGAAGCTTTAAAGAAACAATAAGTAGCATTAGAATATTAGCTAAAGTAAAAAAAAAACCTCCAGAGAGAGAGAGAGAGAGAGAGAGAGAAAGAATATTCAGAATGCTGAGTTTACTCTAAATACATTTCTTTCCAAATCAGAAGCATAAAAACTACGTTAAATTATTTAAATGAATAAATAGAATCCTACTCAGCATTTACCAAGAAGTTGCGTATTTGTTTACTTCTGAAACGAGCGGAATAGTTAAGCACGTCTTTATTGGCACAATTAATCAAAACCTCCTGCAATAATGTCTGAAATGCATATTGAATATGCTTAGAGCAGAATGTGCTGTACATGGTTAGTCATGTGATCAGCAAACCGCCAACAATATTAGACTAGTTGTGACTAAAATCCTACTTACTGCTTCTTTAGATATTGTATGATCAGACTGTTTTTGTATAAAGAGCTGTATCGCTTTGGAATTTTTTGGCAAATGTAAGCGGATTTTTGACATTTTTAAAATGTTTTATAGATGTACGAAGGGCAAACACTTGTGTATATATGTATTATTATGCTAAGAACTGTATTGTATATGCTACTGCTTTGTCTTAAGTGCTTTATGTTCCACATTGTATTCATGCTGCAGTGTTCAAAAATGCCAAAATTATAAAAACGCCAGCTGTGTTTCATGAATGTAAAGATGAGACATGGTGGACAGTAAATGAGTGACTGGAAAAGAGAAAGTACAACATGTGTATCAGAAATGTGGGCCACGCGTTGCAGTTAAATTCACATTGCATCTCAATGAACAGGAAACCGCCTAATTAAAAAAAAATTGGATATACTGTATATGTGAATGAAATTGTCTGTATACGGTATATGGCACAATTTTAACAATAATACATTTGTTGCAAGAGCTTGTGTTGTGGCATTTTACACAATATTCTATATATAATTCTATATATAAAAACATTGTTATTTAATCAGTGATATAATTTGATGGGGAACTGCACACTGGAACAATCGGTTTCCAAATAAAAGCATCCACTTGGCCAAACATGTAAAAGGTTACAGTGAAATGTAAGAAGGACAAAACTGTGCCTTTTTTTTCTCTCTAAGTTCTGTGCTTTGCGAATGAGCACAGAAGTGGTTGGTGCCTAATGTTGGATGTGTGACTAAAATCTGAACAGTGTGTAAAGCGTGCCATCTGGACTGAGTGAAAATGATGAGATGAACAAAAGTTTCCTAAACGTATTTGTATTCAAAACAAATTTATGACAAAAAAGCCTCTGGTTATTCTTATTGTTCCCAGAATTATTAGTGTATGCTCTCAAAATTCAGTATTTATTTACATTTTTATGGCTTTAGTGCAGATCCTGAGTTCACTTTGTCATTGGATAGTGAGATGTTTTTCAGTAGATGTATGGACATAATATTTCCTTTCAAAATTCTCAGTATTAGAATGTTATTTCTTCTTTAAAGTTGCTCATGTAAATACAGGAAAATAAATAAAGCAACATTTATAAATTGCTTTGATTTTCTCTGGGTCCTGGTTATTTTATTTTATCTTTCTAGTTTGATTCATAAATATATTCTAAATGATCCAAATCCAAATGTAAATCTCATTTCATTTTACTGATTATAATTATAATCAGTAATTACAATTATAATTATGAACGCCTATATTTCCTATATCACTGTGCAGTGTGCATTCTGTGGGCTAAAGTCAGGGCCTACCACTCTCACCATGGTAACAGCCACCATGACAACCCCTCTGTCTCTCCTGATTTAGAGCAACATACCTTTTACATCGTTTATTTAGTCATTCAGTGTGAACACACACACGCACACACACACACCACACACACACACACACACACACACACAACACACACACACACACACAGAGCTCAGTTTCTTCTGTATTGCTTCTCTTTTTTCTCTTTTTTTCCAAGTGTGTGTGTGTGTGTGTGTGTGTGTGTACCTGTGTGTGTGTGTGTGTGCGTGTGTGTGTGTACCTGTGTGTGTGTGTGTGCGTGTGTGTGTGTAAGAGAGAGAGAGAGAGAGAGAGAGAGAGAGAGAGAGAGAGAGAGAGAGAGAGAGATGGGGTTACACCACTAGGCGGAACTGTTGGACAAGTTTAGACAACTCGACGCTGCAAAAAATATAGGCTATAAATAAAAAATAAATAATTTTTAAAAACTGGAAAATTAACTGAAAAAGCTCACATTAAATGCAAATCTTAAAAAAATCACCCTCTTTTTATTTTTAACGATGAGAAACCAGATTAAGTGTTTAAAATGTGTTTAAAATGATTTAAAAAAGCAAATCATACTCAAGATTTTTTTATTAGAAAATATTTTCCTAAAAGAAAACGTTTGTAACTAATAAAATATAAAATATAATATAAAGAATTCACTTTGAAAAGTTGGAAAAAATTTTGATTGTTATAGGTTAATCATCAATCCTGAAATGTTGTCCTAAAATCACTCAAAAACTGGAGCCTATGTAAAAAAATAAAAATAAAATAATAATAATACAGACAGACAGACAGATAGACAGATAAATAGATAGATTTCTACCAAGAAATCAGAAGTCTGTTCTCTTTTGGGCTTCTCTTATTATGAACGAATACCCAGTTACAGCTCAGTCAGGGGTGATAGTATCGTCTTATGTTTATATGAACTGAGCCAGAAATTTATTATAAATATTTAAAGATAATATAAACGCAGGATCAGTAGTTCTTCATACCGAAAACGTTGTAGATGATGGCTTCATCTCATGAGCTTGGACGTTTCTGGATTGTCTCTGCGTATTTACTGGCCTTTTGTGTGCGGTATGGCTTTTCCCGACAGATCTTTTACTCCGTGTCTGAAGAGGTGAGTCCGGGGACGTTTGTCGGAAATTTAGCCAGGGATTTAAACCTAAAAGTGGACGAGCTCGAGTCTCGCCTGCTGCGAATCGTTTCGGGATCAACGAAGAAACATTTTGATGTGAATATAAAAACCAGTGCTTTGTACGTCCTGGACACGATAGACAGAGAGGAGCTGTGTCCGAATAACAACGCGTGCACGGAAAGCTTGGAAGCCATACTCAACAATCCTTTAAATGTTTATAGCATTAAGGTAAAGATTCTGGACATTAACGACAACAAACATGCTTTTCCCGTAAAATCGCAAAATATCCGGATATCTGAGCACACAATTCCAGGGGCTAAATTTGCTCTTCTTGGAGCGGACAATCCAGATGTGGGAAGCAATTCTGTTTCCACATACAAGCTCTCAACAAACCCGTTTTTTAACTTGGAGGTGAATGGCGAGGCAGACAGTGCACCATATCCATAGCTGGTGCTCCAAAAAGCGCTAGACAGAAAAACAAGCCGAACTCCAGCTCTTCCTGACCGCACTGGATGGTGGAAAGCCACAGAGATCTGGCACCACAAATATTATCATCACCATTTTAGACGAGAACGATAACGCGCCGGTTTTTGCAAAGCAACTGTTTAAAGCTCAGGTTTTAGAGAACGCAGCTGTGCGTGCAGTGATATTGAAGATCAATGCTACCGATCCTGACGAGGGCGTCAATGGAGAATTCATTTACACATTTAAACAAGGTCAGAAAAGGATTGCGGACAAATTCGCTCAGAACAGCAACACTGGAGAGATAACAGTCAAAGGATTTTGGATTATGAAGAAGCAAACGCGTATGAGATTCTCGTCGAGGCCCGGGATAGAGGGCCAAGTCCACTGGCGTCGCACTGTAAAGTGTTAGTGGAGGTACTGGAGGGGCGGCTGTGGCGCAGTTGGTAGAGCGGGTTGTTCACTAATCGTAGGGTTGGTGGTTGATTGTGAATGGGTGAATGGGTGTGTGTGAATGGGTGAATGGGTGAATGGGTAATGTGCTTTGGATAAAAGCTATATAAGTGGATCTCAATGACCATTTATCACCGTCCAAGACAAGGATGGAAGTAAAAATGGAAAAGTGCGCTGTTTCGTATCTCAGAATTCTCCATTTGTATTAGAGTCAACACAGGGGAAATATTATTCACTGGTCCTCAATGGGGCTCTTGACAATGCTCTTGACAGAGAAGAAAACACACTGTATAATGTCTCAATAACAGCCACAGATGAAGGAGTCCCTCCTCTCACCAGCACCGTTGTCCTGACTGTACATATTTTCGATGTAAATGATAACGCACCTCGTTTCCATGAATCTTCTATGAATGTTTATGTTGAAGAGAACAGTCCAGCAGGTGCTCTAATAGCAAGTGTCTCTGCACAAGATATGGACTTTGGGGAAAATGCTCAAATAACTTATTAATTACTTAGCAATGCCTTTGTCTTCAGCTGTCAGCATCAACTCTGTCACTGGAGAAATGCAGCATGATAAACACTCACAATTATATGAAGGGTTAGAAAAAGCTAGAAGAAGAAGAAGAAATGCCCACGTGGGGTCGCTGTAGACCGTAAAGTGTAATTTAGATATTATTTAATGCAGGCCATTTTAGTAACCCGTCCCTACGAATGCTTCACAGAACCTCCTGGCACAGAGAAATGTCTGCATTTGGTTTTGCTTTTATAGCAAACGGCGTGTTTACATCTTTGTTTTTTTTTAATCCCACAATTTGAAGTCTTGCTTTTGCTTTAGGATGGATGCTGTTTTTGTCTCTTTGTCCACTTGGATTCTGCTCTCTGCTCTTTTGTTGGATTTATCCTCCTGTCAGATCGTGTATTCGGTCTCGGAGGAAGTAAACGAGGGAACCGTCGTTGGGAATATAGCAAAGGATCTGCACATCAGCGTTCAGGATCTTGAGACCCGAATGTTTCAGATGTTTTCCGCATCTAACAAAAAGTATTTTGAGGTCAATCTGAAGAACGGGGCGTTGCTTGTTAATGAAAGGATTGATCGAGAGGCGTTGTGCTCCACAGCTCGCAAATGTTCCGTCCATATAGAGGCTATGGTTCACAACCCGCTAAGGATGTTTCGTATTGAGGTAAATATATTAGACATAAACGATAATGCTCCGTCTTTTCCTAGCAGTAGCCAGATACTGAACATAACGGAGGTTTCTGCACCTGGAGAGAAATTCGCATTGTCTTTGGCTGAGGATCCAGACACGGAAAGCAATACAGTGAAAACCTATAAAATAACCCCTAACGAACACTTTTCTTTAGATGTACGAAATGGGGAGGAGATGATCTCCGTCGAGCTAGTGTTACAGAAAGCTTTAGATCGAGAAACGCAGCCAGTGATTCATATGGTCCTAAATGCTTTTGATGGAGGAAAACCTCCGATGTCTGGGACATTAGAGATCGTTGTAAATGTTTTGGATTTTAACGACAACCCCCCAGTTTTCAGTCAATCGCTTTACAAAGTTAAAGTGAATGAGAATTCCGCTTTTGGCACGCAGGTCATTTCCCTTTCAGCAACAGATTTAGATGAGGGAGTTAACAGTGAAATTGCGTATGCTATAGTCAGGCAAGGCAATGCTAAAGGCTCGGATCTGTTTTCAATTCACCATGAAAGTGGAATTATAATAGTCAAAGGTGTAATCGATTATGAGGAAACCGCTACTGTTGAATTGAGAGTTGAAGCTAAGGATAGGGGCCAACCTCCTAAAAGTTCTCAGTGCAAAGTGTTGGTTGAAATTATTGATATGAATGACAATCCACCGGAAATAGTGATGACCTCACTCACGAGTAATGTCAGAGAGGACTCTAAAGACGGCACAGCGGTGGCTGTATTTACAGTTTCTGATAAAGATGGAGGTAAAAATGGAGTGGTGCATTGCAACATTTTAAGCCCTGTTCCTTTCAAAATAGAGTCATACTATAGAAATTATTATTCATTAGTTGTAAACGGACCATTGGACAGGGAGAAAGTTGCTGCGTATAATATTACGCTAAAAGCCACAGACGAAGGAAGTCCATCACTATCTAGCATCAGTGTCTTAAGAGTAGATATTAGTGATGTCAATGATCATGCTCCTGTCTTTTCAAAACCTGTTATCAATGTTTATATTAAGGAAAACAGTCCAGCTGGGATTGTATTAGCGCAATTAAGCGCACACGACGCGGATGTGAACGAAAACGCGCATATATCATATGTGTTTCTTGGTACAGGGAAAGCCGACATTCCCTTAGAGATAAATTCGGAAAATGGTGATATATACAGCAAACGATCGTTTAATTATGAGGAGATCAAAATGTTCCAAGTTCGAGTTCAGGCCAGAGACTCCGGAGCTCCACCCTTGAGCAGCAATCTGACCGTGAAAGTTTTTATAATTGACGAAAATGACAACGCCCCGGTGGTTCTACCGCCTTACACCGAGTCAGGTTCCGTCAACACTGAGAACATCCCCTATTCTGCTGAACCAGGGTATTTTGTAGCTAAAATCAGAGCTGTAGACGCTGATTCAGGTTATAATGCACTATTATCTTATCACATGACCGAACCAAAGGGAACGAATCTCTTCCGAATCGGAACCAGCACAGGAGAAATAAGGACTAAAAGACGAATGAGTGACAATGACTTAAAAGCTCATCCGCTTATCATTACTGTCTCGGATAATGGAGAACCTTCACTGTCCACAACTATGAGTATTGAAGTTGTGGTTGTGGAAAATATGGACAGCGTGCAGCCTTCACTAAAACAAGTGCCAGTAAAGGAGGAGAATTTTTCTAATCTGAATCTCTATCTGCTAATCGCTATTGTCTCATTGTCAGTGATATTTCTACTGTGCCTCATCGCTTTAATAGCAGCTAAATGCTACGGGACAGACGGCGGTTTCAGCAGCTCCAGCGCTCCAGTGGTCACTACACACCCTGACGGGAGCTGGTCTTACTCTAAATCCACTCAGCAGTATGATGTGTGTTTTAGCTCAGACACACTGAAGAGTGACGTAGTAGTTTTCCCCCCGCCGTTTCCGCCCGCAGACGCAGAGCTGATCAGCATTATTGGAGGAGACACTTCTAACACCACACAAACTCTTCCGAGTACTACAAAGGTAGGATTTTTTAAATATTCATATTCTGTTTACGAAGAACTTATATAGGCAGCAGATTTATGTACAATTCTTTGGCACTTTGTTTTGCGGAACGACATGGCTTCACTTTTGAAACTTACTAATAGTTCGTACGAATCAACTCCAATATCTATCTATAACACATTTTTAACTCTCTTAATTTACTTTGGATTTGAAAACGCATTTTCTTTCCATTCGCGTTTTAAAGAATTGTTTTCAACAATTCAGCCATGAACAGCGTTCATTTGGATAGAGTGGGCTTGTACATTTTTATTTACACTTCTAGGCTAAAAATAAATGACAAAAATAATTAAGTACGGTAAAAAAAACAAAAAAAAAAAACCTTCAGCAGCCTTTATATGCGTCAGTCAAGACAATTATCTTCCGACAACATTTTGAACTATTTTGTTGTTGTCGTTGTTGCTAATTATATCTAATTTTAATAGGATGCCATAACATGAGATTATGCAGAATTTTTGGATGTTATAATTCAAGGTTACTGCAAAAGAAATCATGAAGTGAAAACTAAAGCAAAGCAAAAGCATTTTAATGTAGGCTTTAAAGAGAATCTGGTTTTAAATGGACACAAGAGGTCGGTGTTGACCGTGACACTGATAGTGAAGACGTTCCCATTCAGACTCCACCTGTATTTACATATACCAGAAAGGGGGAAGGCCAGGCAGACACCCTTCTGTAACCGAGCATAGGAAGACGTTTTTACTCTCCTAATTTCGAGCTTAATTGCACTGTAGCCGTGCGCAGAATTGAATTTTTATGTTTTATATGTGTGCACATGATTACTAATTGAACGATGGATGTCCTCTTTCACAAATCGCTTTTGTTTTTTCGGATTGTCCTGCCTCTTTGTTTGTGGAATTTGTCCTCCGCTCAGATAGTCTATTCCGTGACAGAGGAAGTAAATAAAGGCACCGTTGTTGGAAATATGGCGAAGGATCTTAACCTGAATGTCCTGGAATTGGAATCGCGCATGTTTCAGATTGTTGCTGGGTCCAACAAGAAGTATTTTGATGTCAATTCAAAGACGGGTGAGTTATATGTAGACGAGAGAATCAATCGAGAGGATCTTTGTCCTGCGGGTCAGACGTGTTCTTTACACCTTGAAGCAATTGCGCAAAATCCTTTAAGGCTGTTCAGTGTTAGTGTTAATATATTGGATGTAAACGATAACGCTCCATCGTTTCCATATAAAATATACAATCTAAACATTACAGAACATGCATTTCCTGGGGATAGATACCCTTTGCCGAGGGCGAGCGATGCAGATGTCGGCGTTAACTCGATTAAGACCTATAAGCTGAGCTCGAATGAATATTTTTCCCTAAACATTCAGAGCGGTATAGAACAGAATATGTCCCCACAGTTAATTTTACAGAAAGCCTTAGACAGGGAGAAGCAGGCGATGGTTAAACTCGTGCTCACTGCCATGGATGGAGGAAAACCCGCTAGGTCTGGCACTCTTGATGTAACTGTTAGTGTAATCGATGTAAACGACAACACTCCGACATTCAATAAGGAGCTGTATAAGGTCAGTGTCCCTGAAAACACGGTGTTGGGAAGCCAGATTATTAAACTAAACGCCAGTGATACAGACGTGGGAATGAATGGAGAAATCGTTTATTCACTGATAAACCATGGAAAAGAAAAGTCGAGCGACATTTTTCAAATAAACCCAGTCACTGGTGAAATCTCACTGAAAGGTCATTTGGACAGAGAGGACACTGCTGCGTTTGAGCTTCACGCACAGGCTCAGGACAAGGGATCTTCACCTCGGGCTTCTCACTGCAAAGTTTTAGTCGAAGTGCTGGACGTGAACGACAACGCACCTGACATTTCCCTCACATCACTCCCAAGCACTGTGAGAGAAGACACGACTTCTGGCACCGTGGTTGGACTGATAACGATTGCTGATAACGACGTAGGCCAGAACGGAGATATCAGAGCTGGGATTAAAGGATCCAGTCAATTTATTCTTCAACCATCTTACAAAAACTATTACTCGTTAGTAGTGGGTGCACCTCTGGACAGAGAAAAGACGTCTGAATATAACATCACTGTTACGGCTACTGATAAAGGCTCCCCGCCTCTTCGCAGCAATATGTTTCTTACTATTCACATTTCTGATGTAAACGACAATGCGCCTCGTTTTCCAGACAAAACCATGGATATCTACGTGAAGGAAAACAGTCGTGCTGGAAATATCATAGCAACAGTGACAGCGAAGGATGCAGATATAAACGAAAACGCTCACATTGTATATACTTTAATATCCAAAAACTATTTAACTTATATGGTAGACGTTAATTCTGCAAATGGTGATGTATATAGTAAACAGTCATTTGATTATGAGGCGATTAAGTCATTTCAGTTTCAAATTCAGGCCACTGACTCTGGTGTCCCACCTCTCACAAGCAATGCAACTGTGAACATTTTTATCCTGGATGAAAATGACAACAATCCTCTTATTTTACCTCCTTATTCTGAAACTGGATCAGTAAGTACCGAGAACATTCCCTACTCTGCTGAAGCGGGGTATTTTGTGGCTAAGGTCAGAGCTGTAGACGCTGATTCAGGTTATAATGCACTATTATCTTATCACATAACTGAACCAAAGGGAACGAATCTCTTCCGAATCGGAACCAGTACAGGAGAAATAAGGACTAAAAGACGAATGAGTGACAATGACTTAAAAACTCACCCGCTTATCATTACTGTCTCGGATAATGGAGAGCCAATCCTGTCAACGACTCTGTCTATGGAAGTTGTAGTCATGGAAAATATAGATGACACCCAGACAAACATTAGAAGAGTGCCAGTAAAGGAAGAGAATTTTTCTAAACTGAATCTCTATCTGCTCATCGCTATTGTCTCAGTGTCAGTGATATTTCTACTGAGCCTCGTGGCTTTAATAGCAGCTAAATGCTACGGGACACATAACAGCTCCAGCGCTCCAGTGGTCACTACACACCCTGACGGGAGCTGGTCTTACTCTAAATCCACTCAGCAGTATGATGTGTGTTTTAGCTCAGACACACTGAAGAGTGACGTAGTAGTTTTCCCCTCGCCGTTTCCGCCTGCAGACGCAGAGCTGATCAGCATTAATGGAGGAGACACTTCTAACAGCACACAAACTCTTCCGAGTACTACAAAGGTAAGAAGAGCGTTTGAACTTAATTCGAAATGAACAACTAATCTCCCATCATAATACAAAAAAATACTGCGAAATTGCTTTTATATGATGTAGATACAATATATGCTTTCTACTTTCAAATATATTTTGTTATTTGTCCTTTATTACGTGTCTTTTATTGACTATATGAGTTACTAGTCACTTCAGTACAATGGACAGCGACTGGTGTAATAAAGGGACAAGTAACTTTGATAGTTAATCTCAGTTAACTCAGTTAAATTCTATTGCTACTATACTAGAATAGTATAACGAAGAACCTACTCACTAACTCCACATGTGCAACATCAATACAAAATAAATACATAGAAATCACGGAATACAATGTACATAAACAACAGAGACACAATTCAGAATTAATGAAGAATACTGATAAATGCATTTTCTTGTAGCACAATAAGAATATTAATTATACTTAACAGACCATAGGTATTACATCTATACGGAAATTAAGTATGAAAGTGTAAACGTTGAAAAAAAGTAAGAATATTCTCTGACATCTCAGTAATGGTGTTGTATGAACAGCAATACTGCAACAGTATGTGTGTATATATATATATATATATATATATATATATATATATATATATATATATATATATATATATATATATATATATATATATATATATATATATATATATATATATATATATATATATATATATATATATATATATATATATATAATTTGCATAAATTGGCTTCATTCTGCGTGTGACTTGAGGTGCTATTGCACAACTATGAATTTCAATAAAGCAGTAATATTCTTCTCACGTTTTCTCACTGTACCTGACGAAAGGAGACTGGTGCCGCTTATGGTTTATTTATTTATTTATTTGTGTAATTATTTACCGTGGTTAACTGATATCAGTGCTTTAAAAATACTACGTTTTATGTGCATGAAATTAGTGAACAAAAACTTATGAAAAGCTAGATAATTCTCCGTTGCACCACATGGGGTCGCTGCAGACCGCGACATGGCAATATTATTCCACCTTTTCTTCATTTCACCACCCTCACAAAAATCAGGGATTCTATAAAACGCATTTGCAGACGGGATACGACATCTCTAGGATTTTATTGTGTTGTTGAATCTGAACGCTCGTGTAATTTTTTCATTGAATTCTATTTAAGACAGCGAGGGACACGTCGCAATGTATTTCTCAGGATGCTTCATATCGGTCATTTTAACGCTTCTTTGTTTATGGGAGATGTCATCTGGTCAGATTGTGTATTCCGTTTCAGAGGAAGTCAAAAAAGGGACGGTTGTCGGGAACATTGCTAAAGATTTGAACATCAATGTGCAAGACCTGGAATCTCGACTGTTTCAGATCGTGTCTGGATCTAATAAGAAGTATTTCGATGTGAATCTGAAGACGGGAGCGCTGTTCGTAAGTGAGCGAATTGACCGTGAGGAATTTTGCAATTTAGACCAGAAATGCGTCTTGAATCTCGAGGCCCTTGCTCAGAACCCTCATCATCTTTATAGGATTGAGATAACGATCGTGGACATAAATGATAACGCACCTCATTTCCCACTGCACACGTTCAAGCTGAATATTACCGAAAACGCTAGCCCTGGAGAGAGGTTTCTTCTTCCGGTAGCTGAGGATGACGATATAGGTAGTAATGCGCTGAAAGATTACCGACTGAGTACAAATGAGTTCTTCTTTCTAGATGTACAGAATGATGAGCAGAGTATGTCGGCTGAGCTGGTTATGCAAAAGGTTATAGATAGAGAAAAACAGTCATCTCTTCGCTTGCTGCTTAGCGCTCTGGATGGAGGAAAACCTCCCAAGTCAGGGACCTTGAATATAATTATAGATGTCATAGATGTCAACGACAACAGTCCAGTTTTTAGCGTGCCTCTTTATAAAGTAAAAGTGAAAGAAAATGTCTCATTAGGGACAAAAATTATCTCTGTCTCCGCCTCTGATTTAGATGAGGGCATACACAGTGACATAGTATACTCGATTTTAGGACACGGAAAGTCAAAAAAACATTTGTTCACCATAATCCCTGAAACTGGGCAGATTGTAGTAAATGGACAACTCGATTATGAAGAAAATCGAGCCGTTGAGTTAAGAGTTCAAGCAAGAGATAAAGGTATTCCTCCGCAGAGTTCACAGTGTAAAGTTTTGGTAGAAGTTTTAGATGAAAATGACAATCCTCCGGAAATTAAAACAACTCCATTACTAGGCAGCGTAAAAGAGAACACTAAACTTGCTACTGCTGTTGCTTTAGTTACAGTCTCTGATAATGATGGAGGCAAAAACGGCATTGTGCACCTTTCTATCAAGGGCTCTTTTCCTTTTAAATTAGAACTATCGTATAAAAACCACTACTCTTTGCTGGTAAACGGGCCTTTGGACAGAGAAAATATTTCTCAGTATACCATTCCTCTTGCGGCTGTAGATGAAGGAACTCCGCCACTTTCCAGCAGCGCTATAATAATTGTCGACATTGCTGATGTTAATGATAACCCTCCACGTTTCCCCACACCACTTGTAAACGCTTACATAAGAGAAAACGGACAAGTTGGAGATCGTGTAGTGAAAGTTTCAGCAGAGGATTCAGATCTTGGTAGAAACGCTGAAGTTTCATATTCACTGTTAGAGAATTCTAGAGGCGGGGTTCGGATATCACCGATGATAAACGTCAATTCTGTGAATGGTGAAATATGCACCACGCATACTTTTGACTACGAAGGAATAAAACGACTTCAGTTTATAGTAGAGGCTACAGACTCGGGAGTCCCTCCTTTAAGTAGTAACGTGACTGTGAACATTTTTATCCTGGATGAGAATGACAACAGTCCAGTTTTTCTCCCTCCTTATTCTGAACCTGGATCAGGAAACAGTGAGAACATTCCCTACTCTGCTGAAGCGGGGTATTTTGTGGCTAAAATCAGAGCTGTAGACGCCGATTCAGGTTATAATGCACTATTATCTTATCACATGACCGAACCAAAGGGAACGAATCTCTTCCGAATCGGAACCAGTACAGGAGAAATAAGGACTAAAAGACGAATGAGTGACAATGACTTAAAAGCTCACCCGCTTATCATTGCTGTCTCGGATAATGGAGAAACTTCACTGTCCACAACTATGAGTATTGAAGTTGTGGTTGTGGAAAATATGGACAGCGTGCAGCCTTCACTAAGACAAGTGCCAGTAAAGGAGGAGAATTATTCTAATCTGAATCTCTATCTACTCATCGCTATTGTCTCAGTGTCGGTAATATTTCTACTGAGCCTCGTCGCTTTAATAGCGGCTAAATGCTATGGGACAGACGGCGGTTTCAGCAGCTCCAGCGCTCCAGTGGTCACTACACACCCTGACGGGAGCTGGTCTTACTCTAAATCCACTCAGCAATATGATGTGTGTTTTAGCTCAGACACAATAAAGAGTGACGTAGTGGTTTTCCCCTCGCCGTTTCCGCCTGCAGATAAAGAGCTGATCAGCATTAATGGAGGAGACACTTTTAACGCCACACAAACTCTTCCGAGTACTACAAAGGTAAGGTTCAACTTCCTTTTTAGCTACGACAGACAATATATACCCCCCGCGCACAATGGTGAAACATCTGACATAACCTATCTTGTACAATCATGCAAAGCGCCGTGGGAAAACTAAATAACCGATTTACCTATTCACTGACATAAACCATAAACTACATCATGCCAAAGACGTTTTGTAGAAGTTGTCTTTTTGGTTTCCTCAATTAACTAAAAAACTAATATATTTTTGCATCAATAAAATATTATTTAAAAATAAAATATATTATTGCATATTAAAAAAAGACACCTGGATAGGCTAATAAACGGCTGTAGGGGAAAGGCTATTTTGAAAATGTTTATTTTAGTCAGCATATTTAAATGTTAAGTTTTAAATACCACGGATAACAATAATTACAAGCAAATACATTTTTTTAAAACTACTAGGCATACGTAAAAATAAGAAGGATCTTAAAGTAAGAAAAATACGTAAGTATGTTCCCCTGAAATTACTCTATTACTCTAAATTAGACAGTTCTCAATTAGGGGTTTTAAGCTACTCACATATTTCACATTTCTTTTGTCCAGCATCTGTTTTGCATTAACACTCCTAAAACCAGCTTTAGCCTCAAGGAGTCGCTGGTGACCGTGACATTGAAAGCTCACATCTCATAAGGAGCTCCCTACCTTCTCTGCTGTATAATCACAAAGAGGTGGAGTGTAAAGCAAGCTAAGACGAGAGACAATAGTCGAAAGGAAGTATCTGGATCGGCACACGACCCGTCTATATGGTGTAGGAATAGCAGGTCATTTAATAGTCGATGAGAATGATACCGCGTAAACACCACGAAGCCACGAGTTTTCTATCTGGCGGACCATCTGCGTGGATTAGGGCGCTGACGCTGCTGCTATTTTGTTTATCGGGTTTGTCTCACGGTCAGATTTCTTACTCCATCCCGGAGGAGGTGAAGAAAGGAACCGTGGTTGGAAATATAGCCAAGGACCTCAACATTGATGTTCAGGAGCTGCAATCACGCGCATTTCAGGTTGTGGCTGGATCAAATAAGAAGTATTTTGATTTAAATCCGAAAACTGGCGCTCTGTTTGTCCACGACAGAATCGACAGAGAGGAGCTGTGTGAGAGCAAGCATAAATGCTCCCTCAACATTGAGCTAATGGCACAAAATCCTATAAAGCTCTACCGCGTTGAGGTAAGCATTACAGACATTAACGACAACTCGCCGAAGTTTCCACTGCAAAAGCTACTGAAGAATATCACGGAGAACGTTGTAACTGGAGATCGGTTTGCTCTGTCTGCGGCCCGTGACATGGATGTCGGTATAAACGCAGTGAAAAGCTACACTCTGAGCCCCAGTGAACATTTTTCTCTGGAGGTTCAAACCTACGGACAGCAGAGTCTTTCTCCGGAATTGGTGTTGCAAAAACCTTTAGACAGAGAGAAGCAGTCTGTTATTAACCTCATACTGACTGCTGTAGACGGGGGGAAACCTCAAAGATCCGGGACACTTGATATAAAAATTCATGTTTTGGATATAAATGATAATAATCCCATATTTAGTAAACCTATGTATAAAGTTCAGATACAAGAAAATGCGTCTTTCGGAACGAAGATTTTTACTGTCACTGCAACCGACTCTGATGAAGGTGTAAACGGAGAAATTATTTATTCACTTGTAGGTCAAAACGAAAATTCAGCATCAGATTTATTTTCTATAAATAACATAACAGGAGAGATTCAAGTTAAAGGAAATATTGACTACGAAGAAACCCCTGCGATTGAATTGAGAATACAAGCGCAGGACAAAAGCGTCTCACCAAGACACACTAACTGTAAAGTGATAATTGAAGTAGTGGATGTGAATGACAATGCACCAGAGATATCAGTCACTCTTCTCATGAGCTCTGTAAGCGAGGACATCAAACCTGGTACAGATGTTGCATTAATCACTGTATCAGATAAAGACAGTGGAACGAATGGTAAAGTAGATTGTAAAATTATAGCACCGAGTCCTTTTAAATTACAGTCATCATACAATAACTTTTATTCTCTTGTTGTAAATGAAGCTCTGGACAGAGAGCGAATCTCGCAGTATGATGTCACAGTTCTAGCTAATGATGAGGGAACTCCTTCCCTCTTGAGCAGTTACTTTATAACAGTTCATGTCTCTGATGTGAATGATAACGCGCCTGTATTTCCTGCACCGGTCATAAATATTAGCGTGAAAGAGAATAGTCCAGTTGGAGGGCTGATGGCATCACTAACGGCACGAGACTTAGACATCGGTGAAAATGCCCTTGTTTTGTATTCTTTAATTAATGCCGAGGGCAGCAGAGTGTCAAATCTGATGAACATTAACTCACACACCGGTGAACTGTACAGCCTGAAGTCTTTCGATTACGAAGAAACCAATCGACTTCAGTTTAAGGTTCAAGCCACTGACTCTGGTGTCCCTCCACTAAGTAATGATGTGACTGTGAACATTTTTATCCTGGATGAGAATGACAACAGTCCAGTTTTTCTCCCTCCTTATTCTGAACCTGGATCAGTAAACAGTGAGAACATTCCCTACTCTGCTGAAGCGGGCTATTTTGTGGCTAAGGTCAGAGCTGTAGACGCTGATTCAGGTTATAATGCACTATTATCTTATCACATGACCGAAGCAAAGGGAACGAATCTCTTCCGAATTGGAACCAGTACAGGAGAAATAAGGACTAAAAGACGAATGAGTGACAATGACTTAAAAGCTCACCCGCTTATCATTACTGTCTCGGATAATGGAGAAACTTCACTGTCCACAACTATGAGTATTGAAGTTGTGGTTATGGAAAATATGGACAGCGTGCAGCCTTCACTAAAACAAGTGCCAGTAAAGGAGGAGAATTTTTCAAACCTGAATCTCCATCTACTCATCGCTATTGTCTCAGTGTCATTGATATTTTTACTGAGCCTCATCGCTTTAATAGCAGCTAAATGCTACGGGACAGACGGCGGTTTCAGCAGCTCCAGCGCTCCAGTGGTCACTACACACCCTGACGGGAGCTGGTCTTACTCTAAATCCACTCAGCAGTATGATGTGTGTTTTAGCTCAGACACACTGAAGAGTGACGTAGTGGTTTTCCCCTCGCCGTTTCCGCCTGCAGACGCAGAGCTGATCAGCATTGATGGAGGAGACACTTTTACTCGAAACCAAACTCTTCCCAGCATTGGGAAGGTAAGACCATTTTTATTTAGCCTCTTTCTGATTTTTTAAGCGTTTTTAAACCGTTTGCTCTGTTTTTTGTTGTGTATCATAAAACCGCTTGCAGCTTTGAATTAGCCTACACAAAGTTTTCTAATGGCACGTCCATCTCACCTGAATTTCATCTAATGTTTCTTATAATTGTACGAGTTCTCGTAAAATAGATGAAGCTTGCTATTTAGTTCTGCTCAGTAATTTTGTCGATCTTCTGCGGCTCTGAAGTCAGTTGTCTAATTCATTATGCCAGTTCTTATATGTTCATTTTGACGGAGACAAATATTTTCACAGGGTTTATTGAGGTGATAGTGTTGAAGTCATGTATTCATGTCGGATTTGCTTTTAAAATAAATATAAGCAGAGTTTTAACGAACGTTTGTCGCGTTTCTTCCTGTTTTGAATTGAATTCAGCACCACACATTTGGACAGCAACACGCGTCACGTTGTTACACGGTACTATATGGGAAACATTGCTGAGAAAAAGCTTAAAAATGGAGCGACTGAAGCAAAAGCAAGCGACACACAACGTAGCCATTTAGGAACTTTTTACTGACTTCGTGAAAGATTTTTAAATATTTATAAGACAGTGTCCTGATAGTGCAGGAAAGTTTTTGCTTCTTCAGCCTGCACTGGCCCTGCTAGCTCACCAACTTAAACTATGAACTTAAGTAAGCAACCTGACTTGTATTTTTTTTAGAGAAATAACATAGCAGAACTCACGGAGACTGGATTCAGAAGCAGCAGGTTTATTCAGCAATTAGCAAGACAGCAAAATTAACCCAGCTGGGCCCAGCGGTACACGCCACATGGAAATATAGCATGCACCAAAATACAATCGTTTACAATGTGTCTTATATACAATTAAAGCATCCATGTACATAAGGGTGTGCCCTTATCTTAATTCTGCACACCTTTTTTTCCACTTAAGTCTTTCTAATGGGCCTCTATTTTTTAGTGAGTCTTTTTGCCTGCATCTGCTCTTCTCTTTCAGCGCGCGTGTCATGAGTGCATGCGGTCCTTATCTATTCCTATGTCATGGCCTCTCTCTTTTTTCTCGACGGTGTTCTGGGCGGGTGATTTATATGTTTCATTTGTTTAATGTCTTTTAATGTTATCCTTGCATCTAAATGTACGATCCAAAACCATCTATCCTGGTTCTTCTAGGCAGAACCCTAGACCTCTTATTAAAAGGGAAAAAAAAGATTAATACTTTTTCCCAAACATACTTTACTGTGCCTTTAATAAAGAAAATATACGCATATATCATATGGTACAAGGACTCCCAGTAGAGCCTGGACAGTGAACTGTAAAATTATGTATCCCCCAAGATCTTATGTAAAACCCATGATTGTTAAAAAAAAAGTCATTCGTTTATGTGTTTTTATTAAACTACACAAAGTTTTCAAAACTCTTTTTCTGTGTGTGTGAGTGTGTGTGGGCGTGTCTATTTTACGTAAGCATGAATTTTCTTATCATCCCTGCAGGCTAACTTCGCTCGGGTCCTTTCGACACTAAGTTTTTTTCAACTATTGTAAAAGAAGGTTTTCCTTTTTAATGTCTATATTTTCTATTTCAATCTAATATAATTTTCCAACAATAGGAAACAGCACGATGGCAAGAAATTTAAAAGATATATCCCAAGTTTTCCAAAAAGCGGTCTTTTAACAAGCACTTTAATAAGATAAATGTATTCCATCTAAAAAACAAATCGAAATAATTAGATTTTTTTTATTGCAATTGTCATTAATCGCAAGTTTTAGAGTTTCAGTGAGTGAGTACAGTAGCCAGGAATCAATTTCAATAGGAGATGAGGACACACATTTGTTATTTTAATCATTTAAGAAAATGGATAAACTAGATTGTAGTATATAAAACTAGATATACGTTTCAGTTTCTTCTCTTGCAGTAAACCTGTTGTACTTCATGTCCCATTACCTCAATATCTCTGAGATCAGAATGTAGCGATTTGGCTTCCCCAACAGAAACGGGGAACATTTTTAACTGTGATTGGTTCTATTCAATTTTTAGCCAGCTGGTAGCCAATACAATGCGATTACACAAAACCTATTTAGCATATTTGTTACTTGGCGTGGATAAATATAGAATTGTAAAAATCATCATTCTGTTCACGTTTTAAGAACATAATTGAAGCACAAGTGCTGCGCAAAACATGTAATTTGACATTGAATAGTATTGTTTTGCCGAGTATTTGCCGAGGATTTGTACTTTAAAGATGTTAATAAAGTTTATATTATATTGTGTTAATTATCCACAAATATACGATGGAATTTGAAAATATTTCAGGGGAGTTCAAACACGAAACTCACCCCTCCCCCAGCCCTTTGTCACGCAACTTGTGGTAGTGTTCAGTTATTCAAATATTAGAGCAATAACACGGCAAAGTTAAATAACTTCATACTTTCACTTTCTCCATTTCTGTCATATAATCATATTTGTTTCATATTTGTATTATATTCATACGATTATTGAATTAGTCAAATAAGTGATAAAACACTACAATTACAAAATGCGATTGTAAAAATATGAATTTTAATATGCGGCTTATTTGGAATGAGAATATAAACGCTAACGTGATTCGCATAATGAAATCCAACAGAATCTATTAGACTTAATTCCTGAAAATGCACAAAAGGTTATTTGTGTAACTGACAGTTTAACATCTCCACTATTAGTTCACCACCAATTCATCATGTTAAAAATTAATCACACACAAAACACATTATTTGAATCAAGTTTCATAACGATAGTTTTTCCTGACAACGTCAGATGTTTATTTCCACACAAGATGTCGCTGTAGACCGCGAGTTGGAGATATTCGCACATTATTAATACTCCACCTAACGCAGAACAGGAGAACAGAGCGTCACATACTTCTGACTTCATCAGGTCTCGCTGCAGACACTGGATTAAATAAAAACACTCCATCGACTTATTTTATTTTTGAATATCCAGTAAAGCAAGCGATGGACAGTGCTCGCTCTGCCGGGATGAAGGCTCTGCTGCTGCTTTGTTTAACGGATTTGTATTACGGTCAGATTTCCTACTCGGTTTCAGAGGAGGCCAAGAAGGGAACCGTTGTTGGAAATCTATGGAAGGATCTCAATCTCAGTGTGCAGGAACTGGAGAGGCGCATGTTTCAGCTTGTGACAGGATCTAACGCCAAGTATTTCGAGGTAAATCGGAAAACCGGCATTTTATTAGTTAAGGACAGAATAGACAGAGAGGAGCTGTGTGAAAGCAAACAGAAATGCGTACTGAATGTTGAAGCGATGATCCACAATCCTCACAAACTCTACCGTGTGGAAATTAATATATTAGACATTAATGATAACTCTCCGGTGTTTCCTCGTCAATCAGTTGCTTTGAATATTAGTGAAAATGTGCTTCCGGGAGATCGGTTTCCATTAACCAAAGCACGTGACATGGACATGGGTAGTAACTCAGTGAAAACCTATAAAATAAGCACAAATGAATATTTCTCATTGGACATACAGAGTGATTCGGCTGAACTGGTCCTTCAGAACTCTCTGGACCGCGAGAAAGAGTCAGTGTTCAAGCTCGTGCTGACTGCTGTAGACGGCGGGATTCCTCCCAGATCTGGAACAATGCAGATAGTTATAAACGTGTTGGATGCAAATGATAACAGCCCTGTTTTTACCAAACCTCTGTACAAAATCAAGGTCAATGAGAATGCACCCACAGGAACAAAACTTGTCACGGTTTCCGCATCAGATGCAGATGAGGGTATTAACAGTGAGCTGTCGTTCTCCATTATTACTGATGACGAACACTCGGCGTTAGACATGTTCTCCATAAATACTGTTTCTGGTGATATTATTGTCAAAGGTAATATTGATCATGAGGAAAGTCCCGCCGTGGAGCTTAGAATTCAGGCTCAGGACAAAGGACATCCACCAAGAATGTCACGATGCAAAGTGATAATTGAAGTAGTGGATGTGAATGACAATGCACCAGAGATATCAGTGACTCTGCTCTTGAGCTCCATTAGCGAGGACATCAAACCTGGTACAGATATTGCATTAGTCACTGTATCAGATAAAGACGGTGGAACGAATGGTAAAGTAGATTGTAAAATTCTTGCACCGAGTCCTTTTAAATTACAGCTATCATATAAAAACTCTTACGCTCTTGTTGTGAATGAAGCTCTGGACAGAGAGCGGATCTCGCAATATAATGTCACAGTTCTAGCTAATGATGAGGGAACTCCTTCCCTCTCGAGCAGTAACGTTATAACAGTTCATGTCTCTGATGTGAATGATAACGCGCCTGTATTTCCTGCACCGGTCATAAATATTAGCGTGAAAGAGAATAGTCCAGTTGGAGGGCTGATGGCATCAGTAACGGCACGAGACTTAGACATCGGTGAAAATGCCCTTGTTTCGTATTCTTTAATTGATGCAGAGGGGAGCAGGGTGTCAAATCTGATGAACATTAACGAACACACCGGTGAACTGTACAGCCTGAAGTCTTTCGATTACGAAGAAACTAAAGGACTTCAGTTTAAAGTTCAAGCCACTGACTCTGGTGTCCCGCCACTAAGTAGTAACGTGACTGTGGACATTTTTATCCTGGATGAGAATGACAACAGTCCAGTTTTTCTCCCTCCTTATTCTGAACCTGGATCAGTAAACAGCGAGAACATTCCCTACTCTGCTGAAGCGGGGTATTTTGTGGCTAAGATCAGAGCTGCAGACGCCGATTCAGGTTATAATGCATTATTATCTTATCACATTACCGAACCAAAGGGAACGAATCTCTTCCGAATCGGAACCAACACAGGAGAAATAAGGACTAAAAGACGAATGAGTGACAATGACTTAAAAGCTCATCTGCTTATCATTACTGTCTCGGATAATGGAGAACCTTCACTGTCCACAACTATGAGTATTGAAGTTGGGGTTATGGAAAATATGGACAGCGTGCAGCCTTCACTAAAACAAGTGCCAGTAAAGGAGGAGAATTTTTCTAATCTGAATCTCTATCTGCTCATCGCTATTGTCTCAGTGTCAGGGATATTTTTACTAACCCTCGTCGCTTTAATAGCAGCTAAATGCTACGGTACAGACGGCGGTTTCAGCAGCTCCAGCGCTCCAGTGGTCACTACACACCCTGACGGGAGCTGGTCTTACTGTAAATCCACTCAGCAGTATGATGTGTGTTTTAGCTCAGACACACTGAAGAGTGACGTAGTGGTTTTCCCCTCGCCGTTTCCGCCTGCAGACGCAGAGCTGATCAGCATTGATGGAGGAGACACTTTTACTCGAAATCAAACTCTTCCCAGCACTGGGAAGGTAAGACCATGCTTTATTTAGTGTATTTCTATTTTTTAGAGAGCTTATGTGTGTCATTACATGGTTGCGGGTTTGAAGTACACAAACACTTCCAATTCAACTTCAAACTCGCTTTTTAGTAACGGGAAATTCCATTTTTTAAATAAATATCTGTATCTAACCAGTTTTTTTTGTATAAACATGTTTTGTTCGATTTAATCTACCGTAAGTGTTACACAACTTTTCTCGTGTTTCTTACAGTTTTGGAGTAAAATCAGCACCACAGAGTTAGACAGTGACGTGTTTCGCTTTTATAAACGGAATTTGGAAATGTTGTTGATATCATCCGTAACTGTAGGAGAAAAAAGACAAATAGAACACGAGAAAGGAAAACACAAGTTTCTATCTATTTTTTTACTCATTATAAGCAGAGCGTTTTGTCATTATTTTTAATTACTTGGTCTTTCAATGGCTTTCTAATACACACACAAAAATGTGTGACTAACAAATATGTAGTAAATTGTTAAATAATTGTTTCCATGTTTTTTTTTCTGAATTTGTTGAAAAACAACGCTTGCTAGGTTTAAGCTTAAACATTCAACTTTTGATATTTGAAATTACAGTTATAAAATATTACACTTCTTTTTTTTTTTAATATGAAAAGTCATAGGTTATATTGCAAATATTTTAATAAATGTTTAAATAAACCATCTTATTCCAAAAGGGTTAACAGCAGTAGGGCATTTTTAGTAATGACACGCCAAATTGTCTTGTGAAGATTATACAACTGTATAATCATACAGGCACTAATACACTTCTTAAAAACTACAAACTGTTTTTTTGTAACTAAGGGTTAAAATCTCTTATATTTTCTTACAAAAGTAAGGCGTTAACAGTGATTTTCACTTAGAATTTCGGGTATTTCAATGCAGTTTTCATAAAAATACTTTCCTCAGTTGTATTGTCAGATTGTTATTTCCTCACAAGATGTCGCTGTAGACCGTGAGTTGGAGATATTGGCACATTATTAATACTCCGCCTAACGCAAAATTGACAACAGACCGTCACATAATTCTGACATCAGCAGGCCTCGTGCTCGTGTGTTTTTCTTCTTCTTGCAGACATTGGATTAATTAAAAGGACTCTTTCGACTTATTTTTATTTGAATATCCAGTAGAAGGAAGTGATGGTTGTATCGGACAGTGCTCGCTCTGCCAGGATGAAGGCTCTGCTGCTGCTTTGTTTATGGGATTTGTGTTACGGTCAGATTTCCTACTCGGTTTCTGAGGAGGCCAAGAAGGGAACCGTTGTTGGAAATCTAGCGAAGGATCTCAATCTCAGTGTGCAGGAACTGGAGTCGCGCATGTTTCAGATTGTGACTGGATCTAACGCCAAATATTTCGTGGTAAATCGGAAAACCGGCATTTTATTAGTTAATGATAGAATAGACCGAGAGGAGCTGTGTGAAAGCAAACAGAAATGCGTACTGAATGTCGAAGCGATGATCCACAATCCTCACAAGCTCTACCGTGTGGAAGTTAATATACTAGACATTAATGATAACTCTCCGGTGTTTCCTCGTCAATCAGTTGCTTTAAATTTTACTGAAAATATGCTTCCGGGAGATCGGTTTCCAGTGATCAAGGCAAGAGACATCGATGTTGGTAATAATGCAGTGAAAACCTATAAAATAAACACAAATGAATATTTTTCCCTGGACATGCAGAGTGATTCGGCTGAGCTCGTGCTTCAGAAATCTCTGGACAGAGAGAGAGAACCGGTGATCAAGCTCGTGCTGACTGCTGTAGACAGCGGTACTCCTCCCAGATCCGGAACAATGCAAATAATTATTAATGTGCTGGATATAAACGACAACAGCCCCGTTTTTACGAAGCCTCTTTACAAAGTCAAGGTCCATGAGAATGCAAATGTAGGGACTAAAATCCTGACAGTTTCCGCAACAGATGCAGACGAGGGAAATAACGGGGAAGTGTCATACTTGATTGTAATCGATGAGCAAAACTCGGCGTTAGACTTATTCTCCATAAATCCTGTTTCTGGCAATATCACTGTCAAAGGTAATGTTGACTATGAGAAACATCCTGCAGTTGAACTACGAATCCAAGCTCAGGACAACGGACAGTCTCCTAGAATGTCCAGATGTAAAGTGCTAATTGAAGTATTGGATGTGAATGACAATGCACCAGATATATCAGTCACTCTTCTCATGAGCTCTGTAAGCGAGGACATCAAACCTGGTACGGATATTGCATTAGTCACTGTATCAGATAAAGACAGTGGAACGAATGGTAAAGTAGATTGTAAAATTCTTGCACCGAGTCCTTTTAAATTACAGCTATCATATAAAAACTCTTACGCTCTTGTTGTGAATGAAGCTCTGGACAGAGAGCGGATCTCGCAATATAATGTCACAGTTCTAGCTAATGATGAGGGAATTCCTTCCCTCTCGAGCAGTAATGTTATAACAGTTCATGTCTCTGATGTGAATGATAACGCGCCTGTATTTCCTGCACCGGTCATAAATATTAGCGTGAAAGAGAATAGTCCAGTTGGAGTGCTGATGGCATCAGTAACGGCACGAGACTTAGACATCGGTGAAAATGCCCTTGTTTCGTATTCTTTAATTGATGCAGAGGGCAACAGAATGTCAAATCTGATGAACATTAACGAACACACCGGTGAACTGTACAGCCTGAAGTCTTTCGATTACGAAGAAACTAAACGACTTCAGTTTAAAGTTCAAGCCACTGACTCTGGTGTCCCGCCACTAAGTAGTAACGTGACTGTGGACATTTTTATCCTGGATGAGAATGACAACAGTCCAGTTTTTCTCCCTCCTTATTCTGAACCTGGATCAGTAAACAGCGAGAACATTCCCTACTCTGCTGAAGCGGGGTATTTTGTGGCTAAGGTCAGAGCTGCAGACGCCGATTCAGGTTATAATGCACTATTATCTTATCACATGACCGAACCAAAGGGAACGAATCTCTTCCGAATCGGAACCAGTACAGGAGAAATAAGGACTAAAAGACGAATGAGTGACAATGACTTAAAAGCTCACCCGCTTATCATTACTGTCTCGGATAATGGAGAACCATCATTATCCACAACTATGAGTATTGAAGTTGTGGTTGTGGAAAATATGGACAGCGTGCAGCCTTCACTAAGACAAGTGCCAGTAAAGAAGAAGAATTTTTCTAATCTGAATCTCTATCTGCTCATCGCTATTGTCTCAGTGTCAGTGATATTTCTACTGTGCCTCATCGCTTTAATAGCAGCTAAATGCTATGGGACAGACGGCGATTTCAGCAGCTCCAGCGCTCCAGTGGTCACTACACACCCTGACGGGAGCTGGTCTTACTCTAAATCCACTCAGCAGTATGATGTGTGTTTTAGCTCAGACACACTGAAGAGTGACGTAGTGGTTTTCCCCTCGCCGTTTCCGCCTGCAGACGCAGAGCTGATCAGCATTAATGGAGGAGACTCTTTTACTCGAAACCAAACTCTTCCCAGCACTGGGAAGGTAAGATCAAGCTTAATTTAGCCTCTTCCTAATTTTTAAGCGTTTTTAGTCTCTTGTTTAGTCTCTTTTTTGTGTGTTATTAAACCGCTTGTGGCTTTGAAGTACACAAAGTTTTTCAATGGCACGTCAATCTCACCTGAATTTCATCTGCTTTTACTTATAATTGTACGAGTTCTCTTAAAATATATGAAGCTTGCTATTTACTTCTGCACAGTAATGTCGATCTCCAGTGGCTCTGAAGTCAGTTGTCTAATTCATTATGTCAGTTCTAATATTTTCGTTTTGACGGAGAGAGTTTTTCCATAAGGTTTGTTGGGGTGATAGTGTTGAAGTCATGTATTCATGTCGGATTTGCTTTTAAAATTAAAATAAGCAGAGTTTTAAAGAACGTTTGCCGGGGTTCTGCGTGTTTTGAATTGAATTCAGCACCACATAGTTGGACAGCGACACGTGTCACGTCTTTAAACGGTACTATATGGGAAACATTGCTGAGAAAAAGCTTCAAAATGGAGCGACTGAAGCAAAAGCAAGCGACATACAACGTAGCCATTTAGGAACTTTTTACTGACTTCGTGAAAGATTTGTAATATTTATAAGACAGTGTCCTGATAGGAAACAGAACGAGGATAAGTGATTTCAAAGACATATTCCAAGTCTCCCCAAAAATGTGTCTTTTAACAAGCACCTTATTAAGATAAATGTATTCCATCTAAAAAAAAAAAAAAAAAAAAAATATATATATATATATATATATATATATATATATATATATATATATATATATATATATATATATATATATATAGAGAGAGAGAGAGAGAGAGAGAGAGAGAAAACAACAGATATTATTGTATTGCAATTGTTATTAATCACAAGTTTTAGAGTTTGAGTGAGTGTGTACCGTAGCCAGGAATCAATTTCAAATGGAGATGAGAACACACATTTGTTATTTTAATCATTTAAGAAAATGGATAAATTTGATTGTATTTTCTAAAACTACATATACGTTTCAGTTTCTTCTCTTGCAGTAAACCTGTTGTACTTCATGTCCCATTACCTCAATATCTCTGAGATCAGAATGTAGCGATCTGGCTTCCCCAACAGAAACGGGGAAAATTCTTAACTCTGGTTCTATAAATTTTTTTAGCCAGCAGGTAGTCAATACAATGCGATAACACAGAGTTAATTTGCATATTTGTTACTTGGCGTGGTTAAATATAGAATTGAAAACATCATCATTCTGTTGACGTTTTATGAACATAGTTGCAGCACAAGTGATGCGAAAAACATGTAATTTGACATTGAATAGTGTTTTACCGAGTGTTTGTACTTTAAAGATGTTAATAAAGATTATATTATATTATATTATATTATATTATATTATATTATATTATATTATATTATATTATATTATATTATATTATATTATATTATATTATATTATATTATATTATATTATATTATGTTATATTATATTATATTATATTACATTATATTAATTATCCACAAATATACGATGGAATTGGAAGCTATTTCAGGGGAGTTCAAACCCGAAACTCATCCCCTCCCCAGCCCTTTACTACGCAACTGGCGGTAGTGTTCAGTTATTCAAATATTACTGCAATAACACGGCAAAGTTTAATAACTTCATACTTTCACTTTGTCCATTTGTTTCAATTAATCATATTTGTTTCATATTTATATTATATTCATATGATTATTGAATTAGTCAAGTTAGTGATAAAACACTACAATTACAAAATGCGATTGTAAAAATCTCAATTTTAATCCGCGGCTTATTTGGAATGAGAATTTAAACACTAATGTGATCCTTATAATGAAATCCTACAGAATCTATTAGACTTAATTCTGAAAACACAATTTTTTTTGTATAACTGAGAGATTAACATCTCCACTTTTAGCTTACCACGAATTCATCATTTCAAGAATTAGTCACACACAAAACACATTATCATAACGATAGTTTTACTGATAATGTCAGATTGTTATTTCCACACAAGATGTCACTGTAGACCGTGTGTTGGAGATATTGGCACATTATTAATACTCCGCCTAACGCAGAACAGAACAACAGAGCGTCACATACTTCTCGCAACAACAGAGCTCGAGTATTTTACGTTTTATTTCAGACATTGGATTAAATAAAAGCACTTTTTCTGCTTATTTTTTTTTGAATATCCAGTAAAGGAAGCGATGGTTGTATCGGACAGTGCTCGCTCTGCCTGGATGAAGGCTCTGCTGCTGCTTTGTTTAAGGGATTTGTGTTACGGTCAGATTTCCTACTCGGTTTCTGAGGAGGCCAAGAAGGGAATCATTGTTGGGAATCTAGCGAAGGATCTCAATCTCAGTGTGCAGGAACTGGAGACGCGCATGTTTCAGCTTGTGACTGGATCTAACGCAAAGTATTTCGAGGTAAATCGGAAAACCGGCATTTTATTAGTTAATGACAGAATAGACCGAGAGGAGCTGTGTGAAAGCAAACAGAAATGTGTACTAAATGTCGAAACGATGACCCACCATCCTCACAAGCTCTACCGTGTTGAAATTAATATACTAGACATTAATGATAACTCTCCGGTGTTTCCAGATCAAACAATCCTTTTGGAAATTAGTGAAAATGTGCTTCCGGGAGATCGGTTTCCCTTAACAACTGCGAGTGACATAGACATCGGTAGTAATTCAGTGAAAACTTATAAAATAAACACAAATGAATATTTCTCATTGGACATGCAGAGTGACTCTGCTGAACTGGTCCTTCAGAAATCTCTGGACAGAGAGAGAGAATCGGTGATCAAGCTCGTGCTGACTGCTGTAGACGGCGGGACTCCTCCCAGATCCGGAACAATGCAAATTGTTATCAATGTGCTGGATATAAATGATAACAACCCAGTGTTCACTAAACCTGTGTATAAAGTCAAGGTCCATGAGAATTCATCTGTAGGAACTAAAATCTTGACAGTTTCCGCATCAGATGTAGACGAGGGTGTGAACGCTGAAGTGTCATACTCGATTGTAAGCGATGCCCGAATCTCGGCGTTAGACTTATTCTTTATAAATACTGTTTCTGGTGATATCAATGTCAAAGGAAATATTGATCATGAGGAAAGTCCCGTCGTGGAGCTTAGAATTCAGGCTCAGGACAAAGGACATCCACCAAGAAAGTCTCGATGTAAAGTGTTAATTGAAGTAGTGGATGTGAATGACAATGCACCAGAGATATCAGTGACTCTGCTCTTGAGCTCCATTAGCGAGGACATCAAACCTGGTACAGATGTTGCATTAATCACTGTATCAGATAAAGACAGTGGAACGAATGGTAAAGTAGATTGTAAAATTCTTGCACCGAGTCCTTTTAAATTACAGCTATCATATACAAATTCTTACGCTCTTGTTGTGAATGAATCTCTGGACAGAGAGCGGATCTCCCAATATAATATCACAGTTCTTGCTAATGATGAGGGAACTCCTTCCCTCTCGAGCAGTAACGTTATAACCGTTCACGTCTCTGATGTGAATGATAACGCGCCTGTATTTCCTGCACTGGTCATAAATATTAGCGTAAAAGAGAATAGTCCAGTTGGAGGGTTGTTAACATCACCAACGGCACGAGACTTAGACATCGGTGAAAATGCCCTTGTTTCGTATTCATTAATTGTTGCAGAGAGCAGCAGAGTGTCAAATCTGATGAACATTAACGAACACACCGGTGAACTGTACAGCCTGAAGTCTTTCGATTACGAAGAAACCAAACGACTTCAGTTTAAAGTTCAAGCCACTGACTCTGGTGTCCCGCCACTAAGTAGTAACGTGACTGTGAACATTTTTATCCTGGATGAGAATGACAACAGTCCAGTTTTTCTCCCTCCATATTCTGAACCTGGATCAATAAACACTGAGAACATTCCCTACTCTGCTGAAGCGGGGTATTTTGTGGCTAAAGTCAGAGCTGTAGACGCTGATTCAGGTTATAATGCACTATTATCTTATCACATGTCAGAACCAAAGGGAACGAATCTCTTCCGAATCGGAACCAACACAGGAGAAATAAGGACTAAAAGACGAATGAGTGACAATGACTTAAAAGCTCACCCGCTTATCATTACTGTCTCGGATAATGGAGAAACTTCACTGTCCACCACTATGAGTATTGAAGTTGTGGTTGTGGAAAATATGGACAGCGTGCAGCCTTCACTAAGACAAGTGCCAGTAAAGGAGGAGAATTTTTCTAATCTGCATTTCTATCTGCTCATCGCTATTGTCTCAGTGTCAGGGATATTTTTACTAACCCTCGTCGCTTTAATAGCAGCTAAATGCTACGGGACAGACGGCGGTTTCAGCAGCTCCAGCGCTCCAGTTGTCACTACACACCCTGACGGGAGCTGGTCTTACTGTAAATCCACTCAGCAGTATGATGTGTGTTTTAGCTCAGACACACTGAAGAGTGACGTAGTGGTTTTCCCCTCGCCGTTTCCGCCTGCAGACGCAGAGCTGATCAGCATTAATGGAGGAGACTCTTTTACTCGAAATCAAACTCTTCCCAGTACTGGGAAGGTAAGAATATGATTAGCTTATTATATTTCATTTATTTGTAGGCTCCTGTAAACTTTTTTCCATGTTGTGGTGTCGGTGCTTTAATGTGCATTCCCAATTGCATTTCTAACTCACCTTTAATTCATCTCCTTTTGTTTAAATGCTTAGAAATTCTCTAAACGTTGACAAAGCTTACTCTCTAGTCTGGCAAAGCAAGTACCGTGATTTTTTTTTCTAGACCTGACCTTAAGTTTCGGTTTTACTATCACAATTCGTATATACTGAGTTTATTTTGACCAATCACGGTTTTCGACAACTTTTATTTGCATTGGCATTATTGCAGGAAGGAGGGGTTTAGCTAAGTCAAGCTGTTTGGCTTTAAATGTGTCTCGGTATAATAAAAACTGTATTTCAGAAATAATAAGGTTAAGAAAAGCTAAACAGAAAATCTCTCACTCAGTCAGTGTGGTGGTGGATCCGCAGTCTATCCCGAAATCACAGTGTGTGAGACGGGAATACATTCTCCGTGGCGGGCCAGTCGTTCACAGCGAAGAGAAAAGCTTCATAAAAATAAATTCAGTTGGACATTTCATTTTTCTAGGCCAAATTTTGTGTTCGGGCAGTTCTTATAATGTTAAATTAAAACAGTTTTCAATAACATTTATCGTCTTCGTCCATGATTAGATTCAAATCAGCACCACGAATGTGGACAGCAACACGCGTCAGTTTTATCAACGGAACATTGGATAATATTGCAGAGAAGAGTCACAATAACAGGCGAAATAACGAAAAAAAACTTAAGAAAGAAAGAAAGGAAATTGCAGAAGTTTGTATATTTTCTTACACCAAGGCAGAGCGTTGGCGGCATTTTTTAAAATACCATGGTGTTTTAAAAGTCTGTATAATATACAAGAACAACATGTGAGTAACAAAACGTAGTACATGGTTTTAAAAGTCTATCTGTGCTTTTTCGCAAAAACATACATGCTTTGTAATTTACACATCCTCAAGTTCGAAATTATATTTATGAAATATTATGGAAAAATGTATTTAATCATGAATGTCAATCGTTATTTTGTTTTATTTAAATATGAATTCACTTTCTGATTAAAAGCTGATTAATATAACTATGACACATTTTTAGTAAAAAAGTTCAAATAACTGACAAGATTAATTGATGTATAAACTTACAGGCTGTACTTCTATAAAACTATAAGGGTTTATTTCTCTAACTGAAAGTGAAAAGCTCGCTTTTATTTTCGGTCAAAATAAAAGTGTTAAACATTATTAGTCATGTCATACATGGTGGAGTTCGGTTCATTGATACTACTTTTAAAACTAGTTTTCAGCTGTAAAGTCAGATTGTTATTTCCACACAAGATGTCGCTGTAGACCATGAGTTGGAGATATTTGCACATTATTAATACTCCGCCTAACGCAGAACAGGAGAACAGAGCGTCATACTTCTGACATAAGCAGACCTCGTGCTCGTGTATTTTTCTTCTTCTTGCAGACATTGGATTAATTAAAAGGACTCTTTCGACTTATTTTTATTTGAATATCCAGTAGAAGGAAGTGATGGTTGTATCGGACAGTGCTCGCTCTGCCTGGATGAAGGCTCTGCTGCTGCTTTGTTTATGGGATTTGTGTTACGGTCAGATTTCCTACTCGGTTTCAGAGGAGGCCAAGAAGGGAACCGTTGTTGGAAATCTAGCGAAGGATCTCAATCTCAGTGTGCAGGAACTGGAGTCGCGCATGTTTCAGATTGTGACTGGATCTAACGCCAAATATTTCGTGGTAAATCGGAAAACCGGCATTTTATTAGTTAATGATAGAATAGACCGAGAGGAGCTGTGTGAAAGCAAACAGAAATGCGTACTGAATGTCGAAGCGATGATCCACAATCCTCACAAGCTCTACCGTGTGGAATTTAATATACTAGACATTAATGATAACTCTCCGGTGTTTCCTCGTCAATCAGTTGCTTTGAACATTAGTGAAAATGTGCTTCCGGGAGATCGGTTTCCATTAACTAAAGCACGTGACATGGACATCGGTAGTAACTCAGTGAAAACCTACAAAATAAACACAAATGAATATTTTTCCCTGGACATGCAGAGTGATTCACCTGAGCTCGTGCTCCAGAAATCTTTGGACCGCGAGAGAGAGTCGGTGATCAAGCTCGTGCTGACTGCTGTAGACGGCGGCACTCCTCCCAGATCCGGAATAATGCAGATAGTTATAAACGTGCTGGATATAAATGATAACAACCCAGTCTTCTCTAAATCTCTGAACAAAGTCAAGGTCAATGAGAATGCATCTGAAGGAACTAAAATCCTGACAGTTTCCGCAGAAGATGCTGACGAGGGGGTTAACGGTGAAGTGTCATACTCGATTGTTAGTGATGAGGAAAACTCAGCGATAGACTTATTCTCCATAAATTCTGTTTCTGGGGACATTACTGTTAAAGGTAATATTGATTATGAGGAACATCCTGCAGTTGAATTGCGAATCCAGGCTCAGGACAAAGGACATTCTCCCCGACGATCTACATGTAAAGTGTTAATTGAAGTAGTGGATGTGAATGACAATGCGCCAGAGATATCAGTCACTCTTCTCATGAGCTCTGTAAGCGAGGACATCAAACCTGGTACAGACGTTGCATTAATCACTGTATCAGATAAAGACAGTGGAACGAATGGTAAAGTAGATTGTAAAATAATAGCACCGAGTCCTTTTAAATTACAGCTGTCATATAAAAATTCTTACGCTCTTGTTGTGAATGAAACTCTGGACAGAGAGCGGGTCTCCCAGTATGACGTCACAGTTCTAGCTAATGATGAGGGAACTCCTTCCCTCGCGAGCAGTAATGTTATAACCGTTCATGTCTCTGATGTGAATGACAACGCGCCTGTATTTCCTGCACCGGTGATAAATATTAGCGTGAAAGAGAATAGTCCAGTTGGAGAGTTGTTGTCATCACTAACAGCACGAGACTTAGACATCGGTGAAAATGCCCTTGTTTCGTATTCATTAATTGATTCAGAGGGCAGCAGAATCTCAAATCTAATGAACATTAACTCACACACCGGTGAACTGTACAGCCTGAAGTCTTTCGATTACGAAGTAACCAAGCGACTTCAGTTTAAAGTTCAAGCCACTGACTCTGGTGTCCCGCCACTAAGTAGTAACGTGACTGTGAACATTTTTATCCTGGACGAGAATGACAACAGTCCAGTTTTTCTCTCTCCTTATTCTGAACCTGGATCAGTAAACAGTGAGAACATTCCCTACTCTGCTGAAGCGGGGTATTTTGTGGCTAAAGTCAGAGCTGTAGACGCTGATTCAGGTTATAATGCACTATTATCTTATCACATGACCGAACCAAAGGGAACGAATCTCTTCCGAATCGGAACCAACACAGGAGAAATAAGGACTAAAAGACGAATGAGTGACAATGACTTAAAAGCTCACCCGCTTATCATTGCTGTCTCGGATAATGGAGAACCTTCACTGTCCACAACTATGAGTATTGAAGTTGTGGTTGTGGATAATATGGACACCGTACAGCCTTCACTAAGACAAGTGCCAGTAAAGGAGGAGAATTTTTCTAATCTGAATCTCTATCTGCTCATCGCTGTTGTCTCAGTGTCAGTGATATTTTTACTAACCCTCGTCGCTTTAATAGCAGCTAAATGCTACGGGACAGACGGCGGTTTCAGCAGCTCCAGCGCTCCAGTTGTCACTACACACCCTGACGGGAGCTGGTCTTACTGTAAATCCACTCAGCAGTATGATGTGTGTTTTAGCTCAGACACACTGAAGAGTGACGTAGTAGTTTTCCCCTCGCCGTTTCCGCCTGCAGACGCAGAGCTGATCAGCATTGATGGAGGAGACACTTTTACTCGAAACCAAACTCTTCCCAGCACTGGGAAGGTAAGATCATGCTTAAATCAGTCTAAAGTTACGCACCGTAACTTTATTCTATAACGTTATTCTGGATTTATTAACAGTTTTTCTAATTATTTCGATATAATGCATTCAGTATTTTATTATTATTTATGTTACATAAACCAAATAGGCATGTCTTTCGTGTCCTACTAACCATGTGTTTCCCTTTTTACGTTTGTGCTTTAAAGTACTCTATGTACCATGTTGAGATATTAGAGAACTGGTCGCCACAAAACAAAACAAAACAAAACAATCAAAACAAAACAAAACAAAACAAAACAAAACAAAACAAAACAAAACAAAACAAAACAAAACAAAACAAAACAAAACAAAACAAAACAAAACAAAACAAAACAAAACAAAACAAAAACAAAACGACAGGACAGGACAGGACAGGACAGGACAGGACAGAACAGATCAGATCAGATCAGATCAGATCAGATCGAATCAGATCAGAACAAAACAAAACAGAACAAATCATGATTTCTCTTTTCAGACCATGGACAGGGGTGGTCTTTCCCCTTGTTTTTTTTTTTTGTTAAATTATCCTTTGTAAAAGTTATAACTGTTTTACTGGATCTGCCTTCTCCGACTTACTTGTTTCTCATTTGGAAGCTCATTTCAGAGTTCACATCTGTAGTAATTTTGTGCTCTTGTGTGCTTTTGATTTTTTTGTGGTTTAATATGATTTTAAAAAATATAGTCATTATTATTATTATTATTATTATTATTAGTAGTAGTAGTAGTAGTAGTAGTAGTAGTAGTAGTAGAAGTAGTAGTAGTGGTAGTAGTAGTAGTAGTAGTGTTTAAGTAGTATATAAAAAGCAGAAAATAAGTAAACTAATACACTTCGGCCTTAATAGCGATTCATCACGCGAGGTCGCTACAGACTGTAACTTTGAAGGCTGCCCTATTTATTATATGTTACTCCGCCTTTGAAACTGTCGTTGTAATAGGGAGTGTGATGTTCAGGGGAGAGGAAAGTTTACTAAAGCCATCGTGCGATGTTGTCCGACTCTGATTATATGCACATATTATTTTGCGCCTATTGTGAATAAATCTTGTGCATTAATGCTTGAACTGCAGACATGGATTTCTCGGGATATTTATGCGGCTGGATTTTGCTCTGCGTGTGTTTATGGGAAACATCGTTCGGTCAGATAATCTATTCCATCTCGGAGGAGGTGAACAAGGGAACGGTTGTTGGAAATATCGCCAAAGACCTGAAGATCAGCGTTCATGAACTCGAGTCGCATATGTTTCAGATTGTTTCTGGATCTTCTAACAAGAAGTATTTCGATGTGAATTTAAAAACCGGGGCGCTGTTTGTGAACGACAGATTTGACCGTGAGGAGTTTTGTGAGCGCAGTCAGAGATGCGTTTTGAACGTCGAGGCCCTCGCTCAAAACCCTCAAAGCCTTTATAGGATTGAAATTAACATTTTGGATATTAACGATAACACTCCTAAATTTCTGGATAGCACTTTAACAATGAATATAGCTGAAGATGCAATTCCTGGTAACAGATTTCATCTGCCTGTAGCCGAAGATGCTGATGTTGGCAGTAATTCACTAATATACTACAAATTAAGTACCAATTAATATTTTTCCATTGATGCGTCGGGTGCCGAGCAGAGTCTGTCTGCTGAGCTAGTTTTAAAGAAGGCTTTAGATAGAGAGAGACAATCTGTCATCCATCTAGTGCTGACTGCTCTTGATGGAGGAAAACCTGCAAAGTCAAAAGAATTGCATATTACTATCAATGTTCTGGATGTGAATGATAAAAAGCCTGTATTTAGTAAATCTCTCTACAAAGTTAGCATTAAAGAAAATGCTTCAATAGGCACTAAAATTATGTCTCTTACTGTCACTGATTTAGATGAAGGCACCAACAGTGACATTATTTATTCGTTCATTGGACGTGGACATGTAAAAACAAATGGCTTATTTGAAGTCATTCCTGAGACTGGAGATATTATAGTCAAAGGCCAAATTTATTATGAAGAAAATCCTGTCATTGAATTTAAGTGAGTTTTTGAGTTTAAGCAAGAGACAAAGGAAGTCCTTCTAAAAATGCTCAATGCAAAGTCTTAGTGGACGTTTTGGATGAGAATGACAATGTTCCAGAAATTCTAATAACTCCACTGCTAGACCATGTGAAAGAGGATGCCAAACCAGGAGCTGCTGTTGCTTTAGTTACAGTTTCTGATAAAGATGGATGGAAGAACGGCATTGTACATTCTTCTATTAAAGGCTTGTTTCCTTTCAAATTGGAGTCTTCATATAGCAACCATTACTCGCAAGTAGTAGATGGGCCACTGGAAAGGGAGGGTATTTCTGAGTATAACATTACTATTTTGGCTAGAGAGGAAGGCACTCCTTCACTTTCCAGCAGCAGAGTATTCAGTGTTCAGATCTCTGATGTTAATGCACCACAGTTTTCAATGTCCATTATTGATGCTTATATACGGGAAAATAGTCAAATTGGGAGCCAAGTGGCCAAGGTGGTGGCAAATGATGCAGATCTTGGAGTAAATGCTGAACTTTCATACTCACTGTTAGAGAATAGCAATGGTGACTTTCCCTTTTCAACAATGTTTCACCTGAATTCTTTAAATGGTGAAATAGTAACAATGCAGACTTTTTACTATGAGGCAATAAAAAGAGTTTAATTTAAAGTTCAAGCCACTGACACTGGCAGTCCATCTCTAAGCTGTAATATTACTGTTAATGTTTTTGTCTTGGATGAGAATGACAACAGTCCAGTTTTCTCCCTCCTTATTCTGAATCTGGATCAGTAAACGGTGAGAACATTCCCTACTCTGCTGAAGCGGGGTATTTTGTGGCTAAAGTCAGAGCTGTAGACACTGATTCAGGTTATAATGCACTATTAACTTATCACATGACGAACCAAAGGGAACGAATCTCTTCCGCATTGGAACCAGCACAGGAGAAATAAGGACTAAAAAACGAATGAGTGACAATGTCTTAAAAGCTCACCCACTTATCATTACTGTCTCAGATAATGGAGAACCTTCACTGTCCACAACTATGAGTATTGAAGTTGTGGTTGTGGAAAATATGGACAGCGTGCAGCCTTCACTAAGACAAGTGCCAGTAAAGGAGGAGAATTTTTCTAATCTGAATCTCTATCTGCTCATCGCTATTGTCTCAGTGTCAGTGATATTTTTACTAACCCTCGTCGCTTTAATAGCAGCTAAATGCTATGGGACAGACAGCGGTTTCAGCAGCTCCAGCGCTCCAGTGGTCACTACACACCCTGACGGGAGTTGGTCTTACTGTAAATCCACTAAGCAGTATGATGTGTGTTTTAGCTCAGACACACTGAAGAGTGACGTAGTGGTTTTCCCCTCGCCGTTTCTGCCTGCAGACGAAGAGCTGATCAGCATTAATGGAAGAGACACTTTTAACAGCACACAAACTCTTCCGAGTACTACAAAGTTAAGCTTCCGGATTGACTTTGAGCTTTGTTTTGATGTGGTCAGTCAGATTTGGGATAAGGAAGTCTTTCCAAAAAGCCTTGTTCAGGAAACCTTCGGAGGAAAGAATAATTTATAGTATGTGGTTGCAAGGGCTTCGGCATATTAATGTCTCTGCTTAGCCTTTAGGTTTTTTTCTGGTACAATCTAATGTGATAGTTCTGATTTTGTTATCTTTAAGATATTGGCTTATTTTGTAATGGCTGACTTGGCTTATGTGCGCAGCACAAAAATGCCATCATGTGTTACAAAACAGTGATTTAAATATTCTTTAATAGTCTGGTTTGGTCGAGTATGTGCTCTCTGAGCTTGTTAGGATTCTGTTTCCAGATAAATAAAATTTTCACTTTTTGAGATGACAGTGGAAATGTGTGGTTTGCATTCAAATTCGTGTTATTTTAATTCTCTGTAAGTTTGTTGTGTTTAGCTAAATATTCATTACACCATATGTATTTTTTCTGCAGCTTTTAATGCTTATATTTGTGATCATTTATTACGACCATTACCACTGTTGTTACTGCCACCACCACCACCAACAGCAGCAGCAATAATAATAATAATAATAATAATAATAATAATAATAATAACAACAACAATAATAATAATAATAATAATAATAATAATAATAATAATAATAATAATAATAATAATAATAATTTGGGATAATCATTAAGAAATTACCTGCTGATTTATTTTACAGTTTTTTGTTTGTTTGTTTGTTTGTTTTTACAACAATACCCTGACACGCCTCATAACTAATCACTAAAGTTAAATCAAATACAAACAGCATCCGACTGGAAAGTGATTGCTCCACTGCTTTTATATTTAACACATTATTAATCTGAGAATTATGTATTAATCTTGATGTTTAAGGCTGGTGGAAGTGTACACACACGCGGTGTCACTGTTGACCGTGAAATGGAAATCTTTGGCTCATTATCATGCGTCCCATCCCTCCATCTAAATGGCGAAATCGAAAGGCGGGTAAGACTTAGACGGGAATAAAGCCTGATGCTAACCAATAGCCCGAGCCTCTGATATGAAATCATGCCGTTTCTTATCTAAAGGATTTTTTTTTAGTAAACACATTTAAGGCTCAGAAGCAATGATCTTTACAGTCAGTAGATCGTCTGCCTGGATCAGGGCGCTGCCGTTGCTGCTGTTTTGTTTATGGGGTTTGTCTCGCGGTCAGATTTCGTACTCCATCTCGGAGGAGGTGAAAAAGGGAACCGTGGTTGGAAATATAGCCAAGGACATTAACGTTGACGTTGCGGAACTGCAATCGCGTATGTTTCAGGTTGTGGCTGGATCTAATATGAGGTATTTTGACGTAAGTCCCAAAACTGGTGCCCTGGTTGTTAAAGATAGAATCGACAGAGAGGAGCTGTGCGAGGGTAAGCAAAAATGTTTCTTAAATATCGAAGCGATGGCACACAACCCTTTGACCCTCTACCGCATTGAGGTGAATATTCTAGACATTAACGACAATTCGCCGGTTTTCCCAGTTCAGACGCTCGAGTTGAATATTACTGAAAATGTTCTTGCTGGAGACAGATTCTCTCTACATTTGGCTGATGACATGGATGTAGGCGTGAACACGGTGAAGAGCTACAAGCTCAGTGCAAATGAACATTTTTCACTGGATGCACAGAACACTGGAGCAAGTCTTTCAGCAGAACTGGTGCTGCAGAAAGCTTTAGATCGCGAGAAACAATCAGTGATTAAACTCATCCTGACCGCTGTGGACGGTGGGAAACCACCCCGAACTGGAACGTCAGAGATAATAGTTAATGTTTTGGACATTAACGACAACAACCCAGTGTTCAGTAAAACTCTCTATAAAGTCAAAGTGCATGAGAATGCACCAATTGGCAGTAAAATCCTGACTGTCTCTGCTACGGATGCTGATGAAGGTGTTAACGGTGACGTCGTGTATTCTTTTGTAGGTCGTGACAGAAACTCGTTGGTGAATTTATTTGATATAAATCCGAGTTCAGGCGATATTACAATAAGAGGCAATATTGACTATGAAGAAAACCCTGCGATTGAATTGAGGGTACAAGCTCAAGACAAAAGCGTCTCTCCAAGACATACTAATTGTAAAGTGTTAATTGAAGTAGTGGATGTGAATGACAATGCACCTGAGATTTCAGTTAGTCTGCTCATGAGCTCGGTACCCGAGGACATCAAACCTGGCACAGGTTTTGCATTAATTACCGCTGCAGACAAAGACGGTGGGGCGAATGGAAAAGTGGATTGTAAAATAACCGGAACGAGTTCTTTTAAAATACAGTCGTCATATAAAAACTCGTATTCGGTTTTAGTCAGTGAGCCATTGGATAGAGAAGAAATATCCCATTATAACATCACGATTCTTGCTAATGATGAGGGCACGCCGCCGCTGTCTAGCACTACTGTTTTACATATTCACGTTTCGGATGTGAATGACAACGCTCCGCTATTTCCGGCACCGATAATAAACGTCAACGTGCATGAGAACAGTCCAGCCGGAGGCTTGTTATATATTATGACAGCGCATGATCGAGATGACGGGGAAAATTCGCACATTTCTTATTCTCTGATGAATGGAGACAATGCTAGTGTGGTGGTATCAACAATAATGAACATTAACTCACACACTGGTGAACTGTACGGTCTGCAGTCTCTTAATTGTGAAGAAACAAAATATATTCAGTTTAAAGTTCAAGCCACTGACTCTGGTGTCCCTCCTCTTAGTAGTAATGTCACTGTAAATATTTTTGTCCTGGATGAGAATGACAACAGTCCAGTTTTTCTCCCTCCTTATTCTGAACCTGGATCAGTAAACAGTGAGAACATTCCCTACTCTGCTGAAGCGGGGTATTTTGTGGCTAAAGTCAGAGCTGTAGATGCTGATTCAGGTTATAATTCACTATTATCTTATCACATGACCGAACGAAAGGGAACAAATCTCTTCCGAATCGGAACCAGTACAGGAGAAATAAGGACTAAAAGACGAATGAGTGACAATGACTTAAAAACTCATCCACTTATCATAACAGTGTCTGATCATGGAGAACCATCACTCTCAACTAGTATGAGTATTGAAGTTGTGGTTGTGGAAAATATAAACACAATACAGCCTTCCCTAAAAAAAGTTTCAATTAAAGAGGAGAATTTTTCTAATCTGAATCTTTATCTGCTCATCGCAATTGTCTCGGTGTCAGTGATTTTTTTACTGAGCCTCATCGCTCTAATAGCAGCTAAATGCTACGGGACAGACGGCGGTTTCAGCAGCTCCAGCGCTCCAGTGGTCACTACACACCCTGACGGGAGCTGGTCTTACTCTAAATCCACTCAGCAGTATGATGTGTGTTTTAGCTCAGACACACTGAAGAGTGACGTAGTGGTTTTCCCATCGCAGTTTCCGCTTGCAGATGCAGAGCTGATCAGCATTAATGGAAGAGACACTTTTAACAGCACACAAACTCTTCCTAGCACTGGGAAGGTAAGGTTATAAATTAAATGCTCTGCATGGTCCTTTCATTGTATTAAAGGTGCAGGGGGATTAAAATAAAATTTCTTAGATCATAACAAGTCACATGGTATCGTCACACGAGTGTCATTATCTCACAGAAGAAGTCAAATGAAAATTAGTCAATAAAGGTTGTACTTTACTACCCCTTACACCTTTAAAATGCAACAAAGCATGATAGGTCTGAAGGTACTTTTAATGAGGAACGTGCTGTGGTTTCAGTAAGGATATAACCTGAAACATTTTATGCATGCTATAGCTTTTACCTGGCAATACACAGTGCTCTTGGACTGACACGTGATTAAAGATAAGCATACACGAAATGTGAACAAGCATATAAAATGACTTGCAGATGTGCTGTAAACTTTTACTCCTTCCCCAACAGGGTTTTTAGATTGATAGTACTCTTACTCTCTGATCCACTGAACCAGTATGAGGATATTTATTGCAAAAATTTTCAAAGCAATTCTGTAAGTGGCTCTGGATAAGGGTGCATGTTAAATGCCATTAACCTAAATGTAAGTAGGAGTACTTGCTATCTTAAACACTGAAGTCCTTTCACTGTTGCACAAATGTGGAAGCACACTGAAAGTAAACACTTCAACTCTTGCCACTTTCACAAGTGATATCACACATCACAGCATAAATTTAATAATGATAATAACATTATTAGTATCCTTGAGGCCGCGGTCACACTAGACTTAAAGCATGCGTATTTTTGCCGGACGCCGCTTTGAATATGGGCGGGAACAGAATATGACAACTTCCGTCAAAACTTTCGCTGCTTCACACACAAGTTGATTTATAATCTTTCAAAGCTGTGTTCTAAATTACAGTATAGATCATACAGCTAAAATTAGCTAAAATTAGTGGTTCCATTTTTGAATTTCTATCTTTTTTCTAAATTTTATTTATTTTATTTTTTTTACTAAATGGGTCACGCAGTAACGTCACGATCGGTCTCACGTCTTCACATAATACGATTACGCAGGTCAGAGTGCACCAAATTTGAACTTTCACTGTGCTGCGTAGTACGAAAATTCTACCCATGAGCGTGTGTTTCCGGTCTGCCGCTTTCGGATGCGTTTGAATAGAATTCAATGGAGCACTAAAGCCTAGTTTGATCGCGGCCTAATTTGACAATGTTATATTTAATCTGACAAATATGTTTTTATTAGTAGTGGGTGTCTTTTTGAGCAAGTATACATTTACATTTAAATTTATTCACTTAGCAGACGCTTTTATCCAAAGCGCTTTACAAATAAGCAAAGCGATATATCAAGCAGGGAACAATACAAGTAGTGCTACTATACAAGATCCATTAATTGAATACCAGAGGAAGCAAAGTGTACAGAGTAGAGGTGTAAGTGCATTGTCTGTGTTTTTTATTTTTTTTTTAGGAGTTGGTTAGGTGTTCACGGAAAAGGTGGGTCTTTAGCTGTTTTTTGAAGATAGTGAGATATTCTGCAGTCCGGATTGAGATCGGAAGAGCATTCCACCACTGGGGAACGGTATGCGTGAAGGTTCTGGAAAGGGACTTTACGCCTCGCTGAGTGGGAACTACTAAACGTCGGTCGCTAGATGATCGCAGATTGCGAGAGGGAATGTATGCCTTCAGGAGAAAGTTGAGGTAGGAGGGTGCTGTTCCTGACAAGGTCTTGTAGGTGAGCATCAAGGCCTTGAACTTGATGCGGGCAGCTAAAGGAAGCCAGTGGAGGGAGATGAAGAGGGGTGTGACATGAGTAGTCTTGGTTGAAGACAAGGCGCGCTGCAGCATTCTGAATCATTTGAAGGGGTTTGATGGAGCTGGCTGGGAGGCCTGAAAGCAGTGAGTTGCAGTAGTCCAGTTTAGAGATGACAAGAGCCTGGACTAGTATCTGTGTAGCCTGTTTGGTGAGGAATGGTCGGATTTTCTTGATGTTGTACAGGATAAACCTACAGGACCTTGCAGTTGCTGAGATGTGGTCTGTAAAGGTCAAGCCCTCATCAAGAATCACCCCAAGGTTCCTGGCCGTCTTGGTTGGCATGAGTGTAAGTGAGCTGAGCTGTACAGTGAAGTTCTGGTTGATTGAGGGATAGGCTGGGATGACGAGAAGCTCCGATTTTCCCAGGTTAAGCTGAAGATGGTGCTTCTTCATCCAGACAGAGATGTCTGACAGGCAAGAAGAGATGCGTGCAGAAACAGATGGGTCGTCAGGCTGGAAGGACAAATAGAGCTGGGTGTCATCAGCATAGCAGCGATAGGAAAAGCCATGAGACTCAATCACCTGACCGAGAGATGTAGTGTAGATAGAAAAGAGGAGTGGACCCAGAACTGACCCCTGTGGAACGCAGGTTGTGAGTTGCTGAGTTTCAGAAATACCTCCGCTCCATGATTGAAGGATCCTTGAAGGATCTGTCCAAAAGATAGGATTCCACCCAGCGTAGAACTGTTCCAGTGATGCCCAGGTTGGAGAGAGTTGGTAGGAGGATCTGATGGTTCACAGTGTCGAAGGCAGCAGAGAGGTCAAGTAGGATGAGGACAGATGATCTAGAGGTTGCTCTTGCTAGTTGTAAGGCTTCAGTGACGGAAAGCAGAGCAGTCTCCTTGGAATGGTTGCTCTTGAAGCCAGACTGCTTGTTGTCTAGGAGGTTGTTCTGTGTGAGAAAATTGTAGAGTTGATTAAAAACGGCTCTTTCAAGAGTTTTGGAAAGAAAGGGGAGGAGGGAAACAGGTCTGTAATTGTCAACTATAGAAGGATTGAGTGATGGTTTTTTAAGCAGTGGGGTAACCCGGGCTTGCTTAAATGAGGTAGGGTATGTGCCAGTAGAGAGCGATGTGTTAAAGATGTGTGTAAGTGCAGGTAATAGTGTGGGAGAGATGGATTGAAGAAGTTGAGAAGGGATAGGGTCAAGGGGACAGGTTGTGGGACGGCTAGAGAGGAGGAGTTTAGAGACCTCAGTCTCTGAGAGGGGAGAGAAGGAAGTCAGTTGGGAGGTACGTGGAGGAGGAGTTGGTCTATGCATGTCTGGGGTTGAGAACTGGTTCCTAATTGATGTAACCTTGCTGGAAAAGAAACTTGCAAAGTCATCTGCAGTGAGAGAGGTAGGGGAAGGGGGAGGAGGGGGACAGCGAAGAGAGGAAAAAGTTTTGAAAAGAATGCGGGTGTTGGGAGAACTACCAATCTTATCTTGGAAGTATGTGGTATAATAAGTATAATCAAAGCTACACAGCATAGTATAGCACAGAGGTGCTCACACTTTTTTTGTCTTGCGAGCTACTTTTAACATGACCATTCAAGGAGATCTACCTACATTAAAAATGCGAAACCTATATTTATTTATATATATACACTGAGTATACTTTAAAGATATATACACACAATATATATGTTTATAACTGCATGAGCCTTTATGGCACACTACAATTCAGTACATTTTTGGTCAATACCTTACTCTGATGACTTGCACTGAATAGAATCAACCAGGGTTGCACAGTCCGGACAGTAGCTGCTGGAAGCCAGCCTCAAGCAGGCCTCCAAATGATGATCAGTCATTGTGGAACGGTATTTTGACTTAATAATCTTCATGTGGGAAAAGGCTGACTCACATACATAAGCAGAGCCAAATAATGCAGTCGAGGTTGTACATTTCCTCATGTTTGGGTACTTTTCCCCTGTGAGTAAGTTCCAAAACTGTCCATGAGCCCCGGACTTCAGCTGAAGGTCAGTCTGTAGTTTCAAAATCTCATCCTCCACTTCAGACGAGTTCAGATGAAACAGCGTTGCAATTTTCGATGCGAGTGAATCAACCTCAAAATGGTCCCTAAACGGGGAGCACATGAATGTAGTCTTGAAAGCGTCTGTCAAACTCTGACCGACAGCTGACAATCTGCTCCGTGTAGCGTGCAATGTTCAACTGCGCGCAACTGCGTTCAACCTTCCGCTGTGTCTCAAGATCTGACGCGAGGTTTTGGAAGTTCCCAAAATCAAGGCGCTGCAGCTTTGAGGACATAAGTTGCATTTTCCGTTTAAATGCATTAACTGAGCTGATCATATTGACCACGGTTTTGTCTTTTCCTTGCAGCTCGGTTTTGTTTTTAAAGTCCCGAAACAACGAGTCAGCTGCGTCTATGAATGCCCCTTTTATCATCTCTCCGTCTTGGAATGACTTCTTGTGTTTAATGATGGAGTGACTCATCGGAACGATGCTTCGGTGGCTGCCTTAGCATTTGATGTCAGTCGTGAAAAAATAACTGCTGTCCGGACAACTGTGATTCTAGTTCCTTCACCTTCCTCTTTCTCAGCTGGCTTTTCGGAGGAAAGTCAGCGTCGTAGTTTTTATGAACAGTTCTAAAGTGCCGCTCCACATTTCCCTTATTCGGAATAGCAGTGGTAGCTCGGCAGATCAGAAAAACGCACTTCGAATATAACATCATGAAAACAAAATCATCCTCCCATTCCGCATGGAAGTGACAAGTCTTCGGATTCTTGCTTGCTTGGCGCGTTTGATCGCACATGCGTGGAGAGAGAAAAGACGAGATCTCAGACTTGCTGTTCTGTACATCAACGCTAACATCTATTTTTATTTTTTTAAATGGCGATCTACCCGCACTTCCTTTGCGATCGACGGGTCGACCGCGATCGACGTATTGTGCACCCCTGGTATAGTACATTGTAGTACATTTAATTAAATTACATTTACATCATTTGGCAGACGCCCTTATCCAGAGCGACTTACATTTATCTAGCTTATACAACTGAGCAATTGAGGGTCAAGAGTCTAACAGTGGTACCTTGAACTCCTGGCCTTCTGACCAGTAACCCAGTGACTTTACCTACTGAGCCACCAACTATAGTATAGTATAGTAAATTATAGTATAGTATAGTATAGTATAGTATAGTATAGTATAGTATAGTATAGTATAGTATAGTATAGTATAGTATAGTGTGGAATAATATAGAATAGTAGGCTATAGTATTGTAGCCAACTGGAAGGGCACTAATGTGCAGTAAAGTACAGTGCAGTATAGTATAGTATTGCATAGTACAGTATCATACAGTATAGTATATTGTGGTTTAACAACGGGTTGTAGCCTGTATTCTAGACTTTGTTTGATTAACATACGTATTTATTAAAATTTTTATACATGCAGTAGTCTAGAATATAACACAGCATAGTACAGTATAGTATAACAAAGTACAGTATAGTGTGGCATAATATAAAATAGTATTCTGTAGACATACTGTAAAATACAATGTAGTATAGTGTAACATAGTATGGATTAGTATTGCATAGCATAGCATAGCATAGCGTATTACAGTATAGTATAGTATAGTATAGTATAGTATAGTATAGTATAGTATAGTATAGTATAGTATAGTATTTTATAACATTGCATTTTGTAGCATAATATAGTATAATGTGGTATAATATAAAATAGTTTACGAGTACAGAAAATACAGTAAAGTGCAGTGCAGTATGGTATAGTGTGGTAGATTATAGTCAATTATAGTACATTATAGTATAGTATAGAATGTCTACTCAGTTAAATTCTGTATGGTATATTATACTGTACTGTACTTTGCAGTATTTAATTATATGACAAGTAATAATTACAGCACTGCAAATCAGAGAAACAAATAGATAAATCAAAAAAGAACAAATTAGCAATAATTAAAACCGATTTAAGAAATGTATTTGGATATTTAAGGTTTTCTGTAATGAACCTTTAAGTTTTCTTGCCCACGTGGTGTCACTGCAGACCGCGACTTTTTTGTAATCCACCCTCTTTCCTCCTTGTGCTGCTTTATATTACGTTAAGGATTTGCAGTCGAAGTGAGACACGATTTGATACGGACTAGCGGATGATGAATTTTCCGGATTGTCTCTGATTAGCGATATTTACATCTGCACATCGCCTGGCTGCGTTGGAACACAGGATGGCTGACACAAAATATCGTATACATTGGATGCGTCTTATTCTGTGTCTTTTGCTATGCTTGCATGCTGGAGTGAATGGTCAGATCGCTTATTCTGTGTCAGAGGAAGTAAATATCGGGACTGTTGTTGGTAATTTGGTGAAGGATATGAATCTAAACGTAGACGATTTGGATGCGCGAGCATTTCAGCTTGTACTTGGGTCGAAGAGCAGATATTTTCACGTGAATCTTAAAACTGGCGTTTTGTGCGTTAACGAAAGAATTGACCGTGAGGAGATCTGCCCTACTGCCCCCACTTGCTCTTTAAATTTCGAAGCTATAGTGAATCACCCTCTGAATCTGTACCGAGTCACGGTTAATGTTGTAGACGTTAACGATCATTCTCCCGTGTTTCCACTGAAAGCTCAGATGTTGAATATATCTGAGTCAGTGCAGCTAGGAGCTAGATTTTCGTTATTTAGTGCATTTGATGCTGATGTTGGTTCTCTGTCAGTAAAAAGCTATAAACTGAGTCCGAGCGAACAGTTTTCTTTGGACGTAAACAGCGGAGGAGAACAAATCATGTCTGCTGAACTTGTCCTTCGGAAAGCTTTAGACAGAGAGAAGGAACCCGTAATCAGACTAATTTTGACTGCGTTTGATGGAGGAAAACCGCCTAGGTCTGGATCACTGCAAATTACAGTTAACGTTTTAGACATAAACGACAACGCCCCTGTGTTTAACAGTGCTCTTTTCAAAGCACGTTTGATTGAGAATGCACCACCAGGAACCACGATAATAAAATTAAACGCAAGTGATTTAGATGACGGGCCAAACGGGGAAATCAAATATCTGTTCAGCACTCACGGCCAGGAAAAGAATCTGGATACATTTTCAATTAATTCCGACACTGGCGAAATTATAGTGAAGGGAATCATTGACTTTGAAGATAAAGCTTTCCATGAGTTAAGAGCTGAAGCCCATGACAAAGGCCATTCCCCAATGACAGCTAACTGTAAAGTCCTTGTTGAAATAATAGACGTTAATGACAACGCACCAGAAATTAGCATAACGCAATTATTGATGATTCTAAGGGAAGATGCAAAACGTGGTACCGCTGTAGCGCTAGTTACCGTTTCAGACAAGGACGGAGGAACCAACGGAAAAGTGAGCTGCAAGTTAATTGGTGAGCTGCCATTCAAACTCGAGTCGAACTATAAAAACTACTACTCTGTAGTACTCAATGGCCAGCTCGACAGAGAAAATATTTCTCAGTACAACATAACCATCATAGCGACAGATGAAGGAACTCCACCTCTCTCCAGCGTCAGTGTGATTCACGTTCAAGTTTCAGACGTGAATGACAACGCTCCGAGTTTTAGCGAGACGAAAATAAATGTGTATGTTAAAGAAAACGTGCCTCCTGGGACACTTTTGTACTCACTGTCAGCGATCGATCGAGATTTGAATGAAAACGCTGAAGTTTCCTATTCTGTTTTGGAGAACAAATCAACCGGGGTGTCCGCCATAAGTATCAACTCGCTAACGGGCCAACTGTATAGTCTACAATCCTTTAATTACGAGGAAAACAAGATTTTCAGTTTTCAAGTTCAGGCTGTAGACTCTGGTGTTCCTCCTCTCAACAGCACAGCCACTATAGACGTTTTCATCCTGGATGAGAATGACAACAATCCTGTTATTTTGCCACCATATTCTGAACCTGGATCTGTAAACAGTGAGAACATTCCCTACTCTGCTGAAGCGGGGTATTTTGTAGCCAAAGTCAGAGCTGTAGACGCAGATTCCGGTTATAATGCACTACTCACTTATCATGTAATTGAACATAAAGGTACGAATCTCTTCCGAATCGGAACCAGCACAGGAGAAATAAGGACTAAAAGACGAATGAGTGACAATGACTTAAAAGCTCACCCGCTTATCATTACTGTCTCGGATAATGGAGAACCTTCACTGTCCACAACTATGAGTATTGAAGTTGTGGTTGTGGAAAGTTTGGATGATGTGCAAGCGTCTTTAAAGAAAATACCGATTAAGGAGGACGGTTATATAAACCTGAATCTCTATCTGCTCATCGCTATTGTCTCGGTATCAGTGATTTTTTTACTGAGCCTCATCGCTCTAATAGCAGCTAAATGCTACGGGACAGACGGCGGTTTCAGCAGCTCCAGCGCTCCAGTGGTCACTACACACTCTGACGGGAGCTGGTCTTACTCTAAATCCACTCAGCAGTATGATGTGTGTTTTAGCTCAGACACACTGAAGAGTGACGTAGTGGTTTTTCCCTCGCCGTTTCCACCTGCAGACGCAGAGCTGATCAGCATTAATGGAGGAGACACTTTTAACACCACACAAACTCTTCCAAGCACTGGGAAGGTGAGCACAATCGAGGTTTTGGTTGGTTGGTTGATTCATTCATTCATTCGACATTTTAATGCGTCATGATGTTATGGTTATGTTTTCATTTACGAGTTTAATTTCAGCACCACCGCTTTGGACAGCGACTTGCCTTGCAGTTTCGACTTTGTGCTGTTTAAGTTAAAGTTACAGACCAAAAACAAGTTACAACTTATAGTGCTAAAACATTTTAGATAGAAAAAAAACTGAATAAAACAAACAAATCCTGAATACAGAAAATATAATAGATTTATTTCTATTCTATTTGATTTGTTTTTGTGCCCCAGCAATGATTGATTGAATTGCTCTTATGATAATCATTAATCACTAAACTAAATCATGATTGTAATACATTTTAATGCAGCTAAATAGAAAATAGAAATAAATTATAAAATAAATAAAAACATCAACATTAACAATTGTGAGCTACTGTGAGCTAATTGTGAGCTATCTCTTTGATCGAGCACAGGGACTAAAATATTCCATGCAGATTGAGTATATTTTTGCTTGAGGGAACTAGAGGAACAGGATTATACATAGAAACCATATAGAAAATTACAGAATGTGCACGTGCCTATGCTTGCATGCATGCGTGAAGTCACCTATGACCTGTCATACCTTACAAATATGTTAATACCAGAATTACATCGTCAGTTATTATTGGTCTTTGATTACATGTATCTTTTTTTTTTAACTGGCTTATAAAGCTCACAAACATTCTGTCCTCACACAAGACCTCTTATAGATGCCATCATATTTGCATTTCCCACTGCTATCAAAGATTGTAAGGAAAGTGAGTGGGAGGTGAGGTTTGAGGCTGAACTGAGTGGTGTGGGTTAGATTGGGGTGGACTCTGTAAAAATGGTTTATAGTATCAGGTGAACATGTACATCTATAGGAATTGTATAACACTTTCTATGAAGCCCATGCTTATAATGAATTATAGCTACATTATAATTATTTATAAGCAAGTATTACTGCTCTATACACACATTATAAAGACACATAAGGACTTTGTTATAATAACAGTTATAGCTACTATATATTATATTATTGTTATAATTACTTATGTGATACACTTGCCCATGCTCATATTTCATTTTGCACCAGTTTCTAAGTACTAGGCTATAAATCATTATAAGCATGGGCTTCATAGAAAGTGTTACCTTTTTTCCCCTTCAAATCTAGTGCTTGATGAATTCAGTTTTAGCACCATGAGCAGAAGTGACCAATGAAATGAAAGACTGATTGAGTAAGACTGACCTTGAGCTGCAGTCCCAGTGCTCAGGCCCATATTGAGTCCTTGACAAAGATCAGACTAGTGGAAATGAGGCAGAGCTTGGGTCCACATGGCCTGGCTGGACGAATGAGATATGGGTTAGAGCTCTGTGAGGATAGTTTGCAGTCCTAGTCCTATAATAGTGAGGAGCCGGCATCCTCTTGTATATTCAGCATGCTGTTATATATCCTCATAATTTTCTGCATTTTCCCTGATTTTTTTTCTTCTCTAAAACAGACTTTCATGCCTCATTAGCATTTTTTTCTTCCTATGCTGAGATTAATCTCTTGAAGCATTGCTTTTTCCTTTTAAAATAAAAGAAGTCAACTCTCTAAAGTCTCTTGTTATGTAAATTACACAGTGTGAATTAATAACTGTGGTTACCTCTGGGACTTCCTTTCTTCCTTTCTTTTATCACAAAAGCAGGATATTATTAATAAATACTCACAAACACTGTTTAGTATCCAGGTCACATTACCAGAACTTTAATTCATTATCCAATTAATACATTTTTTTATTTTATATCCATCAATTATCTGTCTTTTTATGCACTCCATATGTTTGTTGCAGCAGAAAACTGTGTAACAGTGAATGTAACAGATTGCATGTATTTTAATCTTAGCTTGTGTTTTTAGTTGGCATAATGGCAAACTGAGTCATACTTTACACACACAGAGGAAGTGTTGCACCAGTTTCTACAATCATGTGCTTAATTAAACTGTAGGCATGCTGAGAGGTAGACTCTGAGAGTGAGTGTGTGTGCTTTTTATCTCAAGTATTACTGTCTCTAGTTAAACTGATTAAATAATTGATGCCACATCAAACCATCTGAAATTACTGTCTCAAGGTGAAGCCCTGATCACTTCCCTTATAAGGAAATCAAAAACAAATGGTTAAATGTTTTGCTTATTTGTAAGTCGCTTTGGATAAAAGCGTCTGTCAAGTGAATAAATGTAAATGTAAATGTAAATGTAAATGACCATAGTACTTTATTTTCTCTGTTGAATTAGTCTTTAAGTATCTTTCTTCATGCTTGAGCTCTCTTGCATATAGTAGATGATCTGTTCTACGTGTATTGTTCTATTATCATGACATAGTTTAAGCAGAAGGTGTAGACTGGATTTTTCCAGCAAGAGGTCGTGTTGATGGGTGAATAGCATTAGATAATTCTGCAGTGTGTACGTTTGGGTTGGGTTTTCTCTGCAGAGGGCTGCAGGTGGCAGACTAAGTTAAGATGAACAGACTACAGCCTGAATGCAGGAAGTGCTCACTAGCTCCATCTATCAGTAGTGGTGGTGCCTGCTTGCCATTTAACAGCACATCAGATCAGAAGGGGTCACTTTAATTTCATGGCATTGCTTTATAATCTGTTCTGTCTCGCTGTCTAGCTCCCTCTCCCTCTTTTTGTATGTGAATTTATTGTTTGCCTCAAAGGACAAGTACTTTTTCCATATTTTCCACTCTTAGTATACTATACATTAAAATGATGTGCTGATATTTCACTCAAGATAAAAAAAAAGATAATATTAAAGTAAACGTTATAATGCAATATGAATGGAAGCAATAGTGGAAATATATACCAAGGGAATGCTTCTTGTGGATCTTAGTCACATTGTTGTGAGGAAGGGAACGAGGAAGCTGGATGACTCAGAGCTGGGAATAGACATACTGGTGTGAACAGCAGTCAGGTCATTGCTCATCCTCCATCATCTTGTTTGCCTATGACAATGTGTAATGAGGCTTTCAGGTCACTCACCAGTGAATGATGACTTACAGGGCAGAAGGGGATCAGGTGAATCTCTGTGCCTGTTCTCAGGGGACAGTTGGAGAGCAGGTACTGATCCAGGAAAGGCGCTGACACTCATCTGTTACAAGGGGATTAAAACACAGATTTAGAATAACAATAACCAGTTTTTCTAATGCAAATGCTTTTTTTTCTTGCCTATTAATCCATAATAAATAGCATATTGTCTTTGATGGCGTCTAACAATTATTAATAATATCGCTGCTAATGGTATCATGTTTGTCATCTCATAGATCACTAACTAGCCAAACTGAGTCTCTGTTCAAACGCAGTGGACCTGCATCGTACATCAACCAATGTAATATAACATATTGAATATATGTTTCAAGGCTGGGGGTTCTTTTAATTACCACTCTGGTTCAGCTGGCTGGAGAAAGCAGAGAGAAAAAAACAGGGACTGAAGGAATTGAAAAATAAATCTGAGCGAAGGAAAGAAGGTGGTGGTGGGGGGGACAGACAGGGGAGAAATTGAGCAGGAAGAGAAGTGATGCATTAGAGAGAGAGGTGCTTTTTTAAGCTTTCTAAAAGTGGCATGTGTGCCTGGGTGCATCCTTGCTGGGGGCAGTTCTGGTTCAGCCTGTCCATGCTGCCTCTCTCAGATGGGTTCACTTCTGTCCAAATTCAGCACACTTACATAAGGGAGGTCAGGATAAAGGCAAGGGACTCATTTATTTTTAATGACGAGACAGGAAGCATCAGAACAAATTCAGGGGACAGACAAAATAATGAATGAGTATAACTTTCCAAAAATATATAATAATTGCAGTAGGAATGTCAGGCATGCTTATAAAAATGATAACTGCCCATAAAAGCTTTCCCAATCACCTCTATATATCACAGACACAAAGCCTTCTCTTTCGAGAAATATTTGAATGATCACTTCATGTGAAATTTTGTTTATTTCCGGAGAGAGACCCCAATGTCTTAATCCATCTTCCCCAGATGGAAGCAAATATCATTTGAAGAGATCATTAAAAGAAAGGGTATACAGCTGAGGGAAGGAAAATGTTTCCTGTGTTTCACACTGCAGGCGCCTGGTGTGTGTGTGTGTGTGTGTGTGTGTGTGTGTGTGTGTGTGTGTGTGGCTTGCTGGTGTGTGTAATTTAGGTTTACACCCATTTACCGTCCACTATCAGAAACAAACAAAAACACACAGCTCTCTGCAGCTAAAAATGCAATACACTAGCAAATGTCATGGTTAATTGTTTATTACATACCAAAAAGCCAGATGCCAATGAATGTCAATGAAATGACAGTGTAATTATGATTTTTTTTCCATGTGAGCTTGGTGCATGAAAAGTGATGGACACCAGAGTTGTTTTCAAGATACTTTATTTCGAAACAAGACTTTTTGCATCAGACAGCTTGTTCATTTCATTACTGAACAGAAGGATGTAGAAAAGACAGAGAAGGACACAGCGGGAGGTGAGACACACACACACACACACACACACACACACACACACACACACACACACACACACACATATATATATATATATATATATATATATATATATATATATATATATATATATATATATATATATATATATATATATATATATATATATATATATATATGTGTGTGTGTGTGTGTGTGTGTGTGTCTCACCTCCGCTATATATATAGCTAGCAAGGTGTTTAACAATTTATAGGCCACAATTGCCACAATATCAGCCTGATGGAAAATATATATATATATATATATATATATATATATATATATATATATATATATATATATATATAAATATTATGTATTCAGTTAGTTGCATGTTCATTGAAGGTGAGGAACTAGCAAGGTGTTTAACAATTTATAGGCCACAATTGCCACAATATCAGCCTGATGGAAAATAATGCAATGCATATGCAATAGAGCGTTTGTGGGGGACACTGTGCAAGAATTGGGGCTGGACGTTGGAAAGCTATTTTTTTTCAGCAAAAGTTGTGATAATAGAGATGTTCACCAGTGCTTGCGCTGCACATCAATGGTAAAAGTTTCCTAACTAGTATGGCCACTGCCTGCTACCACACCACCATCTTTGACCGACTCATTATAAAATAGTTATATTATTTTAATAGTATCAAAAGTTTAATAGTAACTTTTGAGTTTATCATTGGGGTTGTGGTTGCTCCGCAAAATGTTTAATTTTTCGGTTTTCACATTATGGACGAATAATTTTTTTAATCACCTATGCAGTTAGAAGAAAACATTTCTTGTGCTGAAGCAGCTCCCAAAGAAATTATTATTACATTTTATTAATAAAAAAGTCACTTAAAAAATCTGTCATTGAAACTTTGACTAAATTAATTTAAAGTATTCAGATTTTAGAGGTCCCACCGTGACGATGTGTGTGCGGAATTTGCATGTTCTCCCCGTGCTGCGGGGTTTCCTCCGGGTACTCCGGTTTCCTCCCCCAGTCCAAAGCCATGCATGGTAGGCTGACTGGCATGTCCAAAGTGTCCGTAGTGTATGAATGGGTGTGTGAGTGTGTATGTATTTGTGTGCCCTGCGATGGATTGGCATCCTGTCCAAGGTGTACCCCGCCTTGTGCCCGATGCTTCCTGGGATAGGCTCCAGGTTCCCCGTGACCCTGAAAAGGAAAAAGCTTATGAAGAAGAGTGAGTGAGATTGTAGAGGGAGTAGTTGATTTTATTCTTGTAATATCATTATTATTTTAATAATAAAACTTTAGAGTTTTCGGCAGGTTTTGGGTTTTCAGAAATAAAAAAGATGTGATTTATAAATAATATGAAGAAAATGTGATTAAAAAAGATTTCTGCTGATCAAGACTCGCATGTTAAGTATTCTTGAAGGAAAAGCAGTTAATGCGTCAGTGTGCTTATGATAGAGTAAAAACGCAAACGTATTGCCTTTACACACATTTAAGTCAGGTTTCCAAGTAGTTTTAATTATTTGAAGGAAAGCCTGCTTTATTTGCGAGGCCTTTGAGCTCTGCTGTGTTGTGCGTTTTGAAAAAGCATAGAAGCATAGAAATAAGGTGTAATCCTAAGTAGAAGGAGAAAAGGGGAGGGGTGGTGTGGGTGTGCGTGTGTGTGAGAGAGAGAGCGAGAGAGAGAGAGCGAGAGAGCGAGAGAGAGAGAGCGAGAGAGAGCGAGAGAGAGAGAGAGAGAGCACCAGCGGCAGGGAAACACACCCGTTAACGGCGCGCGAAAGCAAAAAAAAAAAAAGGGGCGGTCGGGGGGGAGAAGAAGAAAAAAAGGCGAGAGAGAGCGCGGACAAAGAAAACATGGACGCAGCCACTCAGTATATCCGTGCACATCTACAACTGAATGTGCTACTAAACCGTCGAGTACAAGAAATGGAGAACAATTAGGCCAAATTAATGCCGTGGTGGGGAGCGAGGCATTGCTTCAAAGAGAGCTGTTTTTTTTAAATCCGTCTGCGGATTCCGGGAGCTTGCGATGGCTGTTGCAGGGAGATGTTGCTGTGGGGAAAATGTGCCTCTTCTGTCATTTTTGACGTTTTTGCTCTGTTGTGGCCTTGCACTTGGACAAATACGCTATTCATTTCAAGAGGAATCTGACAAAGGAACGGTCGTGGGTGATATTGCGCAAGATTTGGGAATGGACGTTGCAAAGCTCTCAGCTCGGAGTATCAGGGTAACGGCCGATGGAGGAAAACGGTATGTGGACGTGAATCCGAAAAACGGAAAACTGTTCGTAAACGAACGAATCGACCGAGAGGCGTTGTGTGACAGGACCGGCGGGTGCGTTTTAAATTTCGATTTGCTTCTTGATAACCCATCCGAGGTACACAGCATCGAGGTGGAAGTGGTCGACGCGAACGACAACGCGCCGCAATTCCCGAGAGACGAGTACCAGTTGGAAATAACGGAGTCGGCGTCGCCCACTTCTCGTTTTCCCGTCGAACACGCGCTGGATCCAGATGTCGGGACCAACTCGGTCCGATTTTACCGGCTCGGGCCAAACGAGCATTTTGCGCTCGATTCCAACAAACCGTGGCCCAACAGCAAGCACGTCGAACTCGTGCTGAAAAAGCCTCTGGACCGCGAGCAGACGCCGTATCATCAGTTGATTCTGACAGCGTCTGACGGCGGCACACCAGCGCTGACAGGTACGGCGAAAATTAATGTGCGCGTCTTAGACTCGAATGACAACAATCCAGTGTTCGACAGCTCCGTGTACAAAGTGAAACTGCTGGAAAATTCACCGAAAGACACACTCGTTATCAAATTAAACGCCACGGATCAGGATGAGGGCACAAACGGCGAGGTGTTCTATTCGTTTAGTAGTTACACTCCGGAAAGGGTCAGGCAGGTGTTCAGCATGGACACCAACAATGGAGAAATCCGAGTCCGGAGCAATGTGGACTATGAGGATACCAACTCGTATGAGATGTACATTCAGGCCATGGACAAAGGACCGGCTGCAGTTGCAGCGCACTGCAAAGTGGTGGTTGAGGTGGTGGATGTGAACGATAATGTTCCAGAGATTGTGCTCTCATCCTTGTCCAGCCCGGTGCGTGAGGATGCCCGTGCTGACACCGTTGTGGCCTTGATTAGTGTCACAGACCGGGACTCTGGCCCAAATAAGCAAGTGATGCTGGAGATCCCACATGGCCTTCCTTTCAAAATCAAATCCTTCAGGAACTACTACACGTTAGTAACCTCTGCCTTTTTGGACCGTGAGACCACAGCAGCCTATAACGTGACCCTGAGTGCCACAGACGGTGGCACACCTCCACTCTCCTCCCGGAAAACCATTCAGGTGGATGTGGCAGATGTTAATGACAATCCACCACGGTTTGAACAGACCTCTTACACTGTGTATGTTATGGAGAACAATGCACCTGGAGCCTCTCTTTGCACTGTCAAAGCTCTTGACTCAGATGTCAATGAGAATGCCCGCATCACCTACACTGTTCTGAATGACAACAACCATGGCATTCCTGTCACTTCCTACGTTTCCATCAAGCCAGACACAGGTGTGGCTTATGCTCTTCGTTCCTTTGATTATGAGTCACTAAGGGAGTTTCACTTCCAGGTAAAAGCACAGGATGGGGGAATTCCACCCCTCAGCCGTGTGGCCACTGTCTATATCTATGTAATGGATCAAAATGACCACCCTCCAGAGATTGTGAACCCTCCAGCCAATGGGACACGTTCTACAGAGACAGTGCTGAAGAACATTGAAGCAGGTGCTCTGGTCACCAAGGTGGTAGCATACGATGCTGATGCTGGACAGAATGCTTGGCTTATTTATGTTTTGGATCAGTCTACTGATCTGGAGCTGTTCAAAGTGCATGAGCACACGGGGGAGATCCGTACAACACGCAGAGTCTTGGAAGAGAACTCGACCTCGTTCAGTCTCATTGTGCTGGTGAAAGACCATGGCGATCCCCCACTCTCCTCTACTGCCACCATCAACATAGCTGTCATGGAAGTCCCACCTAAAGTCACCCCTGACCCAAAGAGGATAATGCGCCCTCACAGCACACCTCTCTTTTCTAACGTAACACTCTACCTAATTGTAGCACTCAGCGCCACAACTTTCGTGTTTCTGGTCACAGTGGTGGTATTGGCCATAGTGCGGTGCCATGCCTATTGTACCCAACCTGGCTCATGTTCACCCTGCTGTATGTCTCAGAAGGGCACACAAGATGGTGGGTCTGGAGGAGGTGCAGGTGGAGGGTCTCAAGCCAACAACAACGTGGTCCTTCGCCGAGATCTCAAAGTTGAACCTCACTATATTGAGGTTCGTGGAAATGGCTCTCTGACCAAGACCTACTGTTACAAAACCTGCTTGACTGCCACATCAGGCAGTGACACATTCATGTTCTACAACACGGGCCGGCCCATCAGTGGGACCTGGGGTTCGGAGCGCTTCTTCACAAGTGGCAGTGGCTTTGTGCGCAGGCTCAGCATGCCAGATGCAGCAGTACAGGTGTGTGAGTTATTAGATGAGTGCATATATACATATATGTATATGCACTCTGTCTAGATGTTCTTGTAAGCAATAATATCAAATAGTCCTTAAAGAGCGTATAGGTCTGATTATAGAACATGTGCAATGTGTTATATTCACCACATCTATGATGTGGCCATTTGACCTTGGTTTTCCTGGTTGCTTGGTGTACTTAAAATCTGAATAATTTCCACAACTCTGGTGCATTACTGAAGAATTAGGGATTTAGTTTTGAACTTGCCTAAACACTTTCTCTTGAGCTGATCCATCTCATCCTACAAATAAATATATACGCCACAAGTTTTATATTAATGGCAACAATTAGTCTGCAATTACATAGTACACCAGGTGCATGCTCCATATCTTCACTTTTGGTTTGCAGATTACTTATTGGATTCATCTATGTCTTCACTTTTTTTTAATGCAAAACTTGTGTTTATTAGTACAAGAATGTCATTTATTGTGATATAAGAATGAATACTTTCAAACGTCAGCTTATATCTACAAATAAATAGAAAACTGAACTAAATGAACTTCAAAAAAAGTTTCCACCATCTGCCTGACACACAAACTGAGTCATCAAAAAGCCTTTAAAGTCTGTTTTAGTGCTCTTTTTCTCCTAGTGCTGGTTGATTTCCAAAAGCTACCAAATTATACAATAGCTACAAAAATCTGTGCCCTGTATAGGTGGAAAAAAATATCTGTTGTCTCTAATATAAAAAGATGCCTTTGCATCCGTGGATTGTTGTACATTCTTGCATATTTTCAAAATGTATGTTGGCATTGTGAACAGTGTTTACGTACCATGTGGCCATGTGTAATTGCTGTGAAGTCATGTTCAGTGGAATGGAGAGGAATATTGTAGGTCTGTTGTAATTGACTCTAACGTGAACTGGTTATTTGTTGCCTCATGGAAAATTTGCATGTATATACAGTAAAATCCTGACAGGATTGCAATATTGGCATTAAGGATGAGTAGTCAGGGACTCGGGTGGCTGCTCATCTCACAATAAGTACTGTATGTGGGAAACAGCAATTCAGTTCATTAGAAGCTTTAAGATATGACCGTTATCCGCCGTATAGGAGAAATTAACCTTCTCTGTCAGGCAAATTAGATTGAGTGGTTTGTGCACATGCTCCCTCCCCCCTGAATTCACCTGATTAAAGAATATTATTTATTCAATTTATCTGGGTCACTCGGTAATGCCTCAGCGTAGCATATACTCCCAGACCCAGTTCTTTACTAGGACAAATAAAAGACAAAAAAATACTTGCTTAAGTGTATAAGTAGTTCAGTGTGGACATTTTGGCCGGATTGTGAAGTGCGCTTGTACGGCTTTTGGTCTGTACATTCACAGTCTCTGTAGATAATTTAAATGCACTCTCTGTTTTATTGCATTATGCTGGTCTGTAGAAGCAGTGCATAATTATCTTATGTGCTCTGGGTTTCATAATGGGAATATTGTCTGGGTTTGCAGGACCCAACATTTGGTTCTGATGCTGATGGCCGTTCTCAGTGTGATCTCAGTGGCTTTGTGGATGATGCTCTTGGGGTGGGGGATGCTATAGTATCACATTACTAGGCATCAGCTGGTTACTTAAGATGATGTCATTCTATTTAGAGGAAGTAAATTGGATAAATGAAGCGGGCTTGTAGGAGGAGTACATATGTTGGTGTCCAGATGAAAAGGAGTGAGCAAGGAAATGAAAAGGAAATGGGTTTTGGGGAATATGGTGCATATGTGGAATGCGTGAGGTTCTGAGGTTAAGGGTGAAGGTTGGGATAAAAAAAAAAGTAGACCCATCTGCTGGATAACTGATGTGGCAGTAATTCACCAGAGTAGCCTTTGGCTCCTTGAAGAGCTTATGAGGTCCTAAATCAACACACATACAGCCAAACACACACAAATACATCCACATGAACAAACTGCAACTCCTTAAATCACAGTCCAGGGCTTATAAGAGTCTCTGTAAGATACAGCTCATATCAGAATGCAGAGAGGAGACTCGTTCAGAGCTCCATGATTTATTGATGAAAATCTATCTAACCCTGTTCCACCCTTCTCTCTTTCTCTTTCTGTCTCTACTTCTCTGTCTTTCTCAGCCCAAGGGACCGAATGCTGACTGGCGGTACTCTGCATCTTTGAGGGCAGGAGTGCAAAGGTAAGGCCTTTTGTTCTTAATCTCTCCAAACTGTTTCAGCCCTCACCTACTCAAAGTGGCATAGAAATCCAATCCTTCATGTCTGTTTTATGTTTAAACAAAAATAAAATAAATAATATTATATATATATATATATATATATATATATATATATATATATATATATATATATATATATATAACATTACTCAGGCTTCTGACTTGAGTGATACATTTTTACTACAGTGTAGTGTATTTTATAGGACAAATTGATCAAAAAAAAATTAATAAACACTATATTGAAAAAAGAGAACAGTGGGGGAGAGAGGAATGGAGATGAGATTTATGACTTGCAGTACAGACAAGAATTAGACACGATGACCTCCAGAAGCTGGCCTCAAATCTACATGACCACTAGTCCTATAATAGCCAACAGCTCTGTCCGCTTTCATTACACACAAACACACACACACACACACACACATACACACACACACACACACACACACACACACACACACACACACACACACACACACACACACTCAAGCAGATCTGGCAGCTCAGAGCCTCTTCTCAGCAGTATGGATATCTGCAGTGATGGAGGATATCATCAGTATTCTCTGAACCACATTCTCAGTCCTTCAATGCTGAGCATGAAGGACAAATTGCCTGTCCCTTTCTCTCTCTCTCTCTCTCTCTCTCTCTTTCTCTCTATCTCTCTCTCTCACACACACACACACACACAATGATGCCCCTTTTCATAACAAAACACTTCTTTCTCAATCGCAGTGTGCATTTATCTAATTTATCTCATCACAGACTCTCATACACACACACAAATTCCTGGAGGGCAGTCTGTTTCATGCTTTAGTATTGTGAGCATGTTAACACACACACACACACACACACACACACACAAACACCTCTGAGAAGAGATGATGTATATTCTTTACGTACGACATTTATACAACTTGTTCCTTACATTTTATTAGAGCATAATCAGTGTGAGTGTCGCTGGCAAAGCTAAATGGCAATTAAATAACGAATAATATAAAGTAATTGTTCCACCAAGCACTTTTGTAGTTAAGGATGCATTAACTGGCTGCTCTCAGATCCTAATGGGCCTCGAAATTAGTGCTTTATTAAATGCAGGTGCACTTGCAGTGTAAAGCCAATTAAAGATGCAGACTGGGAGACCTAGGAACAGTTTACAAATTACAAATTTGCAAATTACAATTAAAATATAAGGGTTTTGAGTGAATTTGAGTGATCTGACCAGGTCTGACCAATTCTGATTAGATCCACGTTGATAGTACAGTAATAATGTCACAAACATTTCTCAAGTGGCATTTCATTTATTTATTTTCCTTACTTAGAAGTTCTAACTGTAACATCTTTGAAAGTTCATGATTTAAACTTCAGTGCTAAAAATGGTAAAGTATAAGGCAATATCATGTAAACTATGACGGCAGAGCAAGAAACCAAGGTAGAAAAGCCGTCCATGCTCTCTGAGTCGGAGGGACATACTCTCTCACCCTTGTTAATCAAAGTGCTTCTGGACAATCATTGGGTGGCTTTAAGCTCATGTATGCAGAAGAGGATGAATATGATTGGTATCTTTTGTATGATAGGGGAGGGTTGGCAGGGTAGGAGGCAATTGGTGTGAGTCCAATAGTGAAAAAAATTGGGGCCAGGCTGAGGAGGATGTTGCAAATTATTTTAAGATTTTGGCCGATCCTACATTATATACAGGGTTCAGGAACAATATTCAAATTTTACAACTTCATTACTATATGCTCATGTGAAAATTTACAGCCGTTATCTTGCTAGAGTCTTTATCCAAGAGTCAACCGACCACAGACTACCTTTCTCTTTCACATCTGTTCTATTCTAGAAATCTGTATCTTTGTAGCCAGTGTAAATTTCAGCACCATTATCCAGTCCTTACTCTGATTTGTTGCTTCAAATAATTGAGTTTGAAGCTCTCAAGTTCTCTGGCATCATATTTAATGTGAACCTTGTGTTCCAGCAAATCACAGGCTAATTTTCAGCTGTAATAGTATTTAAAAAATCCACCACAGCCTGAGTCTACCTCTCTCTCTCTCACACACACAGAGCATATGCAAAGAAAAAGTTCCCATGTGATTTTAACAGGCCGGACACACCCTGTGCTGCATTGCAGATACATCGCTATACATGCTACTTCTGTGAATCTCATATATTCATTATGAATTTATGGATGCTTTCTGCTGAAGTTTAATTGCTATAGGAGTCAACACTGAGGTTGTTCGAGGACAGAAGGCTTTTGATCAGCCAGCATTTTAATGCACATGAGCAGCTCTGGAGTGGAGGATGCATCATTTAGATTTTTTAAACATTTACAGTCTTAGAGATAATGGTGAAATAGGCTGGAAGGAAATAAAGGAAAATTACATATAGGAATTACTGGCAGTAATGGTGGGTTTAAAATAAAAGAAGATATAATGAAATACAACATCATCTTTGATTTTCCGTTCTCCACTCAGCACTATTTCCATTTCCATCAAAACTCATGTCACTAGGCTTTCCTGTCAGCTTGTCTCTCAGGACTCAAAGTGCAACAGAAACATGCCATGATTGCCCATGGTGACTCTGGGTGTCATCTCACATACATAAACACACACATACACACACACACACACACACACACACACACACACACACACACACACACACACACACACACACACACACACACACACACACACACACACACACACACATCAGATCACATACATGCTTGCTAACATGCAACTTCAGAGTCTGGCACACTGAGAAAATCGCACACATATACATGCATACACAGCAACAGGGAATCATGCATGCATGTAACGTGTGTGGCCATGCATGCACATGTACATTCACATATACAAATATGCTATTTAATTCTCAACAAGTGTTGATTAATTTTCTATAACAGCAGCTATGACAGTTGTGCAGCTATAAATCACAATTATTCATGTTGCAGCTCTGTTCACATGGAGGAGGCTTCAGCTGTGATGCAGGGAGCACAAGGTGTGCTGGTGCAGAATTGGCCTACAGTGTCCAGTGCTGCAGGTAAGACTTCACATTTTCGTTTTTTGACACTTTCACATAGAGATTTTCACATGAAATTACCTTAGAGGAGGAAAAGATTTCTCATGGAGCCTCAGACTTACCTTGTGTTCACACTAGCGGGAGATAAAGCAAAAAGTTAACGTATATTTGCTATGTACGTATATGTCACAAAGCTGAAATTTCAGCAGCAGAAACAAATGACAAAGCGACAGCATGACACAGACACACATATTAGGATTTTCTCAACTTTATGCAAATAAGGTATGATGATTTCCCAGACCAATCCTATGGCTTGTGTGGTCCGACGTTTCTTCACTTCTCCACTCACAACTTTAGTTCCTAACTGCAACCTCTCATGTACTTTTTGACTCCAAACTCCACAACCTTATAACTATGGTTTCGTCTTATCCTGTCATATTCAACCTGCATTAAATTAATATAGAGACATTACGAAGAAAAATAATGCTTGCAAGGAAGTATCAGACATGGTTGGTGTCTCTAAAGAGTGGTTGTAAATTGTAAGCTGTTAATCTGCTAATAAAGCTCATACAAAGCCTAGTATCTAGCAGGTAAACAGCCTTCACGCTGATTTATGCATTATTAAATTGTGTTTAACTAGTTTGTTAAACTATGATGATGTGTGTTTATATATAGACACAAACAGTGGTGTCTTTGGAAAGTGTAAATAGCTAGTACATTTAGCTTGCACTGATAATCTAATAATAAATCCAATATGAAGCCTGGCATGTAATGTAAATCAAACAAACAGTTTTACACTTTTAAAAAAAATTATTACCATCCATCTTAAATAGATGTTAAATAAAAGTAAACCATGCACGATAGTAATTCTTGTGTTGTATGGCATAAATGTTGGCTACTAATCATCAGAACTAAAAACCCACAAGTGACAAGCTACACGAGTGACATGAAAAATGCATGCTAGTGTGAACTCAGAAATATGGTCTCATAAGCCATGTATCGTTTACCTCACAGCTAACCAGAGACCATTCCGGCAAGGGTAATGGCTGAAGGATCATTTGATTGTATCTTTTTTTGCTGGCAGAATATACTCTGTAATCTAGTGAAGTGATCCATTTTAAGTGTCTGCAGTTACACCTCGTAATTAGTCTGTGCTTAATTATTAGCTGGTACTGTGATTCAGGATGGGATATTTTTGTGAGAAAGCTGCTTGTGTTTGTTTTAGTTCATAATACTTACTGAATTGAAATGAATGATTTTATTACGATTAACGTACATTCCAGCATCATTCACAGTGGTTGTTGATGATATGCTGAACAGGAATTGCTTGTTTATGATTACTTGTACAGACAGCTGATCCAAAAGTCCAACCTACTTGGCCTTGAGTTTGTACAGAGCATCTGGTTTGGATATTTGGATGACACAACACAGGGCTAGGATCCAGTCAGAAACTTTGTTGGGTTTATATTTGGTATTCTGTACAGATAGAGGCAGACACAGGGGTATTGATCTGCAAGCTTATTAAATTAGATTAGACAGAAGCGGGAGGGGAGGATCACTGAAATATTGACATTATGATCGAGTACACCGGACTTGACCTGTAGGAGTGTGTATATGGACAGACCGGGTGGAAGATATTATGCACTGTTTTTTATATTATTTCCAAAGCAGGTATCGACTTAGATGTAGATGTACAGATGTTTTGTGTAAGCACTGTATTAGCATCTAGCAGATGGTAACATATTCAGTTCGATACTCCTGTGCAGAAACAATCTTTGTCTAAAAAAAACAAGAGCTGGGAAGGAGAGACATGAAGCAGAACAGACAGAAAATAAGATGGAACATATGAATGATAACTGAAGAGTAAGTGAGTAAGAGTAAAAGGAAGTGAAAGAGGTTGCTCACTATACTGAGAGAGATATATATAGGATAAAGCGTGGGTGATGAGAGAACGTGGGGGGTTTGAAAGGAATGCTCAAGGAGTGGCAGGCTCCTGCGGTGGTCCTGTTGCTAGGGAACAATGTGTGCGTTGTTGCCAGGCAACAGCACTGAACTCGAAGAGACTGCTGCAGTGGCAGGGAGTGGGCAAGGAGCGATGAGGGAGGCAGTTCCTATGGCAACCATTCATATTTAGAGAGAAAGTGGAGAAAGAAGGATCAGAGAGGACGCCTTGGTGTAGTGGATGAGTAAAGTAGCCAGTAGGCTAAAAAACTTATTTAAGAAATTAGGATATGATGTGTTAAGTGTAAATATAGTGTAAATTCATACACTACAAGTCACATTGGCAACAACAAAAAAATAAGAATGTAGGACCTCAGGGTGCCAAAGCAATTTTCTCAGTGTCTCAGCAATTTTAACCCAGTATGTCTGCATACCATAGCAACCTTTTTTTCCCCCAGTTTCATTTTTATTGAACATTTCTGCTAAAAATTTCTGCTGTACATTTCTGCTGAACATTTCTGCTAAACATTTCTACATTTCTGCTGAACATTTCTACTGAACATTTCTGCTGGACATTTCTACTGAACATTTCTGCTGAACGTCTACATGTCCGCTGAACATTGCCTTTTCTCTTCTGTCCTCTCCTCCCTTTCCCAAATATTCCATTGAGAAAAAAAATTGAGCAACACAGCAGTAAACATTCACAGTTTTTTTTCTTTTTATACTAACAAAGGAAAACAAAATGAAAAATATCGAAGACCCACAACCCGCCCCCTGGCTCATCATGGCTACCCAATAACTGTTGCTGGTTATAAAGATATTGTAAAATTCAACAATAGGTACTAACCTTTTTAGTGGGAAGTGTCTGAAACTCCATAAAGTATACAATAAAGGGATGCCATTTATATATATAAAAAAATCTTGTCCGTACAACCATTCATCATATATCTTAATTTTCTCGAGTTTCAGAAAAAACATCATGTCCTTTATCCACTGGGAGATAGAAGGGTATTTAGCAGACTTCCAATGCAACAGTAGGGAATGTCTTGCTATAAGGGATGATAAAGCAATAACATCCTTTTTTATCAAGCTCAAAGGAACTGAAGATTCAGGAATATCAAATACAGCAATCAATAGACAATGCTTTAAATGTACCCTGAGAATAGTGGAAATGAACGTAAAAAAAAAACAAAAAAAAACAGACCAAAAACCATAGCAACCTTTTTACTGAGATTTATATGAAGCAACTCAACAGCACATCTCTGCATAGAGAGATGTGGGAAAAAAAACTGTATGAGGGTGAGTTATATTTAACAAAAACCTGGCATAGCTTCATCAGCTTGGATGCTGCTGGCACTGTCTCACACCTGGAGCACATTCACACTAAACTGGCAGGAATGCACTGTGCAGCCAGACAGCAACAGAACAAGAGATACAAAGTGAAAGGTTGGAAACGAGTTAGAAAGGACACACACACACACACACACACACACACACACACAGAGACAGTCTTGCCATAACTGATGTCAGAAAAATCGTGTTAGGGTTCTGTACCTTCTGAACACTTGATAATTCTGACCAGAACAAGAGGTTTCGCTGGGCATTTCGCTTGAGAATATGCTAGCACTTTCTACTGCCAAGAGCATCCTATTTAGCTAAATTAAATCCATCAAACCCAAGGGTATATGCAGAATGCCTGGGTATATGTGTGTGAGAATGTGTGAAGGAGAGAGTACATTCCAGGTCTGGCATGAACCTAAACTGAAGTACTTAAATCATTCGAGCCAATCGGAAGTCTAAACACAAACACAGATCACACAGCGCAGTCACAATTAATTAATAATGTTTTAAAAAATGTGCTGGAAAAATGCATACAAGTCAGTTAGCTTAATTAATGCAATAACCTTGTTTCATTGCATTAATAAGCTTCTAGCATTCACTTTGTCTTTGATACTTGTAATGGGGCAAAATTATTTTCTGCACTACTCAGGAGTCTTACATTTATTAATATTTTTGAAAGGAATAAATCCTGATTCATCACTAAGTAAAATCTCTCTATGGATGGAATGTTGTGAATATTAATAATAATGTAGAATCAGGACACTATTCCAAAAGAGGTGGAAAGGTGGAGTGGCATTTTTTTTTTTTTACAAATAAAAAAAAAACATAATATAAACTTGCTATCATATCAAACAATGAAAAATACATTGTAAGACAGATTGAAATATATGTATTTTATATTAAGTTGAATGTTGCTCACTGCTTTCACCAAACCCATCTGTTGTGATCAGCACTAGCGGTAACAAGAGGTTTTGGGAGACTGGTGTTGAGTCTTCACTGATAAAGGCATTGTTGAATTAACGGTTGAATGAACTTTTTTTGAAGCCCAAAGTAAAATAAATAAATAAATAAATAAAATAAAATAAGTGAAACTCTACAACCTTTTAAAAGTGAGGACAATGCACCATTTGGGACAGAAAATATGTTGCAGAGAAAATCTAAAAGTGATATCATTCATGATAACATTAAGACAAGTGACCTTTTTATCACAAATTAATCATGGTAAATAACTTTCTATCTCTTTATCTCACACACACAGATGGAGAGGCTGAAGGACAGCTCTCTCCTCCTGTCGGAGCTGGGATCAACAGCAATAGCTGGAGCTTCCGTTATGGTGCTGGACCAGGCTACGGTCCTCCACAGGCCCTGAAGCCAGGCGAGATCCCTCCTGAAGCCTTCATCATTCCTGGCTCACCTGCTATCATCTCCATCAGGCAAGACCCAGGAGCCATGAATGACAAGGGGGACTTTATTAGCTTTGGCAAGAAAGAGGATCCCAAGAAGAAAAAAAAGAAGAAGAAGGAGAAAAAGGACAAAAAGGAAAAGGGCAAAGATGATGGCGAGGAGTAAAGGTGAATTTGTTTGTTTCAAAAACAATCTACCTACTGAACTCACAGAAATTAAAAAGCAAGAAAAATCACTAAAGAAAAACAGCATTGAGCGGAGAGTCCTTTAATTGCTGTTCTCAATGAGGGGAGATTGATTTGCCAGCCCCGCCCAGTGCTGATCATTCTCTCTTCTCTTTGTACCCAACCTCAAATGGCTCCAATACTTAAACCATGACGGCTGTCAGGAGGCAATAAATTGGCTATTTCACTACTCAGTGTGTCCAAGAGGTTTTCACTCCACGTGTTTCTATGAGGCAGTTATAAATCTAATAACAATACATTATAGCATTTATTCCAAATATATCCATAAATTGCATATATCTGTAAGTCTAATATATATGAGGGGAGTCTTTTTCTGATTCTAGACATCCTCCTGACTCCATTACTATGCCAGGAATGTGTACTGTAAACAACCAAAAAGTGAATGAAATATGATCTGGCCTGCATTAAGTGTATGTGTGTGATATGGAGGAAAACCACTTCAGGGGTAGTACAGTAGTCATGTTTAAACTGAGTAATTTCAGGATTTGTGCTCATAGAGCCCCCTGCTGCCTTTGAGTGGCACACTAATGCTGAATCCTCACGTGTGCTTTACTACTTGCAACCCCCTCCCCCCTCCCCCTCCAAAATTGACATCTAAATTCTTCTTTGCTTGAACATATATTTCTAAATACACAACACACACACACACACTTGTTCCATATGTTGAATTCATGGTCAGATCTAGTAGTAATGTAGAATTTGCTGTCCAATAAGTCCGATATTAATAGACCATATTAAGGCCATTGTAGGAGCACAGCCTCATATGTCATATACGCAGGACTGTTGCTTGTTGCTTCATTTCAAAGTAGGCCTGTTAAACTTTCACCTCTGCTGTGACTCAGTCCTCAGTATGCCAGACCATTGGCTTTCAGTGCTTGTAAGTTTTGGCCACACTCTTTAGGTCCTCCTCAATGTTTACAGCATGCACAACCAGAACTGCCCTCTCGTGGCCGTGATGTTGGACTGAATAATGGAGATAAAACCCACTCGCTGACTTGTAACCTCTACACTCAGATCAAGCCTCAGCACTGTTACTGGAACTTTCGATCCTTCCCCAGGGAGCATACGTACACGAGCCACTTCCATCCAAGTAAAGCAATTGCTCAAGCAGCAGTGAAAAGTGTTCTGACTTGTTCTTTTGAAAAGGTGGTGTAGACATAAATATTTAATTTTGAGGAGCATGGTTTGGTATACAGAGATGTACAGACAGCTGAATATGGTAATAAACCAAGCCGAGCTGCATGATAGCACTGGAGACCTCAGCAGAAGGTTTCATGTCTGTGATTTCTTTTTTTTTCTTTTCTTGAGGGATTCCTGATCCCTCTACTTATTTTTTTTCCCCAAAATGTTACTTTAATTTGTCTTGGCAGTAGGGCTATTGATCAAGGTATAGGATGGATGTCAGTGCTGCTATAATCAATAACACACACACACACACACACACACAGTACAGCCTTCATCAGGTGTGGTTTAGTGCTGTCAGATCACTAAGTGACTGCTTGCATATGTGATACAGATTAAAAAATGATTTTATATATATATATATATATATATATATATATATATATATATATATATATATATATATATATATATATATATACTTTTCATATTTATTTTTAACCATTTCTCTTGTAATTAGAGACATGCATCGTCTCCAATGAAACACGTAGACATGTATCTAATTGCTCATTCAGATTCAACTGTATAAGCACATACTGTAGGTCATTGATGCAAAACCACCACGGGAACAATGTTTTTCCTATGACATCAATGTTAACCTTAACATGATAGATATATGTATTGCTGTAGTGACATTCTATAATTCTTTTTGTAAACCATAAATATATTTGAAAATCATGAACAAACCAAGTAATGTGGAACTGCTTCATATATCCCCTCCTATGATATCAACATTGTTTTCCATTAAAACAATAAATAAAAAAAATCACAATAAAAACATCAAAATGATAAATGCAACAAAAAATGGTCTATGTACTCTGCTTGTGTGTAGTGAATGTTTATTAAGTCGATCAATGCTGAGACGGCACTTTGTTCTTGACTTTGACGGTGCAAATCATTTGAACAACCTTTTTTTGTACACCTGCTCATCAGTGTAGTCGTGAAATAATGTTTTTTTCCTTTTCTTTCCCCCTTTTTTTATATCACTTTATGAAATCTGTTAATGTGTTTTGTTTATAAACCACAAATAAATTTTTTTCATAAGTACCAAAAATTGTTCATGTACTATTTTTCTGTTGTAGTTTTTGTTGGTTATAATATCAGTACTACTACAATAGAAGAGGTTTCACTTAACAAGCTGAGAGTCTACAAAAATTATACATGAAATCATCTGAAACTAGGAAATCATCTCGTTTCATTTTTATATGACTGCTTATAAATCCATACAAAGGCTTAAAGCAAGACCTAATGAAGGACATACAGCACTTTATGAAACTACTGCAACATTTTTTTAAATATCACATACAGATAGTTCATACTTGCTGTGCATTATAGTCATATATATATATATATATATATATATATATATATATATATATATATATATATATATATATATATATATATATATATATATATATATATATATATATATATATATATATATATATACTGTCTGTGGCCTGGGTGTTAGACAATTCAGAGTGTTAATGTTTAATGCATGAATATATAATTGTTCTAAAATTTACTATTAAGTACAAATATTATTACCTTCCATTATGCAAAACAACATTGTTGATCAGTTGAACATAGAACAAAATATTAGATTTTTAAAAGATAGGTTATCTGTGAGTGCTCATGAAATGTTGTGGATGCCTAGAACTGTTCAGTTCAAGTCTAGTCCAAAAACCTATTTCCAATTATGAGACCTAAAGTGCAAACATGTCTACATTTACACATAATTAAACACTTCAGGTGTTGATGACACACTGAGACTTGGATTGATAGATTTATTTCTTATTTTTACATTCCATGGAATTTATTACAGTATGTTTTTGCCTAATACAAAGTCCCAGGATTTAATAGATAATATGTGATTATTTTGTTTGTTCTTTAAATGTTTGATTGACTGATTGATTGATTGATTGATTTTTCTTTTTTCTTTTTTACAATAACCCAAAAATTTAAAACTACCATTAGACAGTAAAGTTGGTCAATATTAAATCTTTCTGGGAATGTTGAGTACTAACATGTTGATGATATTGATATATATATATATATATGATAGAAAATGGACCAGTTGGGAATATTATTTAAAGGATATTCACATAGCCTAAATAACCAAAAATTAATATAATACCGATGAACAAGTACAATAGCACTGCATTTCATATGACGTTTTCATGTCTTTTTTGTCGCTGTCTATGGTGCTGAATACGCAATTTACCAAAGCGGATCATAAAACAGTCCTTCATGGGCATGCCCCCTCTTAATCTCCATGTATTTTGTATTATTACCGATAATTAAAAATCTTTGATAAACATAATTTGAACAATATCATAATATAATACATTTTCTTTCTTTCTTTCTTTTTTAAAGCCAAAGTACCATTGCACATTCTTGGTTTGCCTCACAGTGTCGCTCTTCACCTATTTTAAATTGTCCGTCATAGAAACACACCCATTAGTGCATTTTTTTTCAAGGAACAATGCAGTGATACTTGCACCAGTAAACTAGGATCGTGCTTTTCTCTACGTCGTCTTTTGGCAAAATAAGTCGGAGATAATATTTAAATTAAAACCATATCAGAAGGCAGATTTGGGATACACAGATATGTCGAAAGGGCATACTTTGTTCTGTTTTGGGGCAATTACAGGGCTACTTTATTTATTCTTCAGCTCCGTCGTTCTAGCAGACGTTCGTTATTCCGTCCCAGAGGAATCAAAGACAAAATACGTAATCGGAAGCTTAAGCAAAGATCTTAATTTGGACGTTAAAGGTTTGAGACCACGCAAAGGGAGACTGGATTACCAAAGTGAAGCGCGGTATTGTGGAGTGGATCTTGATTCCGGACATATCGTTGTTTCGGAGAGGATCGACAGAGAGACGCTGTGTGGACCAACGTCGCCTTGCATTTTGCATTTTGAATTTATTCTCGAAAATCCTCTAGAGCTACACAGTGTTATTTTAGAGGTACAGGACGTCAACGACAACACGCCCGTATTTCCAAAGGACTCGATCAAGCTTGAGATTAGCGAGAATGCCTTGATTGGTACCAAATTTCAAATAGCTAGAGCCAGAGACCTGGATGTGGGAGTAAATTCAGTACAGAATTATATCCTCAGTCAAAACGGGCATTTCGACATTGACGCAAGATCAAGTAAAGACAGGTATGTGGACATTGTTTTGAAAAGTAACCTTGACCGGGAGAAAAAAGCGGAACACTCTTTGACGCTGACTGCCGTAGATGGAGGCAATCCTCCTCGATCTGGCTCGGTTGTTATTCAAATTATCGTTCAGGATGTCAACGATAATGCTCCGATTTTTTCACAGTCTCTATACAGGGCTCAGTTATTTGAAAATGCAGCTCCCGGGATGTCTGTTATTCAAATACTGGCGAATGATGAGGATGAAGGAGTGAATGGGCAGATAACTTATTATATTAACCACCTCTCGGAGAGTACAAAAAATCTATTTGAGATTGACGAAAAAAATGGGCAGCTTTTGGTTACGGGAAAATTGGACCATGAAATCGCCTCCTCGTATGATATAGAAATCCAGGCAGAAGATGGCGGTGGACAAACAGGCCACTGTAAGGTCATAATTGAAATATTGGATGTTAATGATAATGCGCCGGTAATAACAGTGAAATCTCTTATGAACCCAATTCCAGAGAACATCGATATTGGCGCAGAAGTTGGCATATTAAATGTGAAGGACCAAGACTCTGGTGAAAACAGCAGACTCAGTTGTTCTATCTCCACTAATTTACCATTCAAATTAAAACCATCTATTAAGAACTATTTCACCTTAATCACGACAGCATCACTGGATCGCGAGCAAGTCGCTGAGTATAATGTTACAATAACAGCTTCTGATGGAGGTACACCGTCTCTGTTCTCAACTACGAGCTTGAATATCAAGGTGGCAGATATAAATGATAATTTCCCCGTATTTGAGCAGCAACCATACAGCGCATACGTGGCTGAGAATAACAAACCAGGAAACTCTATTAGTTCTGTTTCTGCAAGAGACCCAGACTGGAGACAGAACGGTACAGTGCTGTATTCTCTGGTGGCCAGTGAGATAAACGGTGTTCCAGTGTCCTCATTATTATCCATTAACTCAGATACAGGAGTGATCCATACTGTGAGGTCATTTGACTATGAAAAGTTCAGAGACTTTAAAGTCCAGGTTGTAGCGAGAGACAATGGTTCTCCTCCACTTAGCAGCAACGTGACTGTGAGTGTGTTCATATCAGATGAGAATGATAACTCTCCACAGATATTATACCCTGCTCCAGAGGGAAAGTCTTTAATGACTGAGATGGTCCCTAAAGCTGCTCTCTCTGGCTCTTTGCTCTCCAAAGTGATCGCTGTGGATGCTGATTCTGGACAGAACGCGTGGCTGTCCTATCAGATTGTCAAATCTACTGATCCGGGACTTTTCACTATCGGTCTCCATAATGGAGAGATCAGGGCTCAGAGGGACATCACTGAATCTGACAGCATGAAACAGAACCTTGTTGTCTCAGTGAAAGACAACGGACAGCCGCCTCTCTCCGCTACCTGTTCTGTATATTTACTGATTTCTGATAATCTTGCTGAAGTTCCAGAACTTAAAGACATGACTTATGACGAGAACAATTCCAAACTGACTTTTTATTTGATCATCGCGCTAGTTTCCGTGTCCATCTTCTTTCTGACTTTCATTATTCTGATCCTGGCTGTGAGGTTTTGCCACAGCAGAAAGCCCAGACTGTTGTTTGATGGAGCAGTCGCCATTCCCAGCGCGTATCTCCCTCCCAACTATGCAGAGGTGGAGGGAGCTGGAACTCTCCGCAGTTCTTACAATTATGACACGTATCTAACAACAGGATCTCGCACCAGTGACTTCAAGTTCATCACGTCTTACAATGACAGCACTCTTACTGCTGGTGGAACTCTGAAAAAGAGTCCAGATGATTCCAATATGATCAATCTTTCGGATACAGGAGAAACACTCGAGGTAAGTAGTTGTGGTATCTATTTAATTTCACAGAGGTAACTTTGTGTAATAATTTACACAAGCAATGAAACAATAAGCTTAAATACAAACTATAAATGAAAGTGTGTAATTGTACTTACAATTATTTATCATTGGAATACAGAATTCCAAAAATACAGTGTGTGTATTTAAATTCGTACAAAACAAAAGGAAACTTAACCATATATTTTCTACAGGGTTACATATTATTATTATTATTATTATTATTATTATTATTATTATTATTATTATTATTATTATTATTATTATTATTTGTAGTAGTAGTAGTAGTCGGATAGACATAATTTACTGAGGCGTGTTTCTTAGTGGTTATGTAGTCAGATAGTACTAATGCAACGTTGTACCAAGGTTCAGCACCTCTATGAGTGGACAGCCATCCTTCCATACGTCCGTCTGTCTATCTATCTATCGATCTATCTTTCGCTGTTGTTTTCCCTACTGTTTTCATTTCTCTGTGATGGTTTTAAATGCAATTTTTACACACAACACCATGCGTCGCTACTTGCCCGCTTAGAAAGGAATAGATCTTTCTCTCCACTCTCTGATTTAAAATGTAAAGATGCGAAAGACGTCGAACTGGTGCAGGAGGCATCGCCATTAAAGACTGTGAGGTTCCTGTTCTGTTTTTGTCACTGGCGTTTATTGCTTCCTCTCACGTACTCATTTGCAACACCGTGTATAACTGCAAAATCATACTGAGTTCTCTGGACACGTCCAGGATTTAAGCATTTGTTATGGAATACCTTGGATTTTTTGCATGGTACTTTTTGTTCGGTGTGGCGTTTGTGTTTCACTTGCTGCCCACATCAAAAGGAGATATCAGTTATTCAATTCCAGAGGAGAGGAAGATCGGGTCTGTGATTGGAAATTTAGCCAAGGACCTTGGAATAAATGCTAAAACAATGGCCTTGCGTAAAACCCGTTTGGATGTGGACGGTGACAACAAACGCTATTGTGACATAAACATGAATAGTGGAGATTTGACGGTAGCTGATAGAATCGACAGAGAGCAACTTTGTGGATTCATTACTGTGTGCATGTTGAAATACGAAGTGATTCTAGAAAACCCTTTGGAATTACACCGAGTTGTTGTTGAAATTACTGATATTAATGATAACGCACCGGTTTTCTCAAAGGATGTGGTTAAATTAGAGATCACAGAACAAGCAGACAAAGGAGCTCGCTATGCCGTTAATGAAGCAGACGATGCAGATACAGGCGTGAATGCGGTACAGAACTACCAACTGCAGGATAATCCTTATTTCTCGTTTGTTTTTCATAATAACCCGGGCCAAGAAAAATACGGGGAGATAATTTTAGAGAAGGAGTTGGACCGTGAACAGGAGCAGGAGGTAAGGCTGTTGCTCACCGCTCTGGATGGAGGCAATCCACCTAAATCTGCATCAGTACTAATACATATTACTGTTCTCGATGCCAATGATAATTCTCCAGTGTTCAGTCAACCAGTTTATAAGGTGACTCTGCGGGAAGATTCTCCTACTGGCACGACAATAACCACAGTGAGGGCCAGGGATGCTGATGAAGGCGCTAATGGTCAGGTGGTTTATGAATTTGGACACATCTCTAATGACATGCTGAAACTGTTTACGCTGCAGTCTGAAACGGGGGATTTAATTTTAATCGGTGCCGTTGACTATGAAAGACAAACGACATATGAATTACGGATTCAAGGTAAAGATGGTTTTGGACTTGCTTCTTTTGCGAAAGTGATAATCGATATAGAGGACATTAATGACAACGCACCCACTATACACCTAAAATCTTTGAATAATCCCATTCCTGAAAGCGCACCATCTGGAACAGAAATAGGCATAATTAATGTCCAAGACAAAGACTCGGAGAAAAATCGACATATCCGATGTAGTATTCAAGGAAATGTTCCGTTCGTGTTAAACCCTTCTATTAAAAATTACTTCTCGGTTGTGACATCTGGCGCACTCGATCGTGAATTTACGTCAGAATACAACATAACATTTATTGCAGTGGATGAAGGTTCTCCGCCTTTATCCTCCTCCAAGACAGTTCATATGTCTGTATCAGATGTGAATGATAACGCGCCGGTATTTGAACAGCAATCCTACACTGCATATGTAGTTGAAAATAACAAACCAGAATTCTCTATTATTTCTGTTTCTGCAAGAGACCCAGACTGGAGACAGAACGGTACAGTACTGTATTCTCTGGTGGCCAGTGAGATAAACGGTGTTCCAGTGTCTTCATTATTATCCATTAACTCAGATACAGGATTCATCCATGCTGTGAGGTCATTTGACTATGAAAAGTTCAGAAACTTTAAAGTCCAGGTTGTAGCCAGAGACAATGGCTCTCCTCCACTCAGCAGCAACGTGACTGTGAGTGTGTTCATATCAGATGAGAATGATAACTCTCCACAGATATTATACCCTGCTCCAGAGGGAAAGTCTTTAATGACTGAGATGGTCCCTAAAGCTACTCTCTCTGGCTCTCTGGTCTCCAAAGTGATCGCCGTGGATGCTGACTCTGGACAGAACGCATGGCTGTCGTATCAGGTTGTCAAATCTACTGATCCGGGACTTTTCACTATCAGTCTCCATAGTGGAGAGATCAGGGCTCAGAGGGACATTACTGAATCTGACAGCATGAAACAGAACCTTGTTATCTCAGTGAAAGACAACGGACAGCCGCCTCTCTCCGCTACCTGTTCTGTATATTTACTGATTTCTGATCATCTTGCTGAAGTTCCAGAACTTAAAGACATGACTTATGAGGAGAACAATTCCAAACTGACTTTTTATTTGATCATCGCGCTAGTTTCCGTGTCCACCTTCTTTCTGACTTTCATTATTCTGATCCTGGCTGTGAGGTTTTGCCACAGGAGAAAGCCCAGAGTGTTGTTTGATGGAGCAGTCGCCATTTCCAGCGCGTATCTCCCTCCCAACTATGCAGAGGTCGAGGGAGCTGGAACTCTCCGCAGTTTTTACAATTATGACACGTATCTAACAACAGGATCCTGCACCAGTGATTTCAAATTCATCACGTCTTACAATGACAGCACTCTTACTGCTGGTGGAACTCTGAAAATGGGCCAGAATGACACTTTAGGTTCAACCCTGATTTCACTTTCTAATACAGGAGATGGAGATGAGGTAAGAAAATGTATCTTCTTTTTGTAGCAGGCTTACATGAACGTTTGTATGTTGTGATGATCCTTTGTGATGTGCACTTTTTATTTATCTTGGAAGGTGTTATATGAACGACAGCTCCTCTCTGTTTTTTAAAAAGCAGTTATGTATGCAGAGTAAAATGTATGGGGCGTGTGGTGCTGTTTATCTCAAAAAAGGAAAACTTTCAGAACAGAATGTTTCTCCTAATTTCAGATTTGACCTTGTGTTTTAATGCTGATAATATATCAGCTCTACAGTGCTGGACCGGGTTTTTTAAAACGTAATTTTTTTGTTGTTGTTTTTTTTTTTTTTTTTTTTTTTTTTTTGGTTAATGAATTCAATTATTTGCATGATTGAATAAAATTCATGCTCCTCACGCTAATAACAACTTCCCAACTTTTGCCGTGAGATACCTGTATGATGTCTTACAATGACAGCACTCTTACTGCTGGTGGAACTCTGAAAATGGCCCAAAGCGATTTTTTTTATGCGAATCTGATTACAATTCAACAACACGTGTGATGATGGAGATGAGGTAAGACATTGTTATGTAGTAGGCTAGTTCATGTAGGCCTATGGCAATTTTTTATGGTTTAGAATGGTATTATATATAGTTTTTGTGGTCCATTGTCAAAAACTGCTGTTGTTGTACTGTTGGTAATGATGGCTGATTTGAATTGCAATCGTATTATACTCAAAACATATGTGTTGGAAATTTAGAAGAGATGTCCCAAGCATTGTACATGAGCTTTTCTATTTATTTCCCGCTGTTCTATATTTCGAAACATATTATCCTGTTCCATAATTGCTATGATTCCGTATCTAATACAGGATATAGCTGAGCCTCGAGTTTGTTAGTGCACGGTTTATTTTTTCCAGCTACTTCACTCATATTGATGTTTTTCTTTTCTTCTAAACTGTTCGTTACTCCAAAAAGATTTTCTGGACTAAAGGTTTTGGAAAATGTGGAAAATAGTCGTACCGGAGGCTGTATCAACTGATTCCCTGCAAAGGAAAATTATTATCAAATGCTAAACCACACTTTATTTAATAGCACTTAATCAGTTGACTTTGCTGCAGCTAAATTTCTTATTAAATGAAGCAGAATTATGATTGTTGCCAGCCTGAATGTTTTGGTACGGTTTCAGCAGCATGGTATCATGGTGTTGGGCGAAACGGTGACCATGAATCTGTTTATTCGAAAATAAAACTATAATAATCTAAATAAATATAACATTTTGATTTCGTACATCACATAGCCTGCTTCTATTTTTCTATCTATGGTTCTTTATTTGAATCTAAACTACTGAAAAGGCGTTTCACTGAGAAAAGTGTTAGTAGCAACAAAATTAAAATAGCAAAATAAGAATCTGAACTGCAATAACAGCAAAAATACTCAAAGGGACGCTGTTCAACAACATACTTAAAATTACAGTTCTCCACCCATATTGCAGCACCCCATAACCTCGAGAAGGATTGCTACGGAAGGTTGTATAGCCTATTTTCTGGAAATAATTGATTATATCTAACGTTAATTGGTACACGCTCGGTAATCAATGAGAAATTCAGCACGTTTCAAAATGGAAAGAAAGATATCTTCGTGTTTTTCACGGTTTATCTTTATTTATTTTTGCCTCTTTATCCGCGCTGTCCGTGGAGATTTGAGTTACCCAGTCCCAGAAGAATCGAAATATCAATATGTTATCGGAAATATAGCAAAGGATCTTGGACTTGATGCTAAACAATTATCTGCTCGTAAGGCTCGGATGGAGACAGAGGACAGCGAGAAGAGGTATTGCGACATTAATCTGAGTAGTGGAAATCTGGTGGTGGTGGAAACAATAGACCGAGAAAAGCTTTGTGGATCGAAAATGTCTTGCATTCTTATTTACGAGTTTGTGTTGGAAAATCCTCTTGATGTGCATCGCATTTCACTGCAAATTCAGGACATAAACGACAACGCGCCGAGATTTCCTAAAAGTCGGATAATGTTTAACATAAGGGAATCAGCTGATAAAGGAGAACGTTTCCCTTTGGATGAAGCTCACGACTCTGATATAGGCCAAAACGCGGTTCAAGGATATTCACTTGATCGAAATGATCATTTTGTTTTGTCGGTTAAAGAAAACGCGGAGGGAGGAAAATACGCTGAACTGGTTTTGGACAAAGAGCTGGATCGTGAACAGACGGAGGAAATAGATTTAATATTTACTGCGACTGATGGAGGCACTCCACAGAGGTCTGGTACTGCAGTTATCCACATCAATGTGCTTGATGCTAATGACAATGCTCCGGTTTTTAGTCAGTCTGTGTATAAGGTTACTCTGGCTGAAAACGCACCGTTGGGTGCAGAAGTAGTTACAGTGAGTGCTACAGACGCTGATGAGGGAGTAAACGGGGAGGTCAGTTATGAATTTAGTCGAATATCAGATACAGCAGCAAAATTATTATCTATTGACAAGACAACTGGTCAAATTACGTTAAACGGAAATATTGATTATGAAGAGGAAAAGTCATACGAAATAAGGGTGCAAGCTATAGATGGTTCTGGTTTAGCATCCACTACCAAACTTATTATAGACATCACTGATGTAAATGACAACGCTCCGAGAATTATTCTTAAATCACTGAATAATCCAATAACCGAGAACAGCATTATAGACACTGAAGTGGCCATTATTAATGTTCAGGATAAAGATTCAGGGGATAATAGAAAAGTCAGATGCTCCATTCAAGAAAATGTTCCTTTTCAATTAAATCCATCTATCAAAAACTACTTTTCTTTGCTAATAACGAGATTGTTAGACAGAGAGACTGAATCAGATTATAACATAACTATCACTGCTACTGATGGAGGCTCTCCACCTTTATCAACATCATTGACGATTCATCTATCTGTATCAGATATCAATGACAATCCTCCTGTATTTGAACAACAATCCTACACTGCATTTGTAACTGAAAATAACAAACCAGGAACCTCTATTACTTCTGTTACTGCAAAAGACCCAGACTGGAGACAGAATGGTACAGTGCTGTATTCTCTGGTGGCCAGTGAGATAAATGGTGTTCCAGTGTCCTCATTATTATCCATTAACCCAGATACAGGAACGATCCATGCTGTGAGGTCATTTGACTATGAAAAGTTCAGAAACGTTAAAGTCCAGGTTGTAGCCAGAGACAATGGTTCTCCTCCACTTAGCAGCAACGTGACTGTGAGTGTGTTCATATCAGATGAGAATGATAACTCTCCACAGATATTATACCCTTCTCCAGAGGGTAAGTATTTAATGACTGAGATGGTCCCTAAAGCTGCTCTCTCTGGCTCTCTGGTCTCCAAAGTGATCGCTGTGGATGCTGATTCTGGACAGAACGCATGGCTGTCCTATCAGATTGTCAGATCTACTGATCCGGGACTTTTCACTATCGGTCTCCATAGTGGAGAGATCAGGGTTCAGAGGGACTTTACTGAATCTGACAGCATGAAACAGAACCTTGTTATCTCAGTGAAAGACAACGGACAGCCGCCTCTCTCTGCTACCTGTTCTGTATATTTACTGATTTCTGATAATCTTGCTGAAGTTCCAGAACTTAAAGATATGACTTATGAGGAGAGCAATTCCAAACTGACTTTTTATTTGATCATCGCGCTAGTTTCTATGTCCACCTTCTTTCTGACTTTCATTATTCTGATCCTGGCTGTGAAGTTTTGCCACAGGAGAAAGCCCAGACTTTTGTTTGATGGAACAGTCACCATTCCCAGCGCGTATCTTCCTCCCAACTATGCAGAGGTGGAGGGAGCTGGAACTCTCCGCAGTTCTTACAATTATGACACGTATCTAACAACAGGATCCTGCACCAGTGACTTCAAGTTCATCACCTCTTATAATGACAACACTATTACTGCTGGTGGAACTTTGAAAAAGGGCCCAAGTGATGTTTTTGGTGCAAGTCTAATTACACTTAACAACACATGTGATGGAGATGAGGTAAGAAAACTGTTAACATGAACAGAACCGTATAGTACTTCTCATGTTACAATGAATCCTGTAGATTCTCCATGCCCCATATTACCACTTTACCTCTTTTCTTCATGCTAAAGAATTTTAAAAATAATTTGGCAGTGCTGCAGTGGAATTCATCTATTTTTCTGTTATGATGTAATCTGTTGATAAAAATTTTTTTACCTATGCCGTTGGTAAAAATGTCTGATTTCAATTACAATCATAATATACTGAACAGATTTATGTAGTGAATTCATGCAAGTTGCTGCAAATGCTGTGCATGAAGTTCTGCATTTATAGTTTCCTTCTCTAGCTTTCAAAAATGATAAAACATGTTTCATGACTATAACTTCCATAACTAATTTGGGGTATATCTGGGCATCAAGGTTGTTGGTGCCGGTTATAGGTGCTTTCTCATGGTCTCAGCACTGATGCTGATGTTTTCTGAAGTTTTTGTTCTATATTTGTTTTTTTTTACTTCATCTGGACCTAACAACTTGGTGTGATGATTTACATAATGATGTCAAGGTCATTGATTCAGTTGCTGGTATAGCTGCAGAAAGTTTTATCTTGTTTATGATTTGAAAAGGGTATGGTGGTGTCTGCATAGTCAGATATGATGATTCAGGGGTCTTGGACTTTTTACAGAACTAATGCCACTGATCAGAGCTGAGGTTGCATCAGTTTAATTACTAAAAAAGTATGTTATATTGACTAGAGTTTGATCAAATTAATTTACTGTGACTACAGATTTTATACTGAAGAGGTTGGATGCTGGTTGTGACTTTGAGGATGTTGCTAATATTTTAGGAGTATGGAATTTACCATCAACTGTTTGGGGGAGGGGAGGCACTAAGGACAATTCATACAAGGGTATATCTCAGGTATAATAATCTCCTTTAATATACAAGTTTTATTGTTTGTTTGTTTCTCACATAAATCTGATGTGGGTTTTTTGTCTTAGCGATTGAAGATTCTTATTTCATAGATAAATGTGCTCGTAGTAACGGAAAGGGTGGGTCGAAACAACACACGAAACTGCAATAACAATGAAAATCCCCAAAGTGTCGCTGTTTAACAACAGAATTAAAATCACAGCTCTCCACCCAGATTCTCATATTGCAGCATCCCATAACGTCGAGAAGGATTGCTACAGAAGGTTGTATAGCCTATAATGTAAAAATAATTAATGACAGCTAACATTAATTAATACAGGCACCTTAACCAAGGAAATATTCAGCACGTTTCAGAATGGAAAATAATATATCTTCGTTTTCTTCACTGATTACCTTGATTTATTTTTGGCTCTCAATTCGCGCTGTCCGTGCAGATTTGAGCTACACATTCCTGGAAGAAACGAAGCAAGAATATGTGATCGGAAATATAGCAAAGGATCTCGGACTTGATGTGAAACGATTATCTGCTCGTAAGGCTCGAATCGAGACAGAAGGCAGCACTAAACGGTACTGCGACATTAATCTGAGTAGTGGAAATCTGGTCGTGGTGGAAACAATAGACCGAGAGGAAATTTGTGGGGCGAAAATGTCTTGCATTCTTAATTACGAGCTTGTTTTGGAAAATCCTCTTGATGTGCATCGCATTTCACTGCAAATTCAGGATATAAACGACAACGCACCGAGATTTCCTAAAAGTCGGATAATGTTTAACATAAGAGAATCAGCTAATAAAGGAGAACGTTTCCCTTTGGATGAAGCTCACGACTCTGATATAGGCCAAAACGCGGTTCAAGGATATTCACTTGATCGAAATGATCATTTTGTTTTGTCGGTTAAAGAAAACTCGGAGGGAGGAAAATACGCTGAACTGGTTTTGGACAAAGAGCTGGATCGTGAACAGACGGAGGAAATAGATTTAATATTTACTGCGACTGATGGAGGCACTCCACAGAGGTCTGGTACTGCAGTTATCCACATCAATGTGCTTGATGCTAATGACAATACCCCGGTTTTTAGTCAGTTGGTGTATAAGGTTACTCTGGCTGAAAACGCACCGTTGGGTGCAGAAGTAGTTACAGTGAGCGCTATAGACGCTGATGAGGGAGTAAACGGAGAGGTCAGCTATGAATTTAGTCGAATATCTGATAAAGCAGTAAAATTATTTTCTATTGACAAGATAACTGGTCAAATCATGGTGACTGGAAACATAGATTACGAAGAAGAATCTACATATGAAATGAGAGTGCAGGCCATAGATGGTCCTGGCTTAGCATCCACTGCCAAAATTATTATAGACATCACTGATGTAAATGACAACGCTCCGAGAATTATTCTTAAATCACTCAATCAACCAATTCCTGAGAATTCGGTAATAGGAAATGAGGTGGCAATAATTAATGTTCAGGATAACGATTCAGGAAATAATAGAAAAGTCAGATGCTCCATTCAGGAAAATGTGCCTTTCAAATTAAATCCATCTATCAAAAACTACTTTTCTTTGGTAACAACAAGTTTGTTAGACAGAGAGAGAGAATCAGATTATAACATAACTATCACTGCTACTGATGGAGGATCTCCACCTTTATCAACATCAATGACTATTCATCTATCTGTATCAGACATCAATGACAATCCTCCTGTATTTGAACAGCAATCCTACACTGCATATGTAACCGAAAATAACAAACCAGGAACCTCTATTACTTTTGTTACTGCAAGAGACCCAGACTGGAGACAGAATGGTACAGTGCTGTATTCTCTGGTGGCCAGTGAGATAAACGGTGTTCCATTGTCCTCATTATTATCCATTAACTCAGATACAGGAATGATCCATGCTGTGAGGTCATTTGACTATGAAAAGTTCAGAAACTTTAAAGTCCAGGCTGTAGCCAGAGACAATGGCTCTCCTCCACTCAGCAGCAATGTGACTGTGAGTGTGTTCATATCAGATGAGAATGATAACTCTCCACAGATATTATACCCTTCTCCAGAGGGAAAGTCTTTAATGACTGAGATGGTCCCTAAAGCTGCTCTCTCTGGCTCTCTGATCTCCAAAGTGATCGCTGTGGATGCTGATTCTGGACAGAACGCATGGCTGTCCTATCAGATTGTCAGATCTACTGATCCAGGACTTTTCACTATCGGTCTCCATAGTGGAGAGATCAGGGTTCAGAGAGACATTACTGAATCTGACAGCATGAAACAGAACCTTGTTATCTCAGTGAAAGACAACGGACAGCCACCTCTCTCTGCTACCTGTTCTGTATATTTACTGATTTCTGATAATCTTGCTGAAGTTCCAGAACTTAAAGACATGACTTATGAGGAGAGCAATTCCAAACTGACTTTTTATTTGATCATCGCGCTAGTTTCTATGTCCACCTTCTTTCTGACTTTCATTATTCTGATCCTAGCTGTGAGGTTTTGCCACAGGAGAAAGCCCAGACTGCTGTTTGATGGAACAGTCACTATTCCCAGCGCATATCTCCCTCCCAACTATGCAGAGGTGGAGGGAGCTGGAACTCTCCGCAGTTCTTACAATTATGACACGTATCTAACAACAGGATCCCGCACCAGTGACTTCAAGTTCATCACCTCTTATAATGACAGCACTATTACTGCTGGTGGAACTTTGAAAAAGGGCCCAAGTGATGTTTTTGGTGCAAGTCTAATTACACTTAACAGCGCATGTGATGGAGATGAGGTAAGAAAACTGTTAACATAAACAGAACCGTATAGTACTTCTCATGTTACAATGAATCCTGTAGATTCTCCATGCCCCATATTACCACTTTACCTCTTTTCTTCATGCTAAAGAATTTTAAAAATAGTTTGGCAGTGCTGCAGTGGAAATCATCTATTTTTCTGTTATGATGTAATCTGTTGATAATTTTTTTTTTGCCTATGCCATTGGTAAAAATGTCTGATTTCAATTACAATCATAATATACTGAACAGATTTATGTAGTGAATTCATGCAAGTTGCTGCAAATGCTGTGCATGAAGTTCTACATTTATAGTTTCCTTCTCTAGCTTTCAAAAATGATAAAACATGTTTCATGACTATAACTTCCATAACTAATTTGGGGTATATCTGGGCATCAAGGTGGTTGGTGCTGGTTATAGGTGCTTTCTCATGGTCTCAGCGCTGATGTTTTCTGAAGTTATGGTTCTAGATTTGTTTTTGCACTTTATCTGGACCTAACAACTTGGTGTGATGATTTACATAATGATGTCAAGGTCATTGATTCAGTTGCTGGTATAGAGGCAGAAAGTTTTATCTTGTTTATGATTTGAAATGGGTATGGTGGTGTCTGCATTGTCAGATATGATGATTCAGGGGTCTTGGACTTTTTACAGAACTAATGCCACTGATCAGAGCTGAGGTTGCATCAGTTTAATTACTAAAAAAGTATGTTATATTGACTAGAGTTTGATCAAATTAATTTACTGTGACTACAGATTTCATACTGAAGAGGTTGGATGCTGGTTGTGACTTTGAGGATGTTGCTAATATTTTAGGAGTATGGAATTTACCATCAACTGTTTGGGGGAGGGGAGGCATTAAGGAAATTCATACAAGGGAATATTTCAGGTATAATAATCTCCTTTAATATACAAGTTTTATTGTTTGTTTGTTTCTCACATACATCTGATGTGAGGGTTTTTTTTTGTCTTAGCGATTGAAAATTCTTACTTCATAGATAAATGTGCTCATAGTAACGGAAAGGGTGGGTCGAAACAACACACGAAACTGCAATAAAAATGAAAATCCCCAAAGTGTCGCTGTTTAACAACAGAATTAAAATCACAGCTCTCCACCCAGATTCTCATATTGCAGCATCCCATAACGTCGAGAAGGATTGCTACAGAAGGTTTTATAGCCTGTAATGTAAAAATAATTAATGATAGCTAACATTAATTAATACAGGCACCTTAACCAAGGAAATATTCAGCATGTTTCAGAATGGAAAAGAATATATCTTCGTTTTCTTCACTGATTACCTTGATTTATTTTTGGCTCTTTATTCACACTGTCCGTGCAGATTTGAGCTACACATTCCTGGAAGAAACGAAGCAAGAATATGTGATCGGAAATATAGCAAAGGATCTCGGACTTGATGTGAAACGATTATCTGCTCATATGGCTTGAATCGAGACAGAAGGCAGCACTAAACAGTACTGCGACATTAATCTGAGTAGTGGAAATCTGGTCGTGGTGGAAACAATAGACCGAGAGGAGATTTGTGGGGCGAAAATGTCTTGCATTCTTAATTACGAGATTGTTTTGGAAAATCCTCTTGATGTGCATCGCATTTCACTGCAAATTCAGGATATAAACGACAACGCACTGAGATTTCCTAAAAGTCGGATAATGTTTAACATAAGAGTATCAGCTGATAAAGGAGAACGTTTCCCTTTGCATGACGCTCACGACTCTGACATAGGCCAGAACGTGGTTCAAGGATATTCACTTGATCGAAATGATCATTTTGTTTTGTCGGTTAAAGAAAACGCGGAGGGAGGAAAATACGCTGAACTGGTTTTGGACAAAGAGCTGGATCGTGAACAGACGGAGGAAATAGATTTAATATTTACTGCGACTGATGGAGGCACTCCACAGAGGTCTGGTACTGCAGTTATCCACATCAATGTGCTTGATGCTAATGACAATACCCCGGTTTTTAGTCAGTCTGTGTATAAGGTTACTCTGGCTGAAAACGCACTGTTGGGTGCAGAAGTAGTTACAGTGAGTGCTACAGACGCTGATGAGGGAGTAAACGGAGAGGTCAGTTATGAATTTAGTCGAATATCTGATAAAGCAGTAAAATTATTTTCTATTGACAAGATAACTGGTCAATTCATGGTGACTGGAAACATAGATTATGAAGAAAAATCTACATATGAAATGAGAGTGCAGCCCATAGATGGTCCTGGCTTAGCATCCACTGCCAAAATTATTATAGACATCACTGATGTAAATGACAATGCTCCGAGAATTATTCTTACATCACTCAATCAACCAATTCCTGAGAATTCGGTAATAGGAAATTAGGTGGCAATAATTAATGTTCACGATAACGATTCAGGAGATAATAGAAAAGTCAGCTGCTCCATTCAGGAAAATGTGCCTTTCAAATTAAATCCATCTATCAAAAACTACTTTTCCTTGGTAACAACAAGCTTGTTTGACACTGAGAGAGAATCAGATTATAACATAACTATCACTGCTACTGATGGAGCGTCTCCACCTTTATCAAATTCAATCACTATTCATTTAACTATATCAGATATGAATGGAAATCCTCCTGTATTTGAACAGCAATCCTACACTGCAAATGTAACCGAAAATAACAAACCAGGAACCTCAAAATGTGATTCCAGGGACGGAGGTGGGCATTATCAATGTTCAAGATGAAGACTCTGGACAAAATCGTCAGGTGCATTGCTTTATACAAGAAAATGTTCCATTTAAATTAAATCCATCTGTAAAGAATTATTTTTCCATAGTGACAACAAGTGAGCTGGACCGTGAACTTGTCGCAGATTTTAATTTAACAATCACTGCAACGGATGAAGGAACCCCGGCTTTGACTTCATCAAAAATTATTCATTTGTCGCTTTCTGATATCAATGACAATTCGCCTGTTTTTGAAACGCAGTTGTATAGTGCTCATGTAGCTGAAAATAACAAACCAGGAACCTCTATTATTTCTGTTATTGCAAAAGAGACCCAGACTGGAGACAGAATGGTACAGTGCTGTATTCTCTGGTGGCCAGTGAGATGAACAGTGTTCCATTGTCCTCATTATTATGCATTAACTCAGATACAGGAGTGATCCATGCTGTGAAGTCATTTGACTATGAAAAGTTCAGAAACTTTAAAGTCCAGGTTGTAGCCAGAGACAATGGTTCTCCTCCACTCAGCAGCAACGTCATTGTGAGTGTGTTCATATCAGATGAGAATGATAACTCTCCACAGATTTTATACCCTGCTCCAGAGGGAAAGTCTTTAATGACTGAGATGGTCCCTAAAGCTTCTCTCTCTGGCTCTCTGGTCTCCAAAGTGATCGCTGTGGATTCTGACTCTGGACAGAACGCGTGGCTGTCCTATCAGATTGTCAAATCTACTGATCCGGGACTTTTCACTATCGGTCTCCATAGTGGAGTGATCAGGGCTCAGAGGGACATTACTGAATCTGACAGCATGAAACAGAACCTTGTTATCTCAGTGAAAGATAACGGACAACTGCCTCTCTCTGCTACCTGTTCTGTATATTTACTGATTTCTGATAATCTTGCTGAAGTTCCAGAACTTAAAGACATGACTTATGAAGAGAGCAATTCAAACTGACTTTTTATTTGATTATTGCGTTAGTTTCTGTGTCCACCTTCTTTCTGACTTTCATTATTCTGATCCTGGCTGTGAGGTTTTGCCCCAGGAGAAAGCCCAGACTTTTGTTTGATGGAGCAGTCGCCATTCCCAGCGCGTATCTCCCTCCCAACTATGCAAAGGTGGAGGGAGCTGGAACTCTCCGCAGTTCTAACAATTATGACACATCTAACAGCAGAATCACGCACCAGTGACTTCAAATTTATCACATCTTACAATGACAGCACTCTGACTGCTGGTGGAACTTTGAAGAAGAATCCAGATGTTTCAAATACAAGCAACCTTTTTGATGTGGAAGAGGTAAGATGAATTATAAGATTTTAAAACTCTATCAAAAAGTCAGGTTCACATCTTTGTCTCTATTCTTTTTTTCCAGTGTCTACCACCACTCTTGTTATTTTTTTAACTCATCTGGCAAAGACACACTTATTTAGGACAAAAGTTCTGCCTTTGCTCAACATAAGTATGCAACAAAAAAGATAATTCAAACACAGTTTGCTATTAAGCTTACTTGCAAATTTGTGCTCTGCTTTTGCTCTTGTATTTTACAATATTTTACAATGTATTTTTTATATATTGAACAATGATAAAAAAAATATCAGATATTTACTTCGCAGTCAGTAAAATGTATATATAATTTTACTGGCCAGGAAGTAAATATTTGATATTTGATTTGTTCAGCATAAGTAAAACAACAATAAGCAGTAGAATCCCTTTTATTATTTTAGTTATGCCTTTGCTCTATAGGAGAATTTTATCTTAACATGCTTGCTAGTTAGTCCACTTCTTACTGTAATTACTACACTGAAAACCCTAATTAGTTGACTGAAATCAATTGACTGAAAACTCGTTTCCTCAATGTTCTTGAGTAATGGGGTCTCCCAAAACTTATATTTAAGTTCACTTAACTTGCACCCATGTAGACTGTACTTAAATTATTAAGTTCACCAAACTTGTTGTTTATATAGTGTACTTAAACAATTAAGTTCATTTAACTTGGTGTTAATTTCAAGTGTACTTACATATTTAAATGAACTCAACTTGAACATTCAATTGAAATAAAAAATTAATTATAAATTAAATCTAATTGACGTTTTTATTAATTTTGACCGTTTAAGCTTTGTGCAAGCACACGAAACTGAAATAAAACATACTAAACATCATATTGAATGTCTTTATTGACAAATATTCCCAATATTGATGAAATTACAGTACACACCCTACTGTAATGGAATTTGGTTACAACCACACTGTACAGGTGGTAACAATGTCCCACATTAACTAATGGACTACATTGGTAGAATTCTGTGCATTTAAACCATTCAAACATTGTACTTTTTATCTTTTGTTAATGGATAATGGAGTAAATCGAGAAAAAATGCTCACAATTATGTTAATAGGTACTGAGCAAGTAGATGTAACAATGCTGACTCTGCAAGTCATGGGCCTCTTGGCTGCATCTCTGATCAGTCTTCTCCTTCTCTGAGCTGAATGTTTAGAGGGACGGCCAGGTCTTGGTAGATTTGCCTGATACTCCTTCCATTTCAAAATGATTGCTTGCACAGTGCTCCTTGAGATGTTTAAAGCTTGGGAAATCTTTTTGTATCCAAATCCGGCTTTAAACTTCTCCACAACAGTATTACGGACCTGCCTGGTGTGTTCCTTGGTCTTCATGATGCTCTCTGCGCTTTCAACAGAACCCTGAGACTATCACAGAGCAGGTGCATTTATACAGAGACTTGATTACACACAGGTGGATTCTATTTATCACCATCAGTCATTTAGGACAACATTGGATCATTCAGAGATCCTCGCGAACTTCTGGAGTGAGTTTGCTGCACTGAAAGTAAAGGAGCCGAATAATTTTGCACGCACCACTTTTCAGTTTTTTATTTGCTAAAAAAGTTTCAAATATCCAATAGATTTCGTTCCACTTCACAATTGTGTCCCACTTGTTGGTGATTCTTCACAAAAAAATTTAATTTTATATCTTTATGTTTGAAGCCTGAAATGTGGCAAAAGGTTGAAAAGTTCAAGGGGGCCGAATACTTTCGCAAGGCACTGTACTTACTGTGCTCATGTGAAAGTGATTTTATATTTTCATGTCAAGTTTTAAATGATGCTTAAGCGTCATAATAAAATACAAATTTTTATATTCGTACTCATGTCTCACTCATGTTCCTTGCCCCGATTGGTGAAACTTATCTGTGTGCCTTTTGTTTGGGAGTATTTCCATGGTTCTCCCCCAGGGTGGCATAGTTGGATTTACTGAATTTGGGATCAACGTTTTTCCTCCACTTGGGAAATTTCCACAATGTGAACATATTTGGAAAATTTTTTTACAGTATATCACTTGCTTACCAATGGATCCTCTGCAATAAATGGGTGACATCAGTCCAAACACCTGATAAAAAAAATCACAACAATCCACAAGTAATCCACATGACTCCAGTCCATCAATTAACAATTCTTGTGCAAAAAGTTGCCTGTTTGTAATCAATCAAGACAGTTTCATTTCAAACTGTTGCATCCAGCTAAAATGTGAGATTTGCAAATTGATTTTGATATGAGAGAACAGGGGATGGACTTATTCTGCTGGAGAAAGCAGTATTATCCTTGGCAGTGATTTAAAGTTAAAAATGCCTTGATGTATTCTTGTGGATTGCTTGTGGATTGTTGTGATTTTTTATCAGCTAGTTGAACTCTCATTCTAGTGATGTAATGCTAAATTTCTCCAAATCTGTTCCCATGAAGAAACAAACTTGTCTATATTTTGGCTGGCCTGAGGCGGAGTACATGCTCGGCAAATTTTCATTGTTGAGTGAACTATTGCTTTAAAATCAACATGATTCTCTGACAAATGCTCAGACTACTGTGAGCACAGGTAAACAGGTTAAGAACAGATGCACTTACTAAACATGACTTAAAGAAAGCGGAGTCATCGTCTCCAAGTATGACAGGTAGTCCTCGAAGCACAAGGCTTCAGACTTCAGTTGGCTGGGCTGACTTTAGGGGTGAAAACACGAAATTCCATTAATACAATAACCACTCACTATCAATATGTTTGCAGCATTTCCATGAGGATATATGTAAATGCTGATTTAAATTAAGATTATCAAATTGTACATAGTAGATTACTTAAATGAAAAAAATAAGAAATACATTAAATGTTGATGCCACCATGTTTCAAACCATAATGTTTGAGATGTTCCTCTCTTTTTTCAGAGTTAAAATTGCAATGCTTACATTTCCACATTATTGTCTCATATCACCGGTAATATAAAACCAATTGAAAATATTACATTTAACAAAGTCAACGCTATAAAACATAATAAAGAAAATTTCCTTAAAATTAATTATAATTAAACAACTTTATTCAAAATATGCCTAAACCAGCAAATACAGGTCTCTGGCTTTAAAAAGTGACAAACATGATGTAAGGTAGATCAACTAAATTTAGCTATTAAATAACTAGTTCGCTCTGTAGATAATTACTGGGTGACGAGTGTGAAGATAGACTGTGATTTCACCGACTATGAAACATCACTAATTGTTCTCAGCTATTGCTGCCATGTTCTTTCTCAAAACACGCGATTAACCTATGAATAAAACTTTACGAAATGTTTGCGGCTCGTAAGTCAAAATATGAAATATTTTTTTTTCTCAATCATACCTTTACAAAATCATGAAAATGTCATTAATTAATGGCGACAATGGCGAAGTTTTCCCGGGAAAAATACTAGGCCTATAGGTCTCAGCATTCGCTGCCATGTCCGTTCTCACAGAAATACAACTATGAATACGTTTATTAACTTAGATGATTAAATATTTCAAATCACATAAATAATCATTTGATATCTCAGTTATCATACGATTACAAAACCATCGTTAAAATATTGTTAATTAATGGCTTCGTTAACAAAGTTCGACCGGGAAACATTTGTAATTAAGGCTGTGTTGTCCTTTATTTTTAATTTAACATATTTCACTATTAAAAATTACACAAAATAATTGTATATCAACGTAATAATTTTACTTACTTAAATGGCGCACGATGAAAAACTCCCTCCTTTAACTTCACACTGAAACCAGTCTCAGCCGCAACCAACAGATGAGACGAAGAAGACCGCCTTTTGTAATTATCTACCAATCGATGCATTAATTCTCTTGTTGCCAGGCAGAACTCCTTGCATGGCCAATCACATCACAGGAAGACCAGCGTGAGCTATTTTAATGAATCATGATTCATAACATTTACATTACATTTACATTTATTCACATAACAGAAGCTTTTATCAAATGAGAAAAATACAAGCGAAGCGATATATCAAGCAGAGAACAATACAACTAGTGCTACCATACAAGATCCATTAATTGAGTTCCAGAGGAAGCAAAGTGCACAGAGTAAGTGCAACCTTTGTTATTTATTCATTTATTCATTCATTCATTCATTCATTCATTTATTATTATTATTATTATTATTATTATTATTATTATTATTATTATTATTATTATTATTATTATTAGTTGGTTAGGTGTTCACGGAAGAGGTGGGTCTTTAGCTGTTTTTTTTTTTAAGATGGTGAGAGATTCTGCGGTCCGTATTGAGAGTGGAAGTGCATTCCACCATTGAGGAACAGTTAGCGTGAAGATTCTGGAAAGGGACCTTGCGCCACGCTGAGTGGGACCTACTAAACGTTAATCGATCGCAGATTGCTAGAGGCAACGTAGGTCTTCAGGAGAGAGTTGAGGTAGGAGGGTGCTGTTCCTGACAAAGTCTTGTAGGTGAGCATCAAGGCTTTGAACTTGATGCCGGCAGCTACAGGAAGCCGGTGGCGGGAAATGAAGAGGGGTGTGACATGGGTCACAAGTGGACAAGTGTCATAACACTTGAAATCTTAAGTTTATGTATTTTGTAGGATAATAAGTTAGACTAAATTATATTTGCAAATAAAATGCAAAATGTTAAGTAATGTTTAGTCAAGATTAATTTAAGTGAAGACAACATTAGGGTTTACAGGGTATAGTTAAGTCTGTTTCAGCACCATACACTGACAGACAACGTTAACAACGCCTGTGTATAGATAAGTGGAAAATACATGAATGCAATGTATACTGTACACTAAACCACTTTATTTTATTGTACCATTTGCTGCGTTGATGGAACTCGAAACAGGATCTGCTTTCGGTTTTGCATAGAAAAGACAAAACCGCAGTTTTCGAAATATACACAGAGGGTCGCTCTTTACCAACGAACTACAATTATCAAAGCTCTCCACCCTTTTCATGATCTGTTCCAGCTTTCTCCTGACAGCGAGGACCACTGCTGCAGAAGGTTGAGTATATTGTGGACATTTCATCATAAATTACTCTAATAACTACTCGTCCTTTAATGAAAAGGAGTCTTGTGGACGTTGCAGAATGGAAAGGAAAAGGTTTTGCGTTTATAGACTATTTATTTTGGCTTGTATTTGTATTTTCATTCGCGCTGTCCGTGGAGATTTGAGCTACACATTCCCGGAAGAAACGAAGCAACAATATGTGATCGGAAATATAGCAAAGGATCTCGGACTTGATGTGAAACAATTATCTGTTCGAAAGGCTCGAATCGAAACAGAAGGCAGCACTAAACGGTATTGCGACATTAATCTGAGTAGTGGAAATCTGGTCGTGGTGGAAACAATAGACCGAGAGGAGATTTGTGGGACGAAAATGTCTTGCATTCTTAATTACGAGCTTGTGTTGGAAAATCCTCTTGATGTGCATCGCATTTCACTGCAAATTCAGGATATAAACGACAACGCACCGAGATTTCCGAATGATCGAATAATGTTTGATATCCGGGAATCAGCTGATAAAGATAAACATTTCCCTTTGGACGAAGCTCACGACTCTGATATAGGCCAAAACACGGTTCAAGGATATTCACTTGAAAGAAATTATAATTTTGTTTTGTCGGTTAAAGAAAACGCAGAGGGAGGAAAATATGCGGAACTGGTTTTGGACAAAGAGCTGGATCGTGAACAGACGAAGGAAATAGATTTGATATTTACTGCGACTGATGGAGGCACTCCACAGAGGTCTGGTACTGCAGTTATCCACATCAATGTGCTTGATGCTAATGACAATACCCCGGTTTTTAGTCAGTCTGTGTATAAGGTTACTCTGGCTGAAAACGCACCGTTGGGTGCAGAAGTAGTTACAGTGAGCGCTACAGACGCTGATGAGGGAGTAAACGGAGAGGTCAGTTATGAATTTAGTCGAAAATCTGATAAGGCAGCAAAATTATTTTCTATTGACAAGATAACTGGTCAAATCATGGTGACTGGAAACATAGATTATGAAGAAGAATCTACATATGAAATGAGAATACAGGCAAAAGATGGTCCTGGCTTAGCATCCACTGCCAAAATTATTATAGACATCACTGATGTAAATGACAATGCTCCGAGAATTATTCTTAAATCACTGTATAATCCAATAATTGAGAATGCAATCGTGGGCACTGAGGTGGCAATAATTAATGTTCAGGATAACGATTCAGGAGATAATAGAAAAGTCAGATGCTCCATTCAGGAAAATGTGCCTTTCAAATTAAACCCATCTGTCAAAAATTACTTTTCTGTGCTAACATCAAGCTTGTTAGATCGAGAGACAAAATCATATTTTAACATAACTATCACTGCTACTGATGGAGGGTCTCCACCTTTATCAAATTCAATCACTATTCATTTAACTATATCAGATATGAATGACAATCCTCCTGTATTTGAACAGCAATCCTACACTGCATATGTAACCGAAAATAACAAACCAGGAACCTCTATTAGTTCTGTTACTGCAAGAGACCCAGACTGGAGACAGAACGGTACAGTACAGTATTCTCTAGTGGCCAGTGAGATAAACGGTGTTCCAGTGTCCTCATTATTATGCATTAACTCAGATACAGGAGTGATCCATGCTGTGAGGTCATTTGACTATGAAAAGTTCAGAGACTTTAAAGTCCAGGTTGTAACCAGAGACAATGGTTCTCCTCCACTCAGCAGCAACGTGACTGTGAGTGTGTTCATATCAGATGAGAATGATAACTCTCCACAGATATTATACCCTTCTCCAGAGGGAAAGTCTTTAATGACTGAGATGGTCCCTAAAGTTGCTCTCTCTGGCTCTCTGGTCTCCAAAGTGATCGCTGTGGATGCTGACTCTGGACAGAACGCATGGCTGTCGTATCAGATTGTCACATCTACTGATCCAGGACTTTTCACTATCGGTCTCCATAGTGGAGAGATCAGGGCTCAGAGGGACATTACTGAATCTGACAGCATGAAACAGAACCTTGTTATCTCAGTGAGAGACAACGGCCAGCCACCTCTCTCTGCTACCTGTTCTGTATATTTACTGATTTCTGATAATCTTGCTGAAGTTCCAGAACTTAAAGACATGACTTATGAGGAGAGCAATTCCAAACTGACTTTTTATTTGATCATCGCGCTAGTTTCCGTGTCCACCTTCTTTCTGACTTTCATTATTCTGATCCTGGCTGTGAGGTTTTGCTACAGGAGAAAGCCCAGACTGTTGTTTGATGGAGCAGTCGCCATTCCCAGTGCGTATCTCCCTCCCAACTATGCAGAGGTGGAGGGAGCTGGAACTCTCCGCAGTTCTTACAATTATGACACGTATCTAACAACAGGATCCCGCACCAGTGATTTCAAATTCATCACGTCTTACAATGACAGCACTCTTACTGCTGGTGGAACTCTGAAAATGGGCCAGAATGACACTTTAGGTTCAACCCTGATTTCACTTTCTAATACAGGAGAGGGAGATAAGGTAAGAAAATGTATCTTCTTTTTGTAGCAGGCTTACATGAATGTTTGTATGTTGTGATGATCCTTTTTGATGTGCACTTTTTATTTATCTTGGAAGGTGTTATATGAACGACAGCTCCTCTCTGTTTTTTTAAAAAGCAGTTATGTATGCAGAGTAAAATGTATGGGGCGTGTGGTGCTGTTTATCTCAAAAAAGGAAAACTTTCAGAACAGAATGTTTCTCCTAATATCAGATTTGACCTTGTGTTTTAATGCTGCTAAAATATCAGCTCTACAGTGCTGGACCGGGTTTTTTAAAACTTACTTTTTATTTATTTTTATTTTTTTTGCTGTTGTTTTTTTTTTGTTTTTTTTTACATTTTGGTTAATGAATTCAATTATTTGCATGATTGAATAAAATCCATGCTCCTCACGCTAATAACAACTTCCCAACTTTTGCCGTGAGATACCTATATGATTCATGTTAATGAAAACTGTTTTGGTAATAATACCAATGACTAGTTGAGTATCACTACCCATATTTTTTTTATACATTATTGATTTTATAGGAATGAACTAGCATAGTTCGTGTTTCGTTAGTTATCACTGGTGCAAAACAATAATTATCGAATTAGATTTGATTATTCTTAAAAGCAAGAATACTTCTTTGTAATTTGCACCAGGCTGTTTTCAGAACCACAGCTGTGGACAGCTCTCTGAAGCGGATTGAGTGTTTGCTTTTTGAGACGTAAGAAACAATGCACCAGTTTACACTGGCCGATTTTTCCTGTATCTCGAAACACTTTCTGTGAAGCTTGAGTCATATTAAGAGTCAATAAAATTGCACTATTCGCAAAATGCTCAGAGTGTCGCTCTTCACCTGCAGGAGACACGCTGAAGCCCTCACCACACTTCTTTTAAATATGTAATCAGAGGTCGGTTTGGAGGAAAGAACTATTAGTCTTCTGCAATAGACGAATCGCGCCTTCTTAAAACTGATTTATAGCACTCGAATCTCTATTTGAACAGTTTATATTTTGACATTTTTGAAAAAGTACGTCGTGACGATGTCATCTATCTCTACAGTTCTGAAGTCTAGAGCATTTTCCTGTGTATTAATAGGATTTTTCTCAAGTCTCTTCTTCAATCAGAGCACGGTTTGTGGAGATTTGAGCTACACAGTAGAGGAAGAAATGAAACATCGTTATGTTATTGGAAACGTAGCAAAGGATCTCGGATTGGATTCATTAAAAATACAAACACGAAAAGCCCGAATTGAAACAGAGGATAGCAGCAAGCGGTATGTGGATATTAATTTTAATACCGGAGAATTGATCATTTCAGAAACAATAGACCGGGAAAAGGTTTGTGGTTCGAGAACAAACTGCATCCTGAATTATGAACTCGTCTTAGAAAATCCGCTGGAACTATATCGCATATCCTTAAATATTCAGGATATTAATGACAATGCGCCAAAATTTCTTAATGAGCGCATAAACCTAGAAATCAGCGAGTCCGCTGATAAAGGGCAGCGCTTCCGTTTGGATGAAGCTCATGATTCTGATATCGAACAAAATGGAGTTAACGCCTATTCGATAGGAAAAAACGCCCATTTTGTTTTGTCTGTGGAAGGAAACACCGAGAGGGGTAAATACGCAGAGCTTGTGTTGGAGAAAGAGCTGGATCGCGAACAACAGAAAGATATTGACTTGATTCTTATCGCAGTGGATGGCGGGATTCCTCAGAGATCAGGGACTGCTGTTATACACATCACTGTGCTAGATGCTAATGATAATGTTCCGGTGTTCAGTCAACCTGTATATAAAGTCGTTTTAGCTGAAAACGCACTGATCGGAACAGAAGTCGTTACTGTGAGCGCAGAAGATGCAGATGAAGGAGCAAACGGTGCAGTAACTTATGAATTCAGTCGGATTGCTGATAACGCAGCACAGTTATTTACAATTGAAAAACTCACTGGACAAATTAAGGTAAATGGAGATATAGACTATGAAGAGGAAAAGTATTATGATATAAGAGTCCAGGCTAAAGATGGTCAAGGCTTAGCATCGACTGCAAGTGTTGTTATTGATATTACTGATGTAAATGACAATGCTCCTAAAATTATTCTTAAATCTCTAAATAATCCTCTACCTGAGAATGTTATAGTAGGCACTGAGGTGGCCATAATTAATGTTCAGGATAAAGATTCAGGAGATAATCGACAGATTCGATGTTCAATACATGAAAATGTTCCTTTTAAATTAAATAAGTCTATTAAGAATTATTTCACTTTGCTAACAAGTAGCACCTTGGACAGAGAGACAGAATCAGATTATAACATAACCATCACTGCTACTGATGGAGGCTCTCCACCTTTATCAACCTCAAAGACGATTCATCTATCTGTATCAGATATGAATGACAATCCTCCTGTATTTGAACAGCAATCCTACACTGCATATATGATGGAAAATAACAAACCAGGAAAATCTATTAGTTCTGTTACTGCAAGAGACCCAGACTGGAGACAGAACGGTACAGTGCTGTATTCTCTGGTGGCCAGTGAGATAAACGGTGTTGCAGTGTCCTCATTATTATCCATTAACTCCGATACAGGAATGATCCATGCTGTGAGGTCATTTGACTATGAAAAGTTCAGAAACTTTAAAGTCCAGGTTGTAGCCAGAGACAATGGCTCTCCTCCACTCAGCAGCAACGTGACTGTGAGTGTGTTCATATCAGATGAGAATGATAACTCTCCACAGATATTATATCCTGCTCTAGAGGGAAAGTCTTTAATGACTGAGATGGTCCCTAAAGCTGCTCTCTCTGGCTCTCTGGTCTCCAAAGTGATCGCTGTGGATGCTGATTCTGGACAGAACGCATGGCTGTCCTATCAGATTGTCAGATCTACTGATCCGGGACTTTTCACTATCGGTCTCCATAGTGGAGAGATCAGGGTTCATAGGGACATTACTGAATCTGACAGCATGAAACAGAACCTTGTTATCTCAGTGAAAGACAACGGACAGCCGCCTCTCTCTGCTACCTGTTCTGTATATTTACTGATTTCTGATAATCTTGCTGAAGTTCCAGAACTTAAAGACATGACTTATGAGGAGAGCAATTCCAAACTGACTTTATATTTGATCATCGCGCTAGTTTCTGTGTCCACCTTCTTTCTGACTTTCATTATTCTGATCCTGGCTGTGAGGTTTTGCCACAGGAGAAAGCCCAGACTGTTGTTTGGTGGAGCAGTCACCATTCCCAGCACGTATCTCCCTCCCAACTATGCAGAGGTGGAGGGAGCTGGAACTCTCCGCAGTTCTTACAATTATGACACCTATCTAACAACAGGATCCCGCACCAGTGACTTCAAGTTCATCAGCTCTTACAATGACAGCACTCTTACTGATGGTGGAACACTTAAGAAGATCCCAAATGAGACTTTAGCTGCGAGCTTAATTACCCTTAACAATTCAGGAGAGGGAGATGAGGTAAGAATGTTTGCCTTTCCTTTGGGTGGTTAATTTTAGCAATATAATTCCACTGAACATTCTTTGCAACTGCTTCACCTATGTACATGTTTGTACAAAGTGGGATGGAATGGCACTTATTATTTACAGTGGGAAAGTCTCTGTTTTCAGTATTTGTAGGTTTGTTGGAATGTTTTTGTTTTGTTTTGTTTTGTTTTCGAAATTCTATCTAATTTCATCCACATTTTGATTCATCTCAGTGTAATTTTTGTTTATCTGCTGAGGTGTGATGCGAATGACAATTTCTGTCAGTTTATTTATTTTTTTATTTTCATTTTATTTATTTATTTATTTATTTATTTACAAAACTCTTGTCTACACTGAGGACAAAAGTACGCTTCTGCTGTTTTTATGACCCAAGATCATTTTACTTGTTGCTGTCTAAAGTCATTAATTCCATTCTGATCAGCCTGCTGTTAAAATATATCAGAGAAACTGAGTTTTCAAGGTGAGGTTTTTAAATATATATACTTACAGAGAAACACTGCTTTAGCGAGTATTCATGAATATTACTGAAAGCATAATAATTTCAGTTAATTTATCTGTTTTTACAATGTCACACAATTTCATCTAATCAAACGCTGAAGACGATCAAAATTCCGACGCGTTAAGAGGATAATGTTATCACGCTAAATGATTCGTCAACCTTGGCTTCTCTTTCTCCACCTGATGGTGCAAATAATGTCATTTATTCTAACCGATATGGTGTATGCAGTATAGTTATGTTTTTAAATTAGTATTTTATGATTTGTTGTGTTGTGTAGGAAGTTTTTCTAATTAAATGTGGGCCTTGACGTTTGGGATTTTTGAGTACCTTTGCTTTAAATAATGCCCGTAATTATAGAATGGCAACCACGTGACCATTGATGGCACGTTCCATAAACAGAATTTATATATATTTGTTTATTAGGGTACCTTTGTTATTATTATTTTATTATTATTATTATTATTATTATTATTATTATTATTATTATTATTATTATTATTATTATTGTAAATAAAAACGTGTCTTTTTTCCCTCGACTGTGGCAGTTCCGTATAAATGCTCTTAGCGTCGCTATTTATCAGCTTTCTGCATTAAAATCTCGATCCGCCCTTTAATGCAAAAAAGAAAAGGAAAAAAAAAAAAAGAAAAAGTCGGATGCGTTTATCAGTGCTTAAACACATCTGTGTTCGAAGCTGAGACTTAAATTGCTGGCGATCTTGAAAAAAAACACTAGGACTTTATATTTTATTTGGATAATATTTTGTACGGAAATGAGGATGATAAGAGAATGGATTATCTGGCTTCCTTTCTTTACTTTGCTTTTTGTGCCCCATTTCACTAATGGCGATCTGAGCTATTCAATTCCAGAAGAGATGAAACGAGGCCACGTTTTCGGAAACGTAGCTAAGGATCTCGGACTCGATGCTACAAGCCTTGTTGCTAGAAATGCGCGTTTGGATGCTGATGGTGTCAGTAGACGTTTTACTGAGCTTGACCTGAGAACCGGAGCTCTCATTGTGTCGGAGCCCGCAGACAGAGAGGAGCTTTGCGGCTTGCGGACAGCGTGTCTTCTCAAATACGAGCTAGTGCTTGAGAGGCCATTAGAGCTGCACAGCGTCGTTGTTAATATTGAGGATATAAATGATAACGAGCCACAGTTTTCCACTGAAAAAATAAAACTCGAAATCCAAGAATCTGCTATTAAAGGTACATCGTATTTCTTAGGTGAAGCCCACGATGCCGATTTAGGACAAAACGCAGTACAAGGATATTCACTTCAAAATAACGGACATTTTTCCTTACATGCTCGTACTAACTCCGATGGAGGAAAATACACCGAATTGGTACTTGATAAAGAACTGGATCGAGAGAAAGAACAGGAGGTTACGCTATTCCTGACTGCTAATGATGGTGGGAATCCAGCAAGGTCGGGCACTGTGGTTATACATGTTACTGTGCTGGATGCTAATGATAATTCTCCTGTGTTCAGTCAGCCTGTGTATAAGGTAAAGCTGCCGGAAAATTCTCCTGTAGGCACAGTGGTTGTAAGAGTCAACGCTACTGACGCAGACGAGGGTGCAAATGGAGAAGTAACATACGAGTTTAGTCGACTGTCTGAAAAGGCTGCTAGACTGTTTTCACTAAATAAAATTAACGGGGAAATTAAAATAATTGGCTCTGTTGACTTCGAGGAAGAGTCGTACTATGAAATGCGCGTGCAAGCAAAAGACGGCCTGGGTTCAGCCTCTGATGTAAAAGTGGTGATAGAAGTTAGAGACGTCAATGATAACAGTCCTGACATAATTATAAAGTCTCTCACCAACCCATTCCCTGAAAATGTGATTCCAGGGACGGAGGTGGGCATTATCAATGTTCAAGATGAAGACTCTGGACAAAATCGTCAGGTGCATTGCTTTATACAAGAAAATGTTCCATTTAAATTAAATCCATCTGTAAAGAATTATTTTTCCATAGTGACAACAAGTGAGCTGGACCGTGAACTTGTCGCAGATTTTAATTTAACAATCACTGCAACGGATGAAGGAACCCCGGCTTTGACTTCATCAAAAATTATTCATTTGTCGCTTTCTGATATCAATGACAATTCGCCTGTTTTTGAAACGCAGTTGTATAGTGCTCATGTAGCTGAAAATAACAAACCAGGAACCTCTATTATTTCTGTTACTGCAAGAGACCCAGACTGGAGACAGAACGGTACAGTGCTGTATTCTCTGGTACCCAGTGAGATAAACGGTGTTGCAGTGTCCTCATTATTATCCATTAACTCAGATACAGGAGTGATCCATGCTGTGAGGTCATTTGACTATGAAAAGTTCAGAAACGTTAAAGTCCAGGTTGTAGCCAGAGACAATGGTTCTCCTCCACTCAGCAGCAACGTGACTGTGAGTGTGTTCATATCAGATGAGAATGATAACTCTCCACAGATATTATATCCTGCTCCAGAGGGAAAGTCTTTAATGACTGAGATGGTCCCTAAAGCTGCTCTCTCTGGCTCTCTGGTCTCCAAAGTGATCGCTGTGGATGCTGATTTTGGACAGAACGCATGGCTGTTGTATCAGATTGTCAAATCTACTGATCCGGGACTTTTCACTATCGGTCTCCATAGTGGAGAGATCAGGGCTCAGAGGGACATTACTGAATCTGACAGCATGAAACAGAACCTTGTTATCTCAGTGAAAGATAACGGACAGCCGCCCCTCTCTGCTACCTGTTTTGTATATTTACTGATTTCTGATAATCTTGCTGAAGTTCCAGAACTTAAAGACATGACTTATGAGGAGAGCAATTCCAAACTGACTTTTTATTTGATCATCGCGCTAGTTTCCATGTCCACCTTCTTTCTGACTTTCATTATTCTGATCCTGGCTGTGAGGTTTTGCCACAGGAGAAAGCCCAGACTGCTGTTTGATGGAGCAGTCGCCATTCCCAGTGCGTATCTCCCTCCCAACTATGCAGAGGTGGAGGGAGCTGGAACTCTCCGCAGTTCTTACAATTATGACACCTATCTAACAACAGGATCCCGCACCAGTGACTTCAAGTTCATCAGCTCTTACAATGACAGCACTCTTACTGCTGGTGGAACACTTAAGAAGGTCCCAAATGACACGTTAGCTGCAAGCTTGATTTCACTTAACAATGCAGGAGAGGGAGTTGAAGTAAAAAATTTTTTTTTTTTTTTTTTTTTTTTTAAAAAAAAAAAAATTTTTTTTTATTTATTTTTTTTTTTTTTTTTTTTTTTTTTTTTATAAAAAAAAAAAAAATTTTATTTTTTTTATTTAAAAAAAAAAAATATATTTTTTTTTTTTTTTTTTTTTTTTTTTTTTTTTTTTTTTTTTTTTTTTTTTTTTTTTTTTTTTTTTTTTTTTTTTTTTTTTTTTTTTTTTTTTTTTTTTTTTTTTTTTTTTTTAGGTAAAAATTTTGCTTTTTTTGTTTTTTTTTTATAAAAAAAAAAGGGTTTTTTTTTTTATTTTTTTTATTTTTTTTTTTTTTTTTTTATTATAATGGGAAAAAAGGGGGGATTTGTTTTTTTTATTGAAAAAAAAAAAAATTTTTTTTTTTTTTTTTTTTTTTTTTTTTTTTTTTTTTTTTTTTTTTTTTTTTTTTTTATATTTTATTTTTTTTTAATTTTTTTTTTTTTTTTTTTTTTTTTTTAAAAAATATTTACATACAACTTGCTCTATGTAAATATTACTCAAGTATAATAACTTTCCTGAATCTTAAATTTTCCTTGGAGTAAAATTGTATCAATTCACATTTCCTGCAGTGAAGAATTTAATTTCTTTTGCTGATAAAAATATCACAACATTTCTGCCCATTACCTTTAGCATATTCTTTTATTGATATTATGTTTATTCTTTTCTCTCTTGATTCATCTCTTATTTTCTTGCTTGGTTGATTCCTTGCTTTGACTAAGAAATCCTGTTGAATGAGCTGATAACATAATTCTCACTTCATGCCTTTCCATGCACCACCCTGTGGACCTCCTGCATGTACATATCAGGGGATTCCCAATGTGGACTACAGTGTGGTATGAGTTAGTATTGTAGCTGCTGTTTGTGTGTTGTAGGTTACTCTACATGCCATAGCTACATGGTAGTGAAATAGGTAACTTTTTCCTCTTCTGTATCATGAGTTGATATATGGTCCAAATTGCTGTGTAGTACTGGTCATACACATTTATTGCTGTCTCCCGCTCTGTCTAATGTCTCTCTCAGCTGAGTGGTTAATGATGCTGCTGGATAGCACATTTTCATTGTAGTTAAAATCTTACAGCTGCCCTTGTCCCTGTCACCCCCCCCCCCCCCCATCAGGTCTGAGAAAAGTCTGCAAATATACTTATATCATTCTAAGTCTAAGCATTGAATACAAATTTGATGTTGATGTTTATATCTGTGCTCTGTCGCTGTGTGATGATAATGAAACCAATCATTTCCAAACACTTTGAAGCATCAATATTTAAGCCTATATTGATTTTACAGAACTTTGTGGAGCTTGTCATCCTGAATACATAAAAAAGGATCGCAAGTCTAAAGAAGTGACTTAGTGTCTTTTAGAAAGCTGGTGTTTATTATTGTGTTACGACCCGGTCTAGGTCGGGCTGCAAAACACAATTAAAAAAATTAAATAAAATAAAATAGAAAAGGGTTGGCGAGAACAAGATTGTGTTTGCTTTGTTTTATTCTCCAGAGGGAGCATCTTTTATATATATAGTGGTTTCACTCTTCAGAAGCCGGCCAGGCCAATATAATAAACAAAATACCCTCTAACCTTACCAAAAGAAAACTAACTAAACTACAAGAAAAGAAAACAAAAATACTCCGTCTTCCCTCACTCCCTAGCTAACCCAAAACCAGGAGAAAAGAAAAACAAACACAAAGGGCGCCGATTTCCTACAAACCACTCTCAACCGTGCACTATTTACAAAGGTGACTATTAGTGTGTTAATTAACAAAATAATATATACATATATAAACATGTGCCCTGGGATGGAGACTGACGAGGCTTAAGTACACTTCCGGAAACGTGCAGCCAACTAATCCTGTCGCACAACGCCGGAGCAGGCGTGGACAAGACGTGATTATCCACTAGCAAGCCGGAACATGACGCATGAAATGGGCGTGGCCGAAATAAGGGGTAGGGGACAAGAGAAACCCATCCCACCTCCAACATAGACACACAAATGATATATAGAGCAAACAGAAATACATTGGATAACGTAAAAATTGTTTTTAATGATTAGAAGGAGGATACGTTGCCTTTTTATATAAACCATTAAAAGTCTTTAAAAGTCGTAAATCTTATTAAAATGATTAAAATTAGTAATGCCAGGGCTAAGCGGTGGCTCTCCATGGTGCTGAAACTTAAAGCGTCATTCTAGCTCTTCTTCTATCATTCATCATTTAGGAAATTCACACAGTCATGCAACTTAAACAATCATAACTTTTATAATTCGCTAAAATTCTTCTTTTTGTTGGACATTCTACTCGTACAATATATCTGAAAAAATATTATTTAAATGGGTCTAAAATAATCATAACTCCTGACAGACTCCAGCAATCACAGAAAAAGATACAGACTGCTGCAAGTTATTGTCTTTTAGTAAACGCGACTTTGTTAATGATATTTGATTGTATATGAGAAAAGAAAAGATGTTGTTATATGAGAAACATGATTTGAAAAGATGATTGTTTAAAAAGATACAGAGTGCTGCAAATTATTTTGTCTTTTAGTAAACGCTATTTTGTTAGTGATATTTTATTGTATATGAGAAAAGAAAAGACGATTGTATATGAGAAAAGAAAAAAAAGATATAACACTTGATCTCTGCTCCAAACCAGAAGTTTTCCACTTCTGCACAGTTCTTTTGGAGAGCACGAGTACTCCACTGCACACAAGAAAATGATTAAAAAAACAAATGTAGCTATTTTCACTGAATGCTTTTAACTGTTCAGTCATGTAAAAAATAAATAAAGAAAATAAATTAAATTAAATTATATATATATATGTACATATATATATATATATATATATATATATATATATATATATATATATATATATATATATATATATATATATATATATATATATATATATGTATATGTATGTATATATATGTATGTATATGTATATGGCGCACGGTTGCACGGTGAGCACGGTGGCTTTGCTCACACCTCCAAGGTGCGGGTTCTATTCCCGCCAGGGCCATGTGTGTGCGGAGTTTGCATGTTCTCCCCGTGCTGCGGGGGTACTCCGGTTTCCTCCCCCAGTCCAAAGACATGTATGGTAGGTTGATTGGTGTGTCTAAATTGTCCACAGTGTGAGTGTGTATGTGATTGTGCCCTGCGATGGACTGGCACCCTTTCCAGGGTGTACCCAGCCTTGTGCCCGATGCTTCCTGGGATAGGCTCCAGGTTCCCCGCGACCGTGAAAAAGGAATAAGCGGTTGAAGACGGATGGATGGGTTATATATATATATATATATATATATATATATATATATATATATATATATATATATATATATATATATATATATATACATCTACATCCATTGTTGCAGATATGTTGCTGATTAATTTAGACTTGCAATAAAAGCAAAATGCTCAGAGCGTCGCTGTTGACCAACACTTGCACATAATACTAAACATTTCCGCCCTTCCCTTAAATATTCAGCTGTTGACATCAAGGACAGCAAGAACACGCGCTATTCGGAATGGTGTAATCTACTTTTTCTCTTATGCGAATGGATTTTGAATAATAGTTACACATTGCAGTAATATAGCAGCGTGAATTGGAACTATCAAAGTGAGGAATTTCAGCTCTTCAAATATGGGATGCAGGATGCTTTCAGTCCCGTTGTCTTCAGTATTCATGGCGGTTCTGTCTGTCGTTTTTCCTGCCGCTCACGGAGACCTGAGCTACACAGTTCCAGAGGAAACGAAGGCGCAGTATGTGATTGGAAATATTGCAAAGGATCTAGGAATAGATGCTTCAAAATTAAAAACACGAAAAGCCCGAGTTGAAACAGAGGATAGCAGCAAGCGGTATGTGAATATGAATTTTAATACCGGAGAACTGATAATTTCAGAGACAATAGACCGGGAAAAGCTTTGTGGTTCGAGAATAAACTGCATCCTGAATTATGAACTCGTCTTAGAAAATCCACTGGAACTACATCGCATTTCTCTGTATATTCATGATATTAATGACAATGCGCCAAAATTTATTAAGGAGCGAATTAACTTTGAAATCAGCGAGTCCGCTATAAAAGGGCAGCGCTTCCGTTTGGATGAAGCTCACGATTCTGATATCGGACGAAACGGAGTTAACGCTTATTCGCTTGAGAAGAACGACCATTTTGTTTTGTCTGTACAAGAAAATAAAAACGGACGAAAATACGGAGAGCTTGTGTTGGAGAAAGAGCTGGATCGCGAACAACAGAAGGATATTGACTTGATTCTTACCGCAGTGGATGGCGGGATTCCTCAGAGATCAGGGACTGCTGTTATACACATCACTGTGCTAGATGCTAATGATAATGTTCCGGTGTTCAGTCAACCTGTATATAAAGTCGTTTTAGCTGAAAACGCACCGATAGGAACAGAAGTCGTTACTGTGAGCGCAGAAGATCCAGATGAAGAAGCAAACGGTGCAGTCACTTATGAATTCAGTCACATTCCGGATAACGCAGCACAATTATTTACTATTCATGAGCTTAGTGGGCAACTTAAGGTAAATGGAGATATCGACTATGAAGAGGAAACATATTATGAAATCGGAGTCCAGGCTAAAGATGGTCAAGGCTTAGCATCGACTGCAAGTGTTATTATAGATATTACTGATGTAAATGATAATGCTCCTAAAATTATTCTTAAATCTCTAAATAATCCTCTACCTGAGAATGTTCTTGTAGGCACTGAGGTGGCCATAATTAATGTTCAGGATAAAGATTCAGGAGATAATCGGAAGATACGTTGTTCAATTCAGGGAAGTGTTCCTTTCAAATTAAACCCATCTATCAAAAACTACTTTTCTTTGGTAACCTTGAGCTTGTTAGATAGAGAGACAGAATCAGATTATAACATAACCATCACTGCTACTGATGGAGGCTCTCCACCTTTATCAACCTCACTGACGATTAATCTGTCTGTATCAGATATCAATGACAATCCTCCTGTATTTGAACAGCAATCCTACACTGCATATGTGATGGAAAATAACAAACCAGGAAACTCTATTAGTTCTGTTACTGCAAGAGACCCAGACTGGAGGCAGAATGGTACAGTGCTGTATTCTCTGGTGGTCAGTGAGGTAAACGGTGTTCCAGTGTCTTCATTATTATCCATTAACTCAGATACAGGAGTGATCCATGCTGTGAGGTCATTTGACTATGAAAAGTTCAGAAACATTAAAGTCCAGGTTGTAGCCAGAGACAATGGTTCTCCTCCACTCAGCAGCAACATGACTGTGAATGTGTTCATATCAGATGAGAATGATAACTCTCCACAGATATTATACCCTGCTCCAGAGGGAAAGTCTTTAATAACTGAGATGGTCCCTAAAGCTGCTCTCTCTGGCTCTCTGGTCTCCAAAGTGATCGCTGTGGATGCTGATTCTGGACAGAATGCATGGCTGTCGTATCAGATTGTCAAATCTACTGATCCGGGACTTTTCACTATCGGTCTCCATAATGGAGAGATCAGGGCTCAGAGGGACATCACTGAATCTGACAGCATGAAACAGAACCTTGTTATCTCAGTGAAAGATAATGGACAGCCGCCTCTCTCTGCTACCTGTTCTGTATATTTACTGATTTCTGACAATCTTGCTGAAGTTCCAGAACTTAAAGATATGATTTATGAGGAGAGCAATTCCAAACTGACTTTTTATTTGATCATCGCACTAGTTTCCGTGTCCACCTTCTTTCTGACTTTCATTATTCTGATCCTGGCTGTGAGGTTTTCCCACAGGAGAAAGCCCAGACTGTTGTTTGATGGAGCAGTCACCATTCCCAGTGCGTATCTCCCTCCCAACTATGCAGAGGTGGAGGGAGCTGGAACTCTCTGCAGTTCTTACAATTATGACACGTATCTAACAACAGGATCCCGCACCAGTGACTTCAAATTCATCACCTCTTACAATGACAGCATTCTTACTGCTGGTGGAACACTTAAGAAGATCCAAAATGAGACTTTAGCTGCGAGCTTAATTACCCTTAACATTTCAGGAGAGGGAGATGAGGTAAGAATGTTCGCCTTTCCTTTGGGTGGTTAATTTTAGCAATATACTTCCCGCCAGGGCCATGTGTGTGCGGAGTTTGTATGTTCTCCCCGTGCTGCGGGGGTTTCCTCTGGGTACTCTGGTTTCCTCCCCCAGTCCAAAGACATGCATGGTAGGTTGATTGGCATGTCTAAATTGTCTGTAGTGTGTGAATGGGTGTGTGAGTGTCTGTGTGATTGTGCCCTGCGATGGACTGGCACCCTGTCCAGGGTGTACCCTGCCTTGTGCCCGTTGCTCCCTGGGATAGGGTCCAGGTTCCCCGCAACCCTGAAGAAGTAGTAAGTGGTAGAAGCTGGATGGGTGGAATTCCATTGAACATTCTTTGTAACTGCTTCACCTATGTACATTTTTGTACAAAGTGGGATGGAATGGCACTTATTATTTACAGTTGGAAAGTCTCTGCTTTCAGTATTTGTAGGTTTGTTGGAATATTTTTGTTGATTTTGTTGAAATTCTATCTACTTTCATCCACATTTTTGATTCACCTCAGTGTAATTTTCGATTATCTGCTAAGGTGTGATGCGAATGACAATTCCTGTCTGTTTTTTTTGTTTGTTTGTTTTTATTATTATTATTTATTTATTTTTTTACAAAACTCTTGTCTACACTGAGGACAAAAGTACGCGTCTGCTGTTTTTATAACCCAAGATCATTTTACTTGTTGCTGTCTAAAGTCATCACTTCCATTCTGATCAGCCTGCAGTTAAAATATATCAGAGAAATTGAGTTTTCAGGGTATAGGTTTTTAAGAAAATATATATTTACAGAGAAACACTGCTTTAGCGAGTATTTATGAATATTACCCAAAGTATAATAATTTCAGTTAATTAGTCTGTGTTTTACAACGTCACACACTTTCATCTAATCAAACGCTGAAGACGCGTTAGAGGGCAATGTTATCACGCAAAATGATTCGCACCCTTGGCTTCACTTTCTCCTCCTGCTGGTGCAATTAACTGTCATGTATTCTAACCAATATGGTGTATGCAGTATAGTTATGTTTTTAAATGACTATTTTATGATTTGTTGTATTGTGTAGGAAGTTTTTCTAATTAAATCTTGGCACTGACGTTTGGGATTTTTGAGTACCTTTGCTTTAAACAATGTACGTAATTATAGAAAGGAAACCACGTGACCATTGATGGTACGTTCCATAAACAGATTTTTTTTATTTTGGTATAATTATTATTATTTATTATTATTATTATTATTATTATTATTATTATTATTATTATTATTATAAATACAAACTTGTCTTTTTTTTCTTCGACTGTGGCAGTTCCGTATAAATACTCTAAGCGTCGCTATTTATCAGCTTTCTGCATTAAAATCTCAACCCGCCATTTAATGCAAAAAAAAAAAAAAAATTAAAGACGGACGCGTTTATCAGTGCTTAAACACATCTGTGATCAAAGCTGAGACTTAAATTGCTGGCGATCTTGAACAAAAAAAAATAGGACTTTATATCTTCTTGGGATAATATTTTTTATATATATTTTTCACTATCGGTCTCCATAGTGGAGAGATCAGGGCTCAGAGGGACATTACTGAATCTGACAGCATGAAACAGAACCTTGTAATCTCAGTGAAAGATAACGGACATCCGCCTCTCTCTGCTACCTGTTCAACAACAACAACAAAAAAAATCCAGAAAAACGCATGTCAAAAATTTTATGAATTGATTTGCATTTTAATGAGGGAAATATGTATTTGACCCCTCTGCAAAACATGACTTAGTACTTGGTAATGACTTAGTAATTACTTTTAATTTTCAATGCCCTGGCTGAGGCAAGGAGGTTCTCACCCAAGATTTGATGGTACATGGCCCCGTCCATCGTCTCATTGATGCTATAAAGTTGTCTTGTCCCCTTAGCAGAAAACACCCCCAAAGCATAATGTTTCCAACTCCATGCTTGACAGTGGGGATGATGTTCTTGGGGTCATAGGCAGCATTCCTCCTCCTCCAAACACGGCGAGTTGAGTTGATGCCAAAGAGCTCCATTTTGGTCTCATTTGACCACCAGAGGACAACTGGGTGAAAGTGTTGTGGTCAGATGAGACCAAAATAGAGCTCTTTGGCATCAACTCAACTCGCGATATTTGGAGGAGGAAGAATGACCCCAAGAACACCATCCCCACCGTCAAACATGGAGATGGAAACATTATGCTTTGGGGTTTTATTTCTGCTAAGTGGACAGGACAACTTCATCGCATCAAAGGGACAACGGAAGGGGCCATGTACTGTCAAACCTTGGGTGAGAACCTCCTTCCCTCAGCCAAGCCATTAAAAATGGGTCATGGATTGGTATTCCAGCATGACAATGACCAAAAACACACGGCCAAGGCAACAAAGGAGTGGCTCAAGAAGAAGCATATTAAGGTCTACCCTGCTTTATGCTTGATGCTTCCTGGGTTAGGCTCCAGGTTCCCTGCGATCCTGAAGAAGGAAGAAGCGGTTGAAGATGGATGGATGGATGTATATATATATATATATATATATATATATATATATATATATATATATATATATATATATATATATATATATATATATATATATATATATATATATAAACAGAGAGAGAGAGAGAGAGAGAGAGAGAGAGTAATGTCAGGGTTAAACGGTGGCTCTCCATGGTGCTGAAACTTAAAGAGTCATTCTAGCTCTTCTGCTGTCATCCATCATTTAGGAAATTCACACAGTCATGCACCTTAGAGAATCATCACTTTTATAATTCGCTAAAATTCTTGTGTTTCTTGGACATTCTACTCGTACTATATATCTGAAAAATATTATTTAAATGGGTATAAAATAATCAGCAATTTTTCGTTTTGGACTATTCCTTAACTCCTGACAAACTCCAGCAATCAGAGATACAGAGGTCTGCAAGTTATTGTCTTTTAGTAAACGCTATTTTGTTAATGATATTTTTTTTATATGAGAAATGTGAAAAATATATAACACTTGATCTCTGCTCCGAACAAGGAGTTTTCAGCTTCTGCACAGTTCTAATTGTGAGCATGAGTACTCGACTGCACACACAAGAAAATGATTACAAAAAACCCCCAAATGTAGCTATTTTCACTGAATGCTTTCCACTCTTCAGTCAGATAAAAAAAAAACAATATATATCCCACATTCAGTCATTGTTGCAGATATGTTGCTGACTAATTTAGACTTGCAATGAACGCAAAATGCTCAGAGCGTCGCTGTTGATCAGCACTTGCACGTAATAATATACATTTTCGCCCTTCCCGTAAATATTCAACTGCTGACATCACGAACAAAAACCGACAGAAAGAATGTGTTATACGGCAAATGGTATAGTTTAATATTTTTAATATAAAAGCGTTATCTGGAATTATCCGAGTGAGGAATTTCAGCTCTTCAAATATGGGATGCAGGATGCTTTCAGTCCCGTTGTCTTCTCTGCTCATGGCGCTTCTTTCCGTCCTTTTTCCTGCCACTCACGGAGACCTGAGCTACACAATTCCAGAGGAAACGAAGGCGCAGTATGTGATAGGAAATATTGCAAAGGATCTAGGAATAGATGCTACAAAATTAAAAACACGAAAAGCCCGAGTTGAAACAGAGGATAGCAGCAAGCGGTATGTGGATATAAATTTTAATACTGGAGAATTGATAGTTTCAGAGACAATAGACCGTGAAAAGCTTTGTGGTTCAAGACTAAGCTGCAACCTGAATTATGAACTCGTCTTAGAAAATCCACTTGAGCTACATCGCATTTCTCTGAATATTCAGGATATTAATGACAATGCGCCAACATTTCTTAATGAGCGCATAAACCTAGAAATTCCCGAATCCGCTGTTAAAGGGCAGCGTTTCCGTTTGGATGAAGCTTACGACTACGACAACGGGCCAAACGGAGTTAACGCCTATTCACTCGGAAACAATAATCATTTTACGTTATCTGTACAAGATAAAAACGGACGGAAATACGGAGAGCTTGTGCTGGAGAAAGAGCTTGATCGCGAACAACAGAAGGATATTGACTTGATTCTTACCGCAGTGGATGGCGGGATTCCTCAGAGATCAGGGACTGCTGATATACACATCACTGTGCTAGATGCTAATGATAATGTTCCGGTGTTCAGTCAGCCCGTATATAAAGTCGTTTTAGCTGAAAACGCACCGATAGGAACAGAAGTCGTTACTGTGAGCGCAGGAGATGCAGATGAAGGAGCAAATGGTGCAGTCACTTATGAATTCAGTCGGATTGCTCCTAACGCAGCACAATTTTTTACTATTGATAAACTCACTGGAAAAATAACGTCAAATGGAGATATCGACTATGAAGAGGAAAAGTATTATGAAATTGGAGTCCAGGCTAAAGATGGATCTGGTTTAGCGTCGACTGCAAGTGTTATTATAGATATTACTGATGTCAATGACAATGCTCCAAAAATTATTCTTAAATCTCTAAATAATCCTGTACCGGAGAATGTTATTGTAGGCACTGAGGTGGCCATTATAAATGTTCAGGATAAAGATTCAGGAGATAATCGACAGATACGTTGTTCAATTCAGGAAAATGTTCATTTTAAATTAAATCCATCCATCAAGAACTATTTTTCATTGGTAACTACAAACATGCTTGATCGAGAGATGGAAGAAGATTACAATATAACTATTACTGCTACTGATGGAGGTTCTCCACCTTTATCCTCATCCATGACTATTCATCTATCTGTATCAGATATGAATGACAATCATCCTTTATTTGAACAGCAATCCTACACTGCATATGTGATGGAAAATAACAAACTGGGAATCTCTATTAGTTCTGTTGCTGCAACAGACCCAGACTGGAGAGAGAACGGTACAGTGCTGTATTCTCTGGTATCCAGTGAGATAAACGGTGTTGCAGTGTCCTCATTATTATCCATTAACTCAGATACTGGAGTGATCCATGCTGTGAAGTCATTTGACTATGAAAAGTTCAGAGACTTTAAAGTCCAGGTTGTAGCCAGAGACAATGGTTCTCCTCCACTCAGCAGCAACGTGACTGTGAATGTGTTCATATCAGATGAGAATGATAACTCTCCCCAGATATTATACCCTTCTCCAGAGGGAAAGTCTTTAATGACTGAGATGGTCCCTAAAGCTGCTCTCTCTGGCTCTCTGGTCTCCAAAGTGATCGCTGTGGATGCTGACTCTGGACAGAACGCGTGGCTGTCCTATCAGATTGTCAAATCTACTGATCCGGGACTTTTCACTATCGGTCTCCATACTGGAGAGATCAGGGCTCAGAGGGACATCACTGAATCTGACAGCATGAAACAGAACCTTGTTATCTCAGTGAAAGACAACGGTCAGCCGCCCCTCTCTGCTACCTGTTCTGTATATTTACTGATTTCTGATAATCTTGCTGAAGTTCCAGAACTTAAAGACATGACTTATGAGGAGAGCAATTCCAAACTGACTTTATATTTGATCATCGCGCTAGTTTCTGTGTCCACCTTCTTTCTGACTTTCATTATTCTGATCCTGGCTGTGAGGTTTTGCCACAGGAGAAAGCCCAGACTGTTGTTTGGTGGAGCAGTCCCCACCCCCACCCCCACCCCCCCCCCAAAAAACAAAAAAAGAGAAAAAAAAACCCCCCCCCCCTTTTTTTACCAAAATAACAACACAAAAAAACACAACCCCCCCCCCCAACAAAAACAAATTCCCCCCAGAGGGGGCATCACCTCTTACAATGACAGCATTCTTACTGCTGGTGGAACACTTAAGAAGGTCCAAAATGAGACATTAGCTGCAAGCCTGATTTCACTTAACAATACAGGGCAGGGAGATGAGGTAAGAGAAGTCTTTTCTTTTCTTCTCTAGTGGGTTTTTTGCACATGTCCGTAAATGTGGTTGTGCTGCTGATATTGTGCGATTTTCATGTGATTTTTTTGTATAACTGTTCAGTTATTCCTTTTATCTATGATTAGTTTAGCAGTATTTATGTTCTATTATTCTAATGGTCCATTGGTTTTGGACTGGCTGATCTATCTGATAGCTATTTCACGCTTTTAGACACACATTGTGATCATTGTCCTTGTGGTTCTTTTAATTTCTTTAAAGGCTGTATAGCTTAGACCATGCCCAACATGGGGTTAACTGCAATTCTAAGTATCACTAGTGCTCTTTATGCATTGTTGGCTAGTAGACATGTTTCAGACACATGCCTATTCAAATTTGACCCTACAACTGTAAAAGATGTATATAATTTCGAATTCTGTTGCTTAAGATCAATATGTCACACTGCACACCAAAGTAGATTCTATAGATTTTTTGTACACTTTGCATGGTCAAGATTGCCCACAGGGCATGTCCCGTACTGTTTTACTTCCTCTAGGTTGTACAGTTGATTTATTTTGTCCCACAGTCCCCAATGACTTGTTTTGGTAAATAGTTCATGCTGCACCATGCCTCTAGATGACATGGTATCCCCATAATTCTTAAAGGTTATATCTACAGTATTACAACATTATCACCTATACTCCATATGATACAGTCTATAGCCAAAAGTATGTTGACATCGCAATTCTGATCAGTTTGAAGCTACGCCACCCCATATGCAGCAAGCTTTGATGCACTGTGTGTTCTGACACCTTTGTAGCCAGCATTACCTTTTTCAGCAATTTGTGCAGCAGCAGCATTTCTGTGGTATCTGACCAGATGTGCTAGCCTTCATTCCCCATGCACATCAACGAGCCTTGGGAGCCCATGACCCTGTCGGTGATTCACTGCTTGTCCTTCCATGTACCACTTTTGATAGGTACTAACCACTGTATACTGGAAACACCCCACACGATCTGCCATTTTGGTGATTCGGTAATCCAGTCTTCGAGTCATCACAATTTGGCCCTTGTCAAAGTTGCTCAGATCCTTACGCTTGCCCCTTTTTCCTTCTTCCAACCCATCAAATTCAAGCACTGACTGTTCACTTGCTGCCTAATATATCCCACTTATTGACAGGTGCCACTGTAACAAGATAATCAATGGTATTTATGTCACCTGTCAGAGGTTTTTATGTTATGGCTGTTTGGTGTATACTATAGCTTTAGCTTTAATATTTCCTGTGGAACCCAACATTGGCAAAGCATCCAGAAACTTATCAAACATTTTTTGCACTTTCTAGTATGTTAACGCCCAACCACTGCTGAGCGTTATAGATGAAAATTGGTCCAATTTTGCTTTTCTGTAAAGCTTTATAATCAAACATTTAAGAAAGAATTTTGCTGAGAGAAAATAAAAGGTTTTGAAGCTTAAGGTTCACCTGAAGCAAATGGGTTTTCAGTGATAGCATCAGCATTACCGAAGGTGTCAATACAGTGAAGCCATAGGCACTCCTCTGCATGAGTGCAGTGATGCTAAAATCTTTTGCCCATGATTTTTGGCACTGGAAGTGATAAGTTGTTTTTCTACATATTTAAATGCTGTTACAGTGGGGAATTGTGAAGGACACATTTTGATCATGTATGCATAATTTTTCGTGATATTTAATGCATCTTTAATTAATGCTATCTTGAGTGATGAATGAAGCAGTTTTTTTTTAAGTTTTCCTACCAATATTATTTGTGCATTAATATTTATATTATGACTGAGAAAAAGCCTAGAACATTTGTCAAATGGTTTGTGGTTCGTGGTTTATTTATCAATTGTAAAATTAGTTTTAGCAATCGTAGATTTAACTTTTGCTAAAATTCTGACGCAGCCTAAATTTTTCTGATCTTTGCCATGGATTCTCTGGTGTAACAAAAATAAGCAGCTCGGCCAGCTCCTGTGTTTATGAATTAGTAACCATGACTATATTTTAGGTGTAATATACCATGTAATTTTACTTGTCTTTTCTCTTTCTACAGTTTATAGTTTTCTTTAGCCTATTTTTTTGTTGTATAGTTAAGGCATCAGTATGTTTAATGGGATAATGGTAGATTAATTAATATAAATGCAATTATTACAATAATTTGCTGTTTTATTATAGATAATTGATATATCCATCTAAATAATCTCATCTATATGTATTCCTAGATTTCTATACAAGTTGTTTAAAAAATTATTAGACAGTAAACTGCTCTGATTAATTATTTTCATTCTAAAATGATTAAAGACTACAGCTGTAATTTGCATAGTATACTATTATTACTACATGAAATGGATAGAAATGATTAATTTCCATATTCATTCGTTTATTAATAGATTCAATCATTGGAAGGGAAATAGTAATGACTGGAGAGAAAACACTGCAATATATCAAAATATACTCAAAGCGTCGCTGTTCACCTACGGAGTAAAATATAATAAACCTCTCCACCCATTTCATGCCGTCTTCCAGCTCCTCCTGTCATCTACAAACGTTGCTGCATTTGGCTGTTTATTGTCAGTGAACTCCGAATAGACGACAGTAATGAGATACATTTAGAACACAGTACAGACATTTTGTTGTTGCTAAATGGACACGAAGATGGGTTTGTTTGCGATATTATTTGCTCTTGGCTTTATTGTAATTTTTCTTCATCCAGTCCATGGAGGTTTGAGCTACACTGTTCGGGAGGAAACGAAGCGTCAATATGTGATTGGACATGTAGCTAAGGATCTCGGACTTGATGTGAAACGTTTATCTGCTCGTAAGGCTCGGGTGGAGACAGAGGACAGCGCGAAACGGTACTGCGACATTAATCTGAGTAGTGGAAATCTGGTCGTGGCGGAAACAATAGACCGAGAGGAGCTTTGCGGGTCGAGGATTTCTTGCTTTCTTAATTACGAGCTTGTGTTGGAAAATCCTCTTGAAGTGCATCGCATTTCTTTGCAGATTGAGGATGTAAACGATAACTCTCCCCTTTTTCCCAATGAGCGCATCAGCTTTGAAATTAGAGAGTCGGCTGACAAAGGCGAGCGTTTCCCTTTGGAAGAAGCTCATGACTTGGACATAGGACGTAATGCAGTTCAGGGATATTCACTTGAAAAAAATGAACACTTTATTTTATCTGTGCATGAGAACCCGGACGGAGGAAAATCCGCTACATTGGTCCTTGAGGAAGAGCTTGATCGTGAAAAGCAGAAAGACATTAATTTAATTCTTACCGCGTTTGATGGCGGTAATCCGCCGAAATCAGGGACAGCTGTTATATATGTTAATGTTCTGGATGCGAATGACAACATTCCTGTGTTTAGTCAACCGGTGTACAGAGTGAGTCTAGCTGAAAACACGCCTTTAGGCACGGAGGTGATTACAGTTAGGGCGACTGATGCTGATGAAGGAGCCAACGGTGACGTCACATATGAGCTCAGTCGTTTATCTGATAAATCAGTGAAATTATTTTCCCTTGATAAAATCACTGGACAAATCACGGTGAGTGGGAACATCGATTATGAAAAAGAAAAATATTATGAAATGAGAGTACAAGCCAAAGATGGTCCTGGCCTAGTATCATCTGCTAAAATTATTATAGACATCACTGACGTCAATGACAATGAACCTCGAATTATTCTTAAATCATTAAATGACCCAATACCTGAGAACTCTGTAGCAGGCACTGAGGTGGCCATTATTAATGTACAAGATAAAGATTCAGGAGCCAATCGACAGGTAAATTGCTATATTCAGCAAAATGTGCATTTCAAATTAAATCCATCCATCAAAAACTACTTTTTTTTAGTAACCACGAGCATGCTCGATCGAGAGAAAGAATCAGATTACAATATAACAATCACTGCTACTGATGGCGGCTCTCCACCTTTATCTTCATCTATAATGATTCATCTATCAGTGTCTGATGTGAATGACAATCCGCCTGTATTTGAACAGCAAACCTACACTGCATATGTGATGGAAAATAACAAACCAGGAAACTCTATTAGTTCTGTTTCTGCAAGAGACCCAGACTGGAGACAAAACGGAACAGTGCTGTATTCTCTGGTACCCAGTGAGACAAATGGTGTTGCAGTGTTCTCATTTCTATCCATTAACTCAGATACAGGAGTGATCCATGCTGTGAGGTCATTTGACTATGAAAAGTTCAGAAACTTTAAAGTCCAGGTTGTAGCCAGAGACAATGGTTCTCCTCCACTCAGCAGCAACGTGACTGTGAGTGTGTTCATATCAGATGAGAATGATAACTCTCCACAGATATTATACCCTGCTCCAGAGGGAAAGTCTTTAATGACTGAGATGGTCCCTAAAGCTGCTCTCTCTGGCTCTCTGGTGTCTAAAGTGATCGCTGTGGATGCTGATTCTGGACAAAACGCGTGGCTGTCCTATCAGATTGTCAAATCTTCTGATCCGGGACTTTTCACTATCGGTCTCCATAGTGGAGAGATCAGGGCGCAGAGGGACATTACTGAATCTGACAGCATGAAACAGAACCTTGTTATCTCAGTGAAAGATAATGGACAGCCGCCTCTCTCTGCTACCTGTTCTGTATATTTACTGATTTCTGATACTCTTGCTGAAGTTCCAGAACTTAAAGACATGACTTTTGAGGAGAGAAATTCCAAAGTGACTTTTTATTTGATCATTGCGCTAGTTTCAGTGTCCACCTTCTTTCTGACTTTCATTATTCTGATCCTGGCTGTGAGGTTTTGCCACAGGAGAAAGCCCAGACTGTTGTTTGATGGAGCAGTCGCCATTCCCAGTGCGTATCTCCCTCCCAACTATGCAGAGGTGGAGGGAGTTGGAACTCTCCGCAGTTCTTACAATTATGACACATATCTAACAACAGGATCCCGCACCAGTGACTTCAAGTTCATCACCTCTTACAATGACAGCACTCTTGCTGCTGGTGGAACACTTAAGAAGGTCCAAAATGACATGTTAGCTGCGAGCTTGATTTCACTTAACAATACAGGGCAGGGAGATGAGGTAAGAAAAGTGTTTTCTTTTCTTCTCTAGTGGGTTTGTATGTGTCCGTAAATGTGGTAACGCTGCTCATATTGGGTGATTTACATGTGATTTTATTGTGTACCTGTTCAGTTATTCCTTTAATCTGTGATTAGTTTAGCAGTATATATGTATTATTTTTCTAATGGTCCTTAATTGTTCATCTGGCTGATCTGTCTGATAGCTACTTCATTCATTTAAACATACATTGTGATCATTGTCCTTATGGTTCTTCTAATTTCTTTATAGCCTGTATTGCTTAGACCATGCCTAACGTGGGGTTCACTGCAATTCTAAGTATCACAAGTGCTCTTCCTGCATTGTTAGCTAGTAAACATGCAACAAAAGCATGCCTATTCAAATTTGACCTTACAGCAGTAAAAGCTGTATATCATTTCGAATTCTGTTGCTTAAGATCAATATGTCACATTGCACCTCAGAGTAGATTCTATAGGTTTTTTTTTTGCACATTTGCATATTCCAGATTGGCCACAGGGCATGGCCTGTTCTCTTTTACCTCCACTTGGTTGTCCAGTTGAATTATTTTGTCCCACATTCACCAATGACTTGTTTTGGTAATTAGATTATGCTGCACCATGCCTCTAGATGACATGGTATCCCCATAATTCATAAAGGTTATATCTACAGTATTACAACATTATCACCTATACTCCATATGATACAGTCTATAGCCAAAAGTATGTTGACACCTCAACTCTGATCAGTTTGCAGCTACACCGCCCCATATGCAGCAAGCTTTGATGCACTGTGTGTTCTGACACCTTTGTAGCCAGCATTACCTTTTTCAGCAATTTGTGCAGCAGCAGCACTTCTGTATGATCAGACCAGATGGACTAGCCTTCATTCCCCATGCATATCAATGAGCCTTGGGAGCCCATGACCCTGTCACTGGTTCACGGGTTGTCCTTCTTTGTACTACCTTTGATAGGTACTAACCAATGTATACCGGGAACAACCCACATGATCTGCCATTTTGGTGATGATGTGATCCAGTCATCGAGCCATCACAATTTGGCCTTGGTGAAAGTTGCTCAGATCCTTATGCTTGCCCCTTTTTCCTGCTTCCAACACAACAACTTCAAGAACTGACTGTTTACTTGCTGCCTAATATATCCCGCTTATTGACACGTGCCACTTTAAAGAGATAATCAATGGTATTCACATAATCTGTCAGTTGTTTTTATGTTATGGCTGTTTAGTGTATACTATAGCTTAAGCTTTAATATTTCCTGTGGAACCCAACATTGGCCAAAGCATCCAGAAACTAATCAAACATTTTTTACACTTTCTAGTATGTTACCGTCCAACCACTGCTGTGCATTATAGATGAAACTTGGTCCAACTTTGTTTTTCTGTAAAGCTTTATAATCAAACATGTAAAAAAAAGAATTTTGCTGAGAGAAAAGAAAAGGTTTTGAAGCTTAAGGTTCACCTACAAAGCTAGTAAATATGGTATCTTTCTGCATTGGATAGCTGAAGCAAATGGGCTTTCAGTGATATAATCAAGATTACCGAAGGTGTCAATACTGTGAAGACATAGGCACTCCTCTCCATGCGTGCAGTGACGCTAAAATCTTCTGCCCATGATTTGTTGCACTGGGAGTGATAAGTTGTTTTTCTACATATTTATATACTGTTACAGTGGGGAATTGTGAAGGACATATTTGGATCACCTACGCCTCATTTTTCTTGATCTTCAATGCATCTTTAGTTAATGCTATCTTGAGTGATGAATAAAGCAGATTTTGTTCTGTTTTCCTACCAATATTATTTGTGTATTAAAATCTATATTATGACTCAGAAAAACCCTAGAACATTTGTCAAACATGGTTTGTTTATCAATCGTAAAATTAGTTTTAGCAAAACTAAAGTTTTCTGATCTTCGCCATGGATTCTCTGGTGTAACAAAAATAAGCAGCTCGGCCAGCTCCTGTGTTTATGAATTAGTAACCATGACTATATTTTAGGTGTAATATACCATGTAATTTTACTTGTCTTTTATCTTTCTACAGTTTATAGTTTTCTTTAGCCTATTTTTTTGTTGTATAGTTAAGGCATCAGTATGTTTAATGGGATAATGGTAGATTAATTAATATAAATGCAATTATTACAATAATTTGCTGTTCGATTATAGACAATTCATATATCCATCTAAATAATCTAATCTGTATGTATTCCTAGATTTCTATATAAGTTGTTTAAAAAATATTAGACAGTAAACTGCTTTGATTAATTATTTCAATTCTAAATTGATTAAAGACTACAGCTATAATTAGTATAGTATACTATTATTACTACCTTAAATGGATATAAACTATAAATTTCGATACTAATTCGTTTATTAATAGGTTAAATCTTTGGAAGGGAAATAGTAATGACTGGAGAGAAAACACTGCAATATATCAAAATATACTCAAAGCGTCGCTGTTCACCTACGGAGTAAAATATAATAAACCTCTCCACCCATTTCATGTCGTCTTCCAGCTTCTCCTATCATCTACAAACGTTGCGCTCCATTTGGCTGTTTATTGTCAGTGAATACTCCGAATAGACGACAGTAATGAGATACATTTAGAACACAGTACAGACATTTTGTTGTTGCTAAAATGGACACGAAGATGGGTTTGTTTGCGATATTATTTTCTCTTGGCTTTATTTTAATTTTTCTTCACCCCGTCCATGGAGATTTGAGCTACACTGTTCCGGAGGAAAGGAAGCGTCAATATGTGATTGGACATGTAGCTAAGGATCTCGGACTTGATGTGAAACGTTTATCTGCTCGTAAGGCTCGGGTGGAGACAGAGGACAGCGCGAAACGGTACTGCGACATTAATCTGAGTAGTGGAAATCTGGTCGTGGCGGAAACAATAGACCGAGAGGAGCTTTGCGGGTCGAGGATTTCTTGCTTTCTTAATTACGAGCTTGTGTTGGAAAATCCTCTTGAAGTGCATCGCATTTCACTGCAGATTGAGGATGTAAACGATAACTCTCCCCATTTTCGAAATGAGCGCATCAGCTTTGAAATTACAGAGTCAGCTCATAAAGGCGAGCGTTTCCCTTTGGAAGAAGCTCATGACTTGGACATAGGACGTAATGCAGTTCAGGGATATTCACTTGAAAAAAATGAACACTTTATTTTATCTTTGCATGAGAATCCGGACGGAGGACAATCCGCTACGATGGTCCTGGAAAAAGAGCTCGATCGTGAAAAGCAGAAAGACATTAATTTAATTCTTACCGCGTTTGATGGCGGTAATCCGCCGAAGTCAGGGACAGCTGTTATATATGTTAATGTTTTGGATGCGAATGACAACATTCCTGTGTTTAGTCAATCTGTGAACAGAGTGAGTCTAGCTGAAAACACACCTTTAGGCACGGAGGTGATTACAGTCAGCGCGACTGATGCTGATGAAGGAGCCAACGGTGACGTCACATATGAGCTCAGTCGTTTATCTGATAAATCAGTGAAATTATTTTCCCTTGATAAAATCACTGGACAAATCACGGTGAGTGGGAACATCGATTATGAAAAAGAAAAATATTATGAAATGAGAGTACAAGCCAAAGATGGTCCTGGCCTAGTATCATCTGCTAAAATTATTATAGACATCACTGACGTCAATGACAATGAACCTCGAATTATTCTTAAATCATTAAATGACCCAATACCTGAGAACTCTGTAGCAGGCACTGAGGTGGCCATTATTAATGTACAAGATAAAGATTCAGGAGCCAATCGACAGGTAAATTGTTATATTCAGCAAAATGTGCCTTTTAAATTAAATCCATCTATCAAAAACTACTTTTCTTTATTAACCACAAGTATGCTCGATCGAGAGAAAGAATCAGATTACAATATAACAATCACTGCTACTGATGGCGGCTCTCCACCTTTATCTTCATCTATAACGATTCATCTATCAGTGTCTGATGTGAATGACAATCCTCCTGTATTTGAACAGCAAACCTACACTGCATATGTGATGGAAAATAACAAACCAGGAAACTCTATTAGTTCTGTTTCTGCAAGAGACCCAGACTGGAGACAGAACGGAACAGTGCTGTATTCTCTGGTACCCAGTGAGATAAACAGTGTTGCGGTGTCCTCATTATTATCCATTAACTCAGATACAGGAGTGATCCATGCTGTGAGGTCATTTGACTATGAAAAGTTCAGAAACTTTAAAGTCCAGGTTGTAGCCAGAGACAATGGTTCTCCTCCACTCAGCAGCAACGTGACTGTGAGTGTGTTCATATCAGATGAGAATGATAACTCTCCACAGATATTATACCCTGCTCCAGAGGGAAAGTCTTCAATGACTGAGATGGTCCCTAAAGCTGCTCTCTCTGGCTCTCTGGTCTCCAAAGTGATCGCTGTGGATGCTGACTCTGGACAGAACGCATGGCTCTCCTATCAGATTGTCAAATCTTCTGATCCGGGACTTTTCACTATCGGTCTCCATAGTGGAGAGATCAGGGCTCAGAGGGACATTACTGAATCTGACAGCATGAAACAGAACCTTGTAATCTCAGTGAAAGATAACGGAGAGATGCCTCTCTCTGCTACCTGTTCTGTATATTTACTGATTTCTGATAATCTTGCTGAAGTTCCAGAACTTAAAGACATGACTGTTGAGGAGAGCAATTCCAAAGTGACTTTTTATTTGATCATTGCGTTAGTTTCTGTGTCCACCTTCTTTCTGACTTTCATTATTCTGATCCTGGCTGTGAGGTTTTGCCACAGCAGAAAGCCCAGACTGTTGTTTGATGGAGCAGTCGCCATTCCCAGCGTGTATCTTCCTCCCAACTATGCAGAGGTGGAGGGAGCTGGAACTCTCCGCAGTTCTTACAATTATGACACCTATTTAACAACAGGATCCCACACCAGTGACTTCAAATTCATCACCTCTTACAATGACAGTACTCTTACTGCTGGTGGAACACTTAAGAAGGTCCAAAATGGCACTTTAGCTGCGAGTTTGATTTCACTTAACAATACAGGGCAGGGAGATGAGGTAAGAAAAGTGTTTTCTTCAACTAAGTACTTTTTTGTCATCTAAGGTGGAATGGAATGGCTCTTATTATTTACAGTGGGAAAAAAACATCCTGCATTTTCAATATTGGTTCTTATTCATTAATGAAGTCTTCATTTTAAGCCCTATAAGTTTGACTTTCAAATAATCACAGTTAAGTTGTGACCATTTATACTGTCATTTTAAAAAAAAATTACATAGAACTTGCTCTCTGTAAATATTACTCAAATATTATTACTCTAATTAATCATAAACATTGTGTGGCATAAAATCTCATTAATTCACCTTTCCTGGGGACAATATTTTAATTTACTTTGATGCTAAACTCTCATCGCCACATTCCAGCCCATTGCCTTTAGGATAATTTTTTTTTTCAATTAGATGATTTTCGTTCTTTTGTTCTTCATTTCATTTCTCTTTTTCTTGCTTGGTTGATTCCTTGCTTTAAAAATCAAATCATGTCGAATGTGTTGGTACCTGAATTGTCACCTTGTGGACTTCCTGTGTTTACATATCAGGGGATACCCATTGTGCACTACAGTGAGATATTAGTTAGTATTGTAGCTGCTATTTGTCTGTTGTAGGTTACTGTACATGCTATAGCTACATGCTAGTAAAATAGGTCATTTTTTGCTCTACTGTATCATGAGTGTGTCTTTATATTCAGTCCATATTGCTGTGTGGGGCTAGTCATACACTTTTATTGCTGTCGCCAACATTGTCTAATATAAATGTCTCACTCAGATGAGTGGTTAATGAGGCTTCTGTATAGCACATGTTCTTTGTAGTTAAATGTTACATCTTCCCTTGTTTGTTTGTTTTTTTCGCATCAGCGAAAAATCTATCTGTGCTCAGTCACTGTGTGATGATAATGAAACCAATGATTTTCAAACACTTTATTAAATTTGAAGTATCAGTATTTAAGCCTATATTGATTTTATAGAACTTTGTGTAGTTTGCTTTGCTGAATACATACAAAGAAATGAAGTATGTAAATAAGTAGCTTTAAGTGTCTTTTAGAAATCTCATGTTTAATCTTGTTTTTAATTATTTGCAGGTGAATTCGTTGCTTTTATGTATAAAACACGTATAAAACACATGTATCTTTAAAAGTCGTAAACTTGATCCAAAAATCATCCAGTAATGTCAGGGATAACCGGTGGCTCTCCATGGTGCTGACACTTAAGACGTAATTCTATCTCATCTTCTGTCATTCATCATTTAGGAAATTCACATAGCCATGCAACTTAGAGAATCATCACTTTTATAATTCGCTACAGTTCTTGTTTTTGTTGGACATTTTAGTAGTACTATTTATTTCATCCAACATTCTTTAAACAGTTATCAAATAATCTTCAATTTGTCATTTTGGACAATTCCTTAACTCCTAACAGACTCCAGCAATCAGAGAAAAGCACAACGAGTGTTGCAAATTATTGTCGTTTAGTAAACGCTATTTTGTTAATGATATTTGATTTTATATGAGAAATGTGAAAAAGATATAACAGTTGATATCTGCTCCGAACCAGGACTTTTCAGCTTCAGCACAATTCTTGTGGAGAGCACGAGTACTCCACTGCACACACAGGAAAATTATTAAAATGTAGTTATTTTTACGATACACTGACGGTTAAAAAAAACAACTAAGACTATATGGTACATGCATTCGTTGTTTCAGTTAAATGCAGTCTAATTTAGTACACTTGCAATGAAATCAAAATGCTCAGAGCGTCGCTGTTGACCAACACTTGCAAATAATACTAAACATTTCCACCCTTCCCGTAAATATTCAGCTGCTGACATCAACGACAGCAAGAACACGCGCTATACGGAATGGTGTAATCTACTTGTTCTCTTGGGCGAATGGATTTTTCAATAATATTTACACATTGCAGTAATATAGCAGCGTTAAGTGGAAGTATCCGAGTGATGAAATTCAGCTCTTCAAATATGGGATGCAGGATGCTTTCAGTCCCGTTGTCTTCTTTACTCATGGTGCTTCTTTCCGTCCTTTTTTCTGCCGCACACGGAGACCTGAGCTACACAGTTCCAGAGGAAACGAAAACGCAGTATGTGATTGGAAAAATTGCAAAGGATCTCGGAATAGATGTTACAAAATTAAAAACACGAAAAGCCCGAATTGAAACAGAGGATACCAGCAAGCGGTATGTGGACATTAATTTTAATACAGGAGAATTGATAGTTTCAGAAACAATAGACCGGGAAAAGCTTTGTGGTTCGAGGATAAACTGCATCCTGAATTATGAACTCGTCTTAGAAATTCCACTGGAACTATATCGCATTTCTCTGAATATTCGGGATATTAATGACAATGCGCCAAAATTTCTTAATGAGCGAATTAGCTTTGAAATCCGCGAATCCGCTGTTAAAGGGCAGCGCTTCAGCTTGGATGAAGCTCACGATTCTGATATCGGACAAAATGGAGTTAACGCCTATTCGCTTGGAAACAATAATTATTTTACGTTATCTGTACATGATAAAAACGGACAGAAATACGCAGAGCTTGTATTGGAGAAAGAGCTTGATCGCGAACAACAGAAGGATATTAACTTGATTCTTACCGCAGTGGATGGCGGGATTCCTCAGAGATCAGGGACTGCTGTTATACACATCACTGTGCTAGATGCTAATGATAATGTTCCGGTGTTCAGTCAGCCTATATATAAAGTCGTTTTAGCTGAAAACGCACCGATAGGAACAAAAGTCGTCACTGTGTGTGCAGAAGATGCAGATGAAGAAGCAAACGGTGCACTCACTTATGAATTCAGTCGGATTGCTGATAACGCAGCACAATTATTTACTATTGATAAACTTACAGGACAAATTAATGTAAATGGAGATATCGACTACGAGGAGGAAAAATATTATGAAATTGGTGTCAAGGCTAAAGATGGATTTGGATTAGCATCGACTGCAAGTGTTATAATAGATATTACTGATGTCAATGACAATGCTCCAAAAATTATTCTGAAATCTCTAAATAATCCTTTACCTGAGAATGTTATTGTGGGCACTGAGGTGGCAATAATAAATGTTCTGGATAAAGATTCAGGTGATAATCGACAGATACATTGTTCAATTCAAGGAAATGTTCCTTTCAATTTAAATCCATCCATCAAGAACTATTTTTCATTGGTAACTACAAACATGCTCGATCGAGAGATGGAAGAAGATTACAATATAACTATCACTGCTACTGATGGAGGCTCTCCACCTTTATCCTCATCCATGACTATTCATCTATGTGTATCAGACATCAATGACAATCCTCCTGTATTTGAACAGCAATCCTACACTGCACATGTGATGGAAAATAACAAACCAGGAACCTCTATTACTTCTGTTACTGCAAGAGACCCAGACTGGAGGCAGAATGGTACAGTACTGTATTCTCTGGTGCCCAATGAGATAAACGGTGTTGCAGTGTCCTCATTATTGTCCATGAACTCAGATACAGGACTGATCCATGCTGTGAGGTCATTTGACTATGAAAAGTTCAGAAACTTTAAAGTCCAGGTTGTAGCCAGAGACAATGGTTCTCCTCCACTCAGCAGGAATGTGACTGTGAGTGTGTTCATATCAGATGAGAATGATAACTCTCCACAGATATTATACCCTGCTCCAGAGGGAAAGTCTTTAATGACTGAGATGGTCCCTAAAGCTGCTCTCTCTGGCTTTCTGGTCTCCAAAGTGATCGCTGTGGATGCTGATTCTGGACAGAATGCGTGGCTGTCATATCAGATTGTCAAATCTTCTGATCCGGGACTTTTCACTATCGGTCTCCATAGTGGAGAGATCAGGGCTCAGAGGGACATTACTGAATCTGACAGCATGAAACAGAACCTTGTTGTCTCAGTGAAAGACAATGGACAGCCACCTCTCTCTGCTACCTGTTCTGTATATTTACTGATCTCTGATAATCTTGCTGAAGTTCCAGAACTTAAAGACATGACTTTTGAGGAGAGCAATTCCAAACTGACTTTTTATTTGACCATCGCGTTAGTTTCTGTGTCCACCTTCTTTCTGACTTTCATTATTCTGATCCTGGCTGTGAGGTTTTGCCACAGAAGAAAGCCCAGACTGTTGTTTGATGGAGCAGTCGCCATTCCCAGTGCATATCTCCCTCCCAACTATGCAGAGGTGGAGGGAGCTGGAACTCTCCGCAGTTCATACAATTATGACACATATCTAACTACAGGATCCCACACCAGTGACTTTAAATTCATCAAGTCTTACAATGACAGCACTCTTACCGCTGGTGGAACTCTGAAAATGTGCCATAATGAAACGTTAGCTGCAAGCTTGATTACACTTAACAATGATGATAAGGTGAGAAAACTTAATCCTGTTCTTATGTCAGATTCATAAGCACATTTGTGGTGACAGCAAAATGGAATTTGAGTGCAATTTCTTCTTAATTCAGCAGAATGCATTTTTTCCATGTTCTAACTAGTATTGAGAATAATGTGAATCATTCTGGTTCAGATGTAGATTTTATTTCATGAACATATAGGTAGTAGCATCTGTTTTTGGTCAATTCTGCATCAACCACGTTTTCAACAGTATACTGTATACTTAACCAAAAAAATGGGGGAGTGGGAAGTGAGTTGTGGATTAATAAGTGTCCTTGTGGTATTTATCTTATTCATTGTTATTTCTTTTTGGACTTGATTTTGGTCTTTTCTTGCTGCAGATATTTATTCCTGTTTTCCTTGCCTCTAAGCCAAACTCTGTTTGTGGAGATTAAGTGTGTTGGGGATACACACGTTTACATTTTGGTATTGATGTCAAGGCCAGTGGTGGCACAGAATACAGCTTACTCAGAGCTTTTGAAATAGTCTCTAAACTCCTCAGTGTCATATGTGGTTGAAGACATGATAGTTTTTGTTCTAATTTGTTGAACTTCTGGTTATATTTTGGAATATATAAAGACGTTGTGTGCTTTATCTCCGGTATCAGCCCTTTTCAGTCAAATACATCAGTGCATTAGTGTATTGTTCCCTGTGCTGTGACAGGTTACTTTTTGATGTTTATTGGATATAACAGATGTTAATTTCTGCCTTGTTTATTTATTTATTATTATTATTTTTTGTCATTTTAAAGCTCACATGTGAACCAACACATATGCTCATACCACTACGTTCTCTAATGTGTGTGTGTGTGTGTGTGTGTGTGTGTGTGTGTGTGTGTGTGTGTGTTTTCATGTAACAAGAGTTAAAGCTGAAACTAATCTCAACATAGCGACTGGATGAGAGCTGTTCCTGGTGCTGAAACACGCTTCTGCTCAGATTACTTTGCTTTCCTGCTTAGGTTAGGACACTTCGAATGTAAATGTTAATTTGTTTCGCTCATACATTAATAAAAAAAGAATAAAAATTAAATATTAAACAACAACAACAACAACAATAATAATAATAACAATAATAGTAGTAGTAGAAGTAGTAGTAGTAGTATTAACAACAATAATGAAAAAGCATCTTTCACTCCAATTTATCTTTTCGTCTCACATCTCAAAACAGCTGTGCAGCAGGTTGCCTTGAAACTTTAAGTTAAGTGAACTTTTCTTTTGTTTTAGTGTGCGTTTAGTAACTGTTCATTCAGATCAGTTATTATTTCTCACACAGTGCAGCAAAAAAACAAAAAAAAAAAAAAAAAAACACAACACACAAGAAAAAAAATCATTTGATGTTGGTATAATCGGTAAATTATCTCTGCAGTCAAAAAAGCCGAAAGGGTGAACACTATATGCTTACATTCCATAAATATTTGGCTTAAATATACTCGTAATAAACACAATATACTGAAAGCGTCGCTGTTCACCATCACATCCACGTAGTGTGGAGAATTTCCTCCCACCTCTGAAATATTCATCTGCAGACATCAGTGACGCCAAGAGCAAGCTGCACACAAAATGGAGTAATCGAATCGTTCTCTTCCAGGAAAGATTTTTTTGGCAATTTTTGCGGACTACATCAATACAACAACGTTAGGTTGAATTAATCAGGAGTGAGGATTTGAATTCTGAAAATATGGGACGCAGGAAGCTTCCAGTCCTGCTGTCTACTCTCCTCTCATCAGCGCTCCTATTCTTTCTTTTCTCCGCTGCACGAGGAAATCTGAGCTATTCTGTTCCAGAGGAAACCAGGCGTCAGTATGTGGTCGGAAATATTGCAAAAGACGTCGGAGTCGGAGCTCAAAGTTTATCCACGCGTAAGGCGCGTATAAACGCTGAAGACAGCAGTAAACGGTACATCGACATAAATCTGAATTCTGGAGATTTGATCTTAGTGGAGAGGCTCGACAGAGAGATGCTTTGTGGTTCTAGGATTACCTGCAGCTTAAATTATGAGCTCGTTTTGTCCAATCCGCTTGAGGTGCATCGCATTTCTCTGAATATTCAGGATATTAATGACAATGCGCCTAAATTTGCTAATGAACGCATTTCTTTTGAAATCCAGGAGTCCGCTATAAAAGGGCAGCGCTTCCGTTTGGATGAAGCTCATGATTATGATATCGGACAAAACGGAGTTAATGGATATTCGCTAGAAAAGAACGACAATTTCATTTTGTCTGTGGAAGGAAACACCGAGAGGGGTAAATACGCAGAGCTTGTGTTGGAGAAAGAGCTTGATCGCGAACAACAGAAGGATATTGACTTGCTTCTTACCGCAGTGGATGGCGGGATTCCTCAGAGATCAGGGACTGCTGTTATACACATCACTGTCCTAGATGCTAATGACAATGTCCCGGTGTTCAGTCAGCCTGTATATAAAGTCGTTTTAGCTGAAAATTCACCGATAGGAACAGAAGTCGTTACTGTGAGCGCAGAAGATGTAGATGAAGGAGCAAATGGTGCAGTCACTTATGAATTCAGTCGCATTACTAATAACGCAGCACAGTTATTTACTATTGATAAACTCACTGGACAAATTAAGGTAAATGGAGTTATAGATTACGAGGAAGAAATGTATTACGAAATTAGAGTGCAAGCAAAAGATGGATCTGGCTTAGCATCGACTACAAGTGTTGTTATAGATATTACTGATGAAAACGACAATGCTCCAAAGATTATTCTAACATCTTTAAACAATCCTGTACTGGAGAACACTATTGTAGGCACTGAAATAGCCATTATTAATATTCAGGATAAAGACTCTGGCGATAACAGACGGATTCATTGTTCAATTCAGGGAAGTGTTCCTTTTATATTAAATCCATCTATTAAGAACTATTTTTCTCTTATTAACACAAATCCCCTGGATCGAGAGACAGAATCAGATTATAATATAACAATCACTGCTACTGATGGTGGCTCTCCACCTTTATCCTCATTCATGACTATTCATCTATCTGTATCAGACATCAATGACAATCCTCCTGTATTTGAACAGCAATCCTACACTGCATATGTGATGGAAAATAACAAACCAGGAAATTCTATTAGTTCTGTTACTGCAAGAGACCCAGACTGGAGACAGAACGGAACAGTACTATATTCTCTAGTCGCCAGTGAGATAAATGGTGTTGCAGTGTCCTCGTTATTATCCATTAACGCAGATACAGGACTGATCCATGCTGTGAGGTCATTTGACTATGAAAAGTTCAGAAACTTTAAAGTCCAGGTTGTAGCCAGAGACAATGGTTCTCCTCCACTCAGCAGCAACGTGACTGTGAGTGTGTTCATATCAGATGAGAATGATAACTCTCCACAGATATTATATCCTGCTCCAGAGGGAAAGTCTTTAATGACTGAGATGGTCCCTAAAGCTGCTCTCTCTGGCTCTCTGGTCTCCAAAGTGATCGCTGTGGATGCTGATTCTGGACAGAACGCATGGCTCTCCTATCAGATTGTCAAATCTTCTGATCCGGGACTTTTCACTATCGGTCTCCATAGTGGAGAGGTCAGGGCTCAGAGGGACATTACTGAATCTGACAGCATGAAACAGAACCTTGTTGTATCAGTGAAAGACAATGGACATCCGCCTCTCTCTACTACCTGTTCTGTATATTTACTGATTTCTGATAATCTTGCTGAAGTTCCAGAACTTAAAGACATGACTTATGAGGAGAGCAATTCCAAACTGACTTTTTATTTGATCATCGCGCTAGTTTCCGTGTCCACCTTCTTTCTGACTTTCATTATTCTGATCCTGGCTGTGAGGTTTTGCCACAGGAGAAAGCCCAGACTGTTGTTTGATGGAGCAGTCACCATTCCCAGCACGTATCTCCCTCCCAACTATGCAGAGGTGGAGGGAGCTGGAACTCTCTGCAGTTCTTACAATTATGACACCTATCTAACAACAGGATCCCACACCAGTGACTTCAAATTCATCACGTCTTACAATGACAGCACACTTACAGCAGGTGGAACTTTGAAAATGGGCCAGAATGAAAAGTTAGCTGCAAGTTTGATTACACTTAACAATACAACTGATCATGATGAGGTGAGAAAACCATGTCCTAAAAACAGAATACAGTTTTTTCTGCATTTTGTTACCCGTGATGAGAATAATGAGTCTGTTTTTGGGTTCAATTGTAATGTTTATAAAATGGTAATACAGATAGTAGCACCTGCATTTTGTACACATGGCATCAGGCATGCTTGAAACATTATACTGTTTACTGAAAAAAATGTATGGGAGAGGGAAGAGCGTTAAAGATGTATAAACGCCCTTGTTGTATTTATATCATTGATTGGTCTTTTGTTACTACAAATACTTATTCATTATTTTCCTTGCTACCAAACCAAAGTCTGTTTGTTTTTGGTGGAGCTTAACAGTGTTGGGCTATACACAGATATTCCCATCTTGGTACTGGCATCAAGGCGAGTGGCTGCACTGAAGACTTTTAATCAGAGCATTTGAAGTAATATTTGAACTCATCAGTGTCATTCGTGGCTCAGAACAAAATGGTTTTCATTTAGCTTTGTTGATCTTCTGGATATATTTTAGAATATCGGGAAATGTCTGCTTGGACTACCCTAGCAGTGCTCTCCTGAATACACAATAGGCCCTTTTAAGTAAAATATATAAGTGCTTCAGTGTATTGTTCTGTGTGCTGTGGAAAGTTACTTTTTGGTGTTTGTTTGATATTTCAGATGTTACTTTCTGCCTTATTTATTTCTTTAGGGTTTTTTTTTGTTGATGTCATTTTGAAGCTCACAACAAACATTTATGCTCTTACTGAATACACAATAGGCCCTTTTAATTAAAATAGATCAGTGCATTAGTGTATTGTTCTGTCTGCTGTGGAAGGTTACTTTTTTGTGTTTGCTGGATATTTCAGATGTTACTTTCTGCCTTATTTATTTGTTTAGGGTTTTTTGTTTTTTAACTATTTTTAAAGCTCAGATATGAAAGACAAAACATATGCGGTCACCACTGCTTTGTCAAATGTGTTTTCTATCTAACACATCTTCATCAAATCTTACAATGACAATTCTCTCACTTCTGGTGGTACTCTTCAGGGGTGTTAGGTGAACTATTAATCATATGAGGTGGAGTCCAGATTCTTCTCTACAACTTTTAAAAACATACTCCTAAATGACTGTTTCCATGATTTTTTTCTTGCATGTATAAATATCATCACAGAAGAAGGAAGGACAATTATAAGTTCAGTTGGGATGTTCACTGTTGCCTCATGCGACATTTGCTGTTTAGGTCTCCCTCATCTTTAATGTCTATGTTATCTGATTCTTCTATCTCCTTTCCTTCTCTATCTCCTGTTCTCTCTTCCCCCACTATCCTCTCTGGCTTATCTGTAATTGTATCAGTAGACACAAAAATTATGGTCAATTCTTCATTTCAACATTCTCAGCTAGTAGCCTACAGTTTTGTTTTATGTAAGCTGTGGTAACTTTACTTTCACATATGTTGGATACAAAATGTTGGATTTATCATAAAACTTGCCTCAGGTGTTATCACTGTTTTCAGGACTACCAAGCTGATAAAATATAAAATGTTTTGGCTGTCTAACATGAAACTAGTCTTGTTTGGTGTCACTAACCAAGGGGAGGCACAACTAAACTGTCATTGTATTGGTTTGGCTGTTACAGCGCCATGCGAAGTATGTCCTTATGCTCTGCTCATATCATGTTCACGTTACCTGAAACTCATATAGACATTTACACACCTTGTTTTCCTGCTCAGCATGAGAGATTGTCAGTGTTTCAGTTTCAGCCCATTTATTGGGGAAAGAAATCACTGAATGCCCATTTTCCCCTCACATTGACTGACGGACTGTGTGAGCTAGCATTTGGCAGAATCCTGTCAGAATCCTGTCAGCAAATAAGATACGAGTATTTCCATATATTTTCCTGTAAGCCCTGTTTGATTGGTCTTGCCTCCATTCACTGAAGATAAAATACAACCCGTTCACTGAAGATTCCAAAAAAATTACAACATTGACGTTTTCTTTTACTGACATTCAGTTATGTAGTGACAAACTGCTCCAAGTGGAGAATTATTCTTGGCTAAAGAAAAGATCTTAGGTGCTATAGCCCCAAATGCCCAGGCCAGGTTACGGCCCTGGTAATCTTAAACTGGGCCATTCTTTAGATAAAATACAAGTGACAAATATACCAATGAGGCGAAGCATTAAAACATTTGTCTGGCTTATTGACAGTTTGTAACAAATTATCAGTTATCTACTAAGTTTTGCTCATCACAGTCATAGTCATCTCTTGATGAGATGTTTATCTATCTATCTATCTATCTATCTATCTATCTATCTATCTATCTATCTATCTATCTATCTATCTATCTATCTATCTATCTATCTATCTATCTATCTATCTATCTGTTATTGCATCATTCATTTCCTTAATTATTAATTAATTTAACATTACATTGTGAATATTCTTCAATATTTAACCTGTATGTTTAGGACATGTCATTTACTATAAGGACAACTAAAATATTTTAATATTTGAAAAGATGTCACATACTACTACATTTATTCTATTATTATCCAATTCCCTGACAATTTTGTGTTAAAAATTCTCACTTTTCAGTATCAGGTTGTTGATTTTATTTTGTGTGTGTGTGCAATGATGTCCCTATGTTTATGTGTATAGTCATTATATTAACTGTCTTTTTCTCTTCTGCATACATTCCTCTGAACTTGCTCTTATTGTTCATTCCCTGAGCAGCAGGAAACAACAGCCTAAACTAAGCAAGAAGAGGAGAAAAAAAAATATGTAGAATATTACACTAACCTTTTTTCCTTTTTCTTTGTGTTTTTTTGTGTCTTTTTCATGCTCTCTCCAACTGGATCACTTGTTTTGTGCTTCACAAGGTAAGGACTAATCTTTATTTGTGTATTATTGTGGCTGTGTAAATCATAATTTGTTTATTTAAAAAAAAAATTAACTGATGTTTTATGTCATAAAATCAAAAGTGAACATCTTCTATAAGTCATCAACTACATAAAAATGTGATCTGTTCGTCACACTGTATGTGTATTTGTGGTTCAGGTGTTTCCTTTTGGTCAAGTAATGCCACACAAGTTTAATGATTAAATGTTTGAGCACACTTTGTTATTAAGTGTTTCTTCTACCTGTACTGTTACACATAAACTACATACACTGTTATTGATGGATTACAGTATGTTATACATACAGATGTATAACATTGGTTTTGGCTTATATACAAACGTAGCTTTAACAAGACATGATGCCTCAGTTGTATGAAAATCTACTCAATTGAAGACTTTTCATATTTGTGTAATAGTAATTTTAATTAAAAAACATATACTGCCTCAGAAAAATATTCTATGTATCTATTTCACCAGATTACACTGTGCCACAGTTTCTGAGTTATAGTAAATATTAACTGAATGATAAGACAAGATTTTGTACAAGTCAGAAAGTAATATGAACATTTTAGATTCCCAAACATTAGTTTTCCAACATAGCATTACATGTTAGAGAATTTGTTTTTGTATGTCAGTAAACAAAGCAGAATATTAAGTAAGTAACCACTTTTCAGACAAAAAACCACAATGAATGCTGGGGAGTTTTATTGAAAAAATTTGAAGCAGGCGCAACATTCAAAGTCTCCAGAACAAGTCCAAGATGCTCATTCCCTTATAAAACTGCACAAATTGTACCTGAGACTACTTTATATATATATATATATATATATATAAATAATTCTGATGATATTCCACAATAATTTTGATTTTGTTTCATTTCTTACTGTTTACCGATCTTTATAGTATTATTTTTAAATGTAGGAACATTTAATTTCATTGTTTTTAAAGGCATCCTTTCTCTACAGCAGTTCTTTGCATGTGCCTAAAACTTTTGCACAGCAAAAATCTGATTCCTAAGGAATCAGATACGGAAACTGACTTGTTGAGTCATCTTTATAATGTCCAAATTTCATCATATTAAAACTAATCTCATCCAGCAATGCAGCACTCACATTGTGAAATCCCTATTTAGGAATCCCATGGTGATCACTAGATTTCATAATTCTGTCAGATAACACACACAAGAAAGAGGAAGTAAACATAAAAACATGTGTAATATAGGTGTTTTGAATGAAACAGAGGGTTTTCTGCAACAATTATACAATATATACAAACCAGGGTAAGTGTCTTTGATATGATGATGAAAAAATTTACATGAGTTTGGGGTTGATATAGTGCTGAATATAAGTTTCTTCTACTCAGATCACCAACAGTGTTTGCTAAAATGCACCCCAGTCTTGAGAAATTAGCCTAACCAGATACACTTCTGACACACTGCTTCATTTATGTTCCAAATCGTCTCGATTTTGGACTGATTTTTTTAGCTGGACTGATTTTTACTTTCGGGGTAATTTCGTCTATCCGTAAAAATATTTGGTTTAGTCAAGAATTTAGCAAACTATATTTATTTTTTGTCATTTGAGTAAACTACATGTTTTTAAGATAAGATTTCTTATCTCTTCTAATGAATTTTGACCTGGACAACTTCAAAAATCCAGATCGCTGGGCTAACAATATTCTTTTTAAAGCAGAGTTATAGTTTCATATGTCTAATAAAAGGTTGAGCATATTGTGTGCAACTGTTACGGAGAAGGCCTGGGTTGAATAATTTGCGTTTAAAGTCATTGAGTTGATTGAAGTAGATTGCAGCTAATAGACGATACACAAATAAAAAGGATACACTTAGGTTTGGTCCATGTCAGATTTGGCATTTAGCATATGCTTCAACGGCTGATAAATTACTTCTGCTTCTTTCTCTATGTCAACATATGTCAATAACTTGACATATATTAAGTCTACAAACAATTTCACAATTTCCAAAAATATGTTTTCTTTGTTGCTTCCTAGTGCGATGTTTTCAGCTTTTTGACTCTAAGTGCCGCTGTTGGTTAAGAAGTGCTGAATGTAGGAGCTGCAGGAGGAATAGTGAATTGAAGAGCTCTGATGTTGCACAGAAATGAAGTGTTCTCTGAAGCATAAAAGACCGGGGTCAGCGATTCCGTTTATTTTCTCAGAGTCATTTCTTTATTTTAGTAGCACTACAGTCTCGTGTAAAGACTAATTTTTGTTCAATATGGCCTCAACGTGTTTGCGCTGTTATTCTTGGAATCGTCGACAGATCATGTCTGAAATAAAATGGGTGACCGTGATTATTTTGCTCTTTGTTGACGGAATGGACGTTGTTTCTTGTCAAGCGCGGTATTCAATCCCGGAGGAGACTCCAGAGGGATCATCCGTGGGTAACATCGCGAAGGATTTGGGAATAGAGATAAGTAGACTTATTTCTGGAAAAGCTCGGGTTGTAACAAAGGGCGGCCGGCAATATGTCAAACTGAGCAGAGACAAAGGCACCCTCGTAGTGAAGGAGAGGATAGACCGAGAGGAGCTCTGCAAGCAAACAACGCCCTGCAGCTTCAGCTTTGATCTGATAATGGAAAACCCCATAGAACTGCATCGTGTTATCGTTGAAGTGCAGGATATAAACGACAATGCACCTTTATTTCCTAAAGGAACCGTTAATTTGCAAATTAGCGAAAATACACAACCTGGGGCGCGATTTCCTTTAGACAGAGCTGTAGATTTGGATGTAGGTGTAAATGGTATTGAAAGCTATTCTCTCAGACCTAACGATCATTTAAAGTTGGAAATAAATAATGACGCTGATGGGGATAAACATGTAGAAATTATATTGCAGCGAGAACTAGACCGAGAAAAACGAGATGAGCTCAAATTGATTTTGACTGCATATGACGGAGGATCACCTACAAAATCAGGCATAATGCAAATTCATATTTCTATATTGGATATTAATGATAATAAACCGGTATGTAAAGAAGCAGTGTATAAAGCAGAAGTGAAGGAAAATTCTCCAGCTGGTACAGTCGTGACTGCAGTAAGCGCGACTGACGCTGATGAGGGAATAAACGGTCTAGTCTCATATTCTATTGCTCAGGCAAGTAAAGAAGCCAGAAATGTGTTTGACATAAACCCGGACACTGGAATTATTAAAACGTTGAATACTTTAGATTACGAGAATAGAATAAATTATCAATTAAATGTCAAGGCAATGGATAAAGGAGGCCTTGCAGACACCTGTAAAATAATTATAGACGTAATTGATGAAAACGATAATTCTCCCTTGATACAGCTTATGTCATTTTCAAACATCATTGCAGAAAATTCTCCAATTGCAACAACCGTGGCTGTAATTAACGTAGAAGACGCAGATTCGGGTAAAAATGGGCTCGTGCAGTGTAAAATAAACGAAAATATACCGTTTAAAATAGAATCGTCACTTTCTGATTACTATGCATTAATTACAGATGAAACTCTTGATCGAGAAAATATTGCTGAATACAACATAACCATTCTGGTATCAGATCAAGGAAGTCCTGCACGACACAGTAACAAAACGATCAATATTAAGGTTTCCGATGTGAATGATAATCCACCCGTATTCAGTTCTGACGAGTATAAAACATTTGTTACTGAAAACAACTCTCCGGGTGTGGCTGTGCTGACTGTAAAATCGAGCGATGCTGACTCGGGACCAAATGCGCGACTGTCGTATTTTTTGGAGGATAATAATATACAGGGTAACCCAGTTAGTTCTTTAGTGTCAGTGAATTCAGAGAGCGGGGTTATACATGCAATCAACGCCTTTGATTACGAGCAAATGAAAGATTTCAGCTTTAATGTGACAGCCCGAGACGGAGGGTCGCCTCCTTTAAGCTCTGAAGTCACTGTGACGATAATCGTTCAAGATCAGAACGACAACCCTCCACAGGTTCTCTACCCAGTACAGACTGGTGGCTCTGTGGTGGCTGAGATTGTGCCTCGTTCAGCAGATGTCGGCTATCTGGTCACTAAAGTGGTGGCTGTTGATGTGGACTCTGGACAGAATGCCTGGCTCTCCTACAAACTCCAGAAAGCCACAGACAGGGCGCTGTTTGAAGTGGGAGCGCAGAATGGAGAGATACGAACTGTGCGCCAGGTCACTGATAAAGATGCTGTCAAACAAAAGATCATTGTAGTTGTGGAGGATAACGGACAGCCATCTCGCTCAGCTGTAGTGAACATCAATGTAGCTGTAGCGGACACTTTCCCTGAAGTGCTCTCAGAATTCACCGACTTTACGCAAGCCAAACAATATAACGATGACCTCACCTTTTATTTAGTTTTAGCATTAGCTGCTGTTTCTTTCCTTTTCATCACAACTGCAGTAGTTATAATATCAGTAAAAATTTACAGGTGGAGACAATCGCACATCCTCTATCACTCCAATCTCCCAGTCATTCCGTACTATCCTCCCGGTTACGCAGACACAGGAGTTACTGGAACTCTCCCGCACATGTATAATTATGATGCTTGTATGACGACTGACTCGAGGAAGAGTGGGTGTAAATATTCTACACTTGGAGCACAAAGTGTTTTAGTGATGGACCCGAGTTTCACAGAAACGATGCAGCACGCGATGAGAGAAAAAGATTTCCAGCAAGACCACGAGTCACCGGAAGTGGTAAGGGAATATTATTTCTATCTAAAGCATGTCAACGTATATCTGAAATATATCATGAAATAGTAATCAAATCTATATTTACCTTTAAATATTTAATTTAAATTTTTTGTCTTATCATTAGTTTAGAAAAGAAGTGTAGTCGGTCAAAATCAGCATCACGGAAGTGGTAAGGAAATAACGGTTTACTCTAAGGCTATTTATCTCTCTTGTAGAATAAACCATAAAAGAGCAATAAAAACGTTGTTTATTTACTTTCAAATATTATTTCATTTATTTTACTTTGTTCTGTACATTCCAAACGCACTTGCAGAGCACAGTGTTTAATATACTGTATAATGTTTAAACATAAGTTTGAAATAGAACTGGAGATTAATCCGCAAGAAAAGGCTGACATTTTATTCAACGATGTTTAAAAAAAATTTGTTTCAGTTTTACCGTTCACACAGTTTCATCTTTAATTAGTCTGTTTCAGTTGGGTGACCTTGTTTAACATTTGGCAGAGTTTGTTGTGCATGTGGAGCATGGGTTTAAGATAATAAAATCCGCTTCCTGTAATGCGTCACAAGGTGTATTCTGCAATCAGCACGAGAGCCTTAAATTGAAAGGTTAAACTGAATTTTTCTTTTTTACACAAATTTTTTTTGTTTCCATCTGGCGCTGTTCATCTCTGTGGTGCTGAATTATCTCTAGTCTTCTCACTTCAACTGTGCTGTCTTGAACAATCTTCTCTTCACCACTCAGACGTGGTTCTTTAACATTCTTGAATCATCAGTGTGAGGTGTTAAAATTAAATGTGAAATACAATTGCAACATTTGTAAAATAAATTGTTTAGCTCAGTCTGGATATATCCTAAACATATCCACCTTAGTGCTGGTATGATTTCATTGTTTGTCTGTTTTTAAATGTGATGAAAAGTGTGATTTGTGTGGTATATTTGAGCTCTTTCTGTTTCGATAACACATATTACTCTGACACGGGTTTCTCAGTGTTTCGTGTTTATTTTGGATGTAGGCTATGGGACATATGGCTGTTAGAAACAAGTGCAATTTCAGTATTCATACTCTAAGGGCCGCTATTGGACAAGATTCGTGTAGATTGAGGATGAAAACCACCCCAAATCCCTCCTACTGACGGTGTTATTAATGAGGAAACAAAGATTTATTTTTCATGCTCCGACGAGAGCAGACTGCATCACATTCTGGTTTTCTGTAATATCATGGTCTACATTTCACCATTTTACTTTTCAGCAATGATTAGAGGATAACGTCGCTCTCAGTATGGTTTATTTGCGCTGGTGTATTGCTTCTTGGCATCGTCGGATGACTATAACACAGCTAAAATGGCAGACTGTGTTTTTTATTTTCTGTGTTTACGGGATGGACTTCGTCTTTTGTCAAGCGCGGTATTCAATTCCGGAGGAGACTCCAGGGGGATCATTTGTAGGCAACATCGCCAACGATTTGGGAATAGAGATAAGTAGACTTATTTCTGGAAAAGCTCGGGTTGTAACAAAGGGCGGCCGGCAATACGTCGAACTGAGCAGAGACAAAGGCACCCTCGTAGTGAAGGAGAGGATAGACCGAGAGGAGCTCTGCAAGCAATCAACGCCCTGCAGCTTCAGCTTTGATCTGATCATGGAAAACCCTATAGAACTGCACCGGGTTACTGTGGAGGTTCAAGATATAAATGACAATGCACCAAAATTTCCTAAAGGTACCGCCAATTTACAAATTAGTGAGAACACAGAAACGGGGACGCAATTTCATTTAGACAGCGCTGTAGATTTGGACGTAGGAGTAAATGGTATTGAAACTTATTCTCTCAATCCTACCGATCATTTCAAGTTGAAAATAAATAATGAAGCTGACGGTAGTAAACATGTAGAAATGTTGCTGCAGCGAGAACTGGACCGAGAAGAACGCGACGAGATAAAATTGTTTCTGACAGCATATGATGGAGGATCACCTAAAAAATCAGGCACAATGCAAATTCATATTTCTGTATTAGATGCGAATGATAATGCTCCGGTGTGTAAACAATCAGTTTATAAAGCGGAAGTCAGAGAAAATTCTCCCATTGGTACAGTCGTGACTGCAGTAAGCGCCACGGATGCTGATGAAGGAATAAACGGTCTAGTCTCATATTCGATTGCTCAGGCAAGTGTAGAAGCCAGGAATGTTTTTGAAATAACCACGGAAACGGGAGCGATTACAACTTTACACGGTTTAGACTATGAGAGTGAAAAAACATACCAACTAAATATCAAGGCAATGGATAAAATGGGGCTAAAAGATACATGTAAAGTGATTATAGATGTTATTGATGAAAATGATAATTCTCCCTTTATACAGCTTATGTCATTTTCAAACGTCATTCCAGAAAATTCTCCAGTGGGTACAACCGTGGCTGTAATTAATGTAGAAGACGCAGATTCTGGCAAAAATGGGCTCGTGCAGTGCAAAATAAATGAAAACGTACCGTTTAAAATAGAATCGTCGCATTCTGATTACTATGCATTAATTACAGATGAAACTCTTGATCGAGAAAATATTGCTGAATACAACATAACCATTCTGGTATCCGATCAAGGAAGTCCTGCACGACACAATAACAAAACGATCAACGTTAAGATTTCTGATGAGAATGACAATCCACCCGTATTCAGTTCAGACGAATATAAAACATTAGTTACTGAAAACAACTCTCCGGGTGTGGCTGTGGTAACAGTAAAAGCGAGCGATGCTGACTGGGGACGAAACGCGCGACTGTCGTATTTTTTGGAAGAAAATAAAATACACGGCAACCCAGCGAGTTTTTTAGTGTCCGTGAATTCAGAGAGCGGGGTTATACATGCAATCAAGACCTTTGATTATGAGCAAATTAAAACTTTCAGCTTTAATGTGACAGCCCGAGACGGAGGGTCGCCTCCTTTAAGCTCTGAAGTCACAGTGACGATTATCGTTCAAGACCAGAATGACAACGCGCCACAGGTTCTCTACCCAGTACAGACTGGTGGCTCTGTGGTGGCAGAGATTGTGCCTCGTTCAGCAGATGTAGGCTATCTGGTCACTAAAGTGGTGGCTGTTGATGTGGACTCTGGACAGAATGCCTGGCTCTCCTACAAACTCCAGAAAGCCACAGACAGGGCGCTGTTTGAAGTGGGAGCGCAGAATGGAGAGATACGAACTGTGCGCCAAGTCACTGATAAAGATGCTGTCAAACAAAAGCTCACTGTAGTTGTGGAGGATAACGGACAGCCATCTCGCTCAGCTGTAGTGAACATCAATGTAGCTGTAGCGGACACTTTCCCTGAAGTGCTCTCAGAATTCACCGACTTTACGCAAGCCAAACAATATAACGATGACCTCACATTTTATTTAGTTTTAGCATTAGCTGCTGTTTCTTTCCTTTTCATCACAACTGTAGTAGTTATAATATCAGTAAAGATCTACAGGTGGAGACAATCGCGTGTTTTCCATCACTCCAATCTCCCAGTTATTCCGTACTATCCTCCCGGTTACGCAGACACAGGAGTTACTGGAACTCTGCCGGATATGTATAATTATCATGCTTGTATGACTACTGACTCGAGAAAGAGTAACTCAAAGTTTTCCACACTAAGAGCTCAAAATGTTTTATTGGTGGATCCGACTTTCACCGATACTGTGCAGCCATCAATGCATCCAAAGAACTGTTTAGATGATCCAGAATCTTCTGAATCGGTAAGATGCATCACTTTATTTATTAGTGGAGACTTCCAGCTTCACTTTCATTTTGACCATCTATATTAAGTAATATATATTAATTTCATCATTTTTAATTCACAAAATTATTATTTTTTTGTTACTTTTCTCTGATCAATGTGATATTGAGCAATTTTCAAAACGTTTCCAAACAACGCGAGTGCGCCATATCTGTTCACAGTTGAGTCAGTATTGGAGATCTCTGTCCTGCTGATGAACTATAGTCTATTTTGTAAGTTTATGACAATTATGTGAACATGAATGCTTCTTTTGGCTGTTTATTTTTTTCACATCTATTTATATATCTATCTAACACTGAATTGAGCAAAAAGCTCTCTATTCCGATCATAAATATTCAAGTTTGGTGGGAATGACTAATACTGTAATGAAATAGATATGTCATGAGAATAAGTTCTTTGAATTTTATTAGTAGTTCTTAATTTTGACTCAAAGGGCCGCTGTTTAACAGCAAAGTGCTTAGGCTACAGTCTAACCCTCCTACAACGTCTCGGTGCGTCACAGAAATAGGGAGGGCAAGCTTTTCACTCGAACAGTGTTTAGACGATGTCGTTGCAAACGAGTTGGGATCTACTGTAAAATAATAATAATAATAATAATAATAATAATAATAATAATAATAATAATAATATAATAATAATAATAATAATAATAAATTGTAGTTTTCGAGTCAAGATATTACAGGAGACCACATCAAAGGATCTATGATATCAGACAAGGAAATATCCGCTATGGCGTTGTGGCACACGCTCCTGCTCTTCTTCGTCTTTTGTTCTGACTGCGCGTGTGGGCAGATCACTTATTCTATTCCCGAGGAAATGGCGAAAGGGTCGATGATCGGAAACATCGCTCAGGATTTGGGTTTGAATTTTAAAAGAATGAAATCGGGGAAAGCGCGTATTTATACAGGTGGAAGCACAGAATATGTCGAACTAAACAGAGAAAACGGACTGCTTCTGATTAAAGAGAAAATAGACCGGGAGTTTCTTTGCGCGAAATTAACCCCGTGTGTGCTCTATCTCCAAATGATTTTGGAAAACCCGATGGAGTTGTATTCAGTTACAGTGGAGATCACGGATATAAACGACAATGCTCCTAATTTTCAGAAGAATGAAATGAGGTTTGAAATAAGCGAGTCAGCAATGATCGGTGCGAGATTCGTGCTGGGTAAAGCTGCTGATCCGGATGTTGGAATAAACGGACTTCGGAGCTATTCCCTTAAACCAACGGATCATTTTGTTTTGGATAAAGAATCAGACGGTGAGAAGAATGTAGAGATGATTTTACAAAGACCTCTTGATCGAGAAAAGGAAGGACAAATTAATTTGTTGTTGACGGCGTTTGATGGTGGTGAGTCTCGGCTGTCGGGAACAATGGAACTATATATAACAGTTGTGGATGCTAATGATAATCCCCCTGTATGTACCCAAAAGGTGTATAAAGCTACAATAACGGAAAATAGCACAAAGGGATCCAAAATAACAACAGTAAGTGCATCTGACGCAGATGAAGGCGCGAATAGTCTTGTGTCTTATTACATTTCTGACGCAGTGGACAGAAATGTGGCTGATGTTTTTCTGGTCGATCAACAGAGTGGAGAAGTGATTTTACATGGTGACCTCGATTATGAAAATTCTAACCACTATCAGCTTGACATTCAGGCCAGAGACCAAGGAGGTCTATCTGACACTTGTAAAGTAATTATTGATGTTTTGGACATAAACGATAATAAACCAATTATTGATATTATCTCTATGTCCAGTTCAATATCTGAAAAATCCAAACTGAACACGGTTGTTGCCATGTTGAAGGTAAATGATCCAGATTCAGATGTAAATGGACAAGTTCACTGTGATATCAGTGACAATATTCCCTTTGCAATAATATCACAATCTAACAACTTCTTTAGCCTGTGCACAGAGGATGAATTAGATAGAGAGAATGCTGCTGAGTATAACATCACTGTGGCTTGCTCTGATGAGGGAGTTCCCTCACTCTCCAGCAGCACTTTTCTCCGTTTACACATATCAGATGTAAATGACAACGCGCCTGTGTTTGAGAGAAAGAATTATGAGGCCTATGTGGTGGAGAACAACACACCAGGTCTCTCTATATTCACAGTGAAGGCCAGTGACGCAGACTCCAGCCAGAATGCTCGAGTTTCTTATATATTGGAAGAGAGCACTGTCAATGGAGTTCCTGTATCATCATATGTGTCAGTCAGTGCTGATAGTGGAGTCATTAATGCAGTGCGCTCTTTCGACTACGAGCAGTTAAAGGACTTTCATATCCGTGTCAGAGCACAGGACGGAGGCTCCCCTCCACTCAGTAGTAACGTGACAGTAAAAATTACAATCCAAGATCAGAATGACAACGCTCCTCAGGTCCTCTACCCAGTACAGACTGGTGGCTCTGTGGTGGCTGAGATTGTGCCTCGTTCAGCAGATGTCAGCTATCTGGTCACTAAAGTGGTTGCTGTTGATGTGGACTCTGGACAGAATGCCTGGCTCTCCTACAAACTCCAGAAAGCCACAGACAGGGCGCTGTTTGAAGTGGGAGCGCAGAATGGAGAGATACGAACTGTGCGCAAGGTCACTGATAAAGATGCAGTCAAACAAAAGCTCACTGTAGTTGTGGAGGATAACGGACAGCCATCTCACTCAGCTGTAGTGAACATCAATGTAGCTGTAGCGGACACTTTCCCTGAAGTGCTCTCAGAATTCACCGACTTTACGCACTCCAAACAATATAACGATGACCTCACATTTTATTTAGTTTTAGCATTAGCTGCTGTTTCTTTGCTTTTCATCACAACTGTAGTAGTTATAATATCAGTAAAGATCTACAGGTGGAGACAATCGTGCGTCTTCCATCACTCCAATCTCCCAGTTATTCCGTACTATCCACCCAGTTATGCAGACACAGGAGTTACTGGAACTCTGCCGCACATATATAATTATGATGCTTGTATGATGACTGACTCAAGGAAGAGTGGGTGTAAATATTCTACACTTGGAGGACAAAGTGTTTTAGTGATGGACCCGAGTTTTACAGAAACCATGCAGCGTGCTATGAAGGAAAATAATGTCATAGAAAATCCTGATTCTCCAGAGTTGGTAAGGGCTTGTCATCTTACATTCCTTACAATTAACTTTTCCCAGTTTGTATATAGTATTAATTTTAATCATGAGTGATGATGCTATTTGGAAACTCTCCTCTTTGAGTGCACTTACACCTACACTTGCCTATAATATTATTTTGTCTGAATATTTTGGAAGACAATAAGATTTCACTGCATCAAAAGTGCAGTAGCATCATCATTTGTTATTGCTTTTTTAGATAATAAAAACTTTCATCTATTAAAGAGCGAACAGCTGTTTTTTTCATTTCTGATTAAGACTGTGTTGCTTGCAAAATGCTGATTTATATGATCCTGCTGTATTTTCGGATATAGAAATGACTTTGATGCAAATGCAGTTTGCTGATATTGCTCACAAACTTTTATCTGTTATTTGTGTCCTTTTCTCCATTGCTAGTGAACGATTCTGTCAATATTATGTGTCAAACTCTAGGTGTGCATCAGTGCAGTGGAATGTTTGTTCATTTATGGTGTTGTTTGGTAGAGCAAGATTTTCAGTACTTTGTGTAGGATAGCCACAGCCAGATTCATGCACACACTGCTGACTCAAATGGCAACACCTGAACATCATCTCTCTTGGATTTGGTGATAATATTAGACAAAAACCAAATGAATTCAGCAAAGTCCACCTATGTATGCACATACAGTACTTACTGGAACCCTGACGACTGACTCATGAAATAGAAACTGTAAACAATGGCATACATGTATTTTTTGAAATTTTTTAATGATGGATAAGAGTTTCAGAAAGAACATGCCATGATCAGGGAAGGTAATAAGTTGTAAGGGCATTTAGACTTTTGACAACTTATAAAGAGTCATTTAATAATTCATTGTCATATTGCTATAAATTAGTTAACAAAATGTGTTGCTCATAAGAATGCATGGTTTTTCTTTTTTGCTGGGCTGGTGGGGGATATCATTACCAAATTTATAGCTATCTGGTTAATAGTCTCCCTGTAGTTGGATTTTGTTGATTTTTTTTTGAAACTTAAAGAAAAACTACAAACACTAAACCCTCCATTTTCCTCTCCCTTAAACTTTGTAACCTTTCGGAGAAGTCATTGATTCATGTCTTGTCATACAAGTGGTTCAAAGTGCTATGGATTTGTAGGAGTGGGTCTATAGGAAATCTGGGATAAAATAAGATATAAAGTATATAAACTAATGAATAAAATATAGATAATTAATATTGAAGAGTCAAATAAAATCTTAAAACCTAAAGACAGCTGGTTTTGACACTAGACAGTGTGGTCGTTGTGTAAAAGCACACCAGCACAAGAATAAGGAAGTTCTAATAGATGGACTGTTGAAGAGGGAAGTACCCAGGCACAGGTGAAAAATTCACACACACACACACACACACACACACACACACACACACACACACACACACACACACACACACACACACACACACAACACACACACACACACACACATAAACACAGAAAATTTAGGTTATTAACACTGACCATTAATAAAAAAGAAACATTACCCTTTGCTTTTACAGAATAAAGTTTCACAGTATGTGTATTGGGTGCATTAGTAGTATCATTATTATTATTAACATAAAGGCTATTGTGAAGATTGCAATGCACTTGGGTGCAAAAGAGATGAACACCTAGAGAAAAGTGGGGAAAGTGTGAGAATGGGTTTGTGTGTATCAACCATTTTGCCAAGTCCAGGGTTCACCTCTGAAGGCCCAGGGCTGATGTTTGTCCATATTTCTAAATCAGAAGAATGCATAAAATCTAGAATAAGTTACAGGCACAAGTCTGACTTTACCAAGGGCCAGACAAAGAGCAAAGGTAGAGGAGATGATAAAGTAAAAAAAGAGAAACAACTGTACCGTGCTGATAAGCATTAAAATGTTCACTTATTCCAGACAAGAGAAAAGTCTGTTGCTTAAGTGAAGTAGAAAGGGCTCAAAAGTAGATAAGGAACTAACTGCTAGAAAAGGTAATAGACCCTACAGTATACTGTTAAAATTATGATGGACTGAAGCAAGAGATAAAGGCAATTAAGAGCAGTGTTAAATGAGTAAAGCTAAGGTCTCTTGGAGATAATGGGAAATGACGTAACTGGGGTAAATGTGGCAGAGTGTATTTGGATGTACAATAAGGGGAACCACGTATGAGTGGTTAATGTTAGATATGGTGCCATGCCTGAAGTGAATATAAAGAACATTGTAACCAACGGAACCTTGGTGCAAGCTACATCTCCATTCCTGCTACCAGTACAGGTTATTTGCTGTTTTGCTGACTGCTAAGAAACCTTTATCTGAATCCAGCCTTCGTGAGTTTGGCTGTTTTATTTATCTTAAATGTAAGATAGATATTTTAATAAATTTTATAGTTTGAATTTGTGAGCTAGCAGGGCCAATGTAGGTTGGAGAAGCAAAATATGCTGTAGGTCCGTGTGGAAGTATCAGCTTCAAACTATTTGCAATTAGAAATTATACTTTAGCTTTAAGTACCAATTGTGTTGGACAGAGCCAAATCCTTAATCTTTACCCTGTATTCTGAATGGTTATATCTCGCGATCATTTCACATCACATCATATTAAACCACATCATATCAAATATCATATCATAAAATATATTAAGTTCATCAATAACGTGATTAAGAATTAGACTGATGCATGTATTTTTATTTTATTTTTATTTTTTTAGAAAACTGTTTTAAAGAGACAGAAACTCTGATACATATAAAATTAATTAATGGCTTGTTTAGAAATGTTGAAATTATGAAAAGGAGGAGGAGGGCGAAAATACGGAGAAGCGGGAATAGTGGAGGAAGCAAATAAATTCTACGCAGCTATTTTCTATAATTTGAATTAATATTTCAGCTGAGAAATGTGCAAGAATTTGCAGAACAACAGTAAAATGTAAAAATATACTTTATTATTATTATTATTTAATCGGTCTTGGGTACTTTCTGGGAGCTAATGAGTTTTATTACCAAACCTAACTTTGCTATAGGTTTATGACATATTAGGAATTTATTTGTAGTTCTTAATTTTGACTCAAAGGGCCGCTGTTTAACAGTGATGGACTGGGACTGGGGTTAAAATCATCAAACCCTCCCTCGTCATCCCACTGTTTCAGAGAGAAAGAAAGAGGGCAGGCTTTTCTCACGCCGTCTTAACACGATGTCGGATTAAAATCGTTTTAATAAAAAGGAAGATATATTTGCTTTCTAGCTATTCAAACCTACATGATAGGATTGCTGCGTGTAAGGCTGTTTATCTCAAAGAAGGAAATATCCGCTATGGCGTTGTGGCACACGCTCCTGCTCTTCTTCGTCTTTTGTTCTGACTGCGCGTGCGGGCAGATCACTTATCCAGTTCCCGAGGAAATGTCGAAAGGGTCGATGATCGGAAATATCGCTCAAGATTTGGGTTTGAATTTAAAAAGACTGAAATCGGGGAAAGCGCGAATCTTTTCAGGCGAGAGCACGGAATATGTCGAACTAAACAGAGAAAATGGACTGCTTCTGATTAAAGAGAAAATAGACCGGGAGTCTCTTTGCGCGAAATTAACCCCGTGTGCGCTCCATCTCCAAATGATTTTGGAAAACCCGATGGAGTTATATTCTGTTACAGTGGAGATCACGGATATAAACGACAATGCTCCTAATTTTCAGAAGAATGAAATGAGGTTTGAAATAAGCGAGTCAGCAATGATCGGTGCCAGATTCGTGCTGGGTAAAGCTGCTGATCCGGATGTTGGAATAAACGGACTTCGGAGCTATTCCCTTAAACCAACGGATCATTTTGTTTTGGATAAAGAATCAGGCGGCGAGAAGAATGTAGAGATTATTTTACAAAAAAACCTTGATCGAGAAAAGGAAGGACAAATTAATTTGTTGCTGACTGCGTTTGATGGTGGTGAGTCTCGGCTGTCGGGAACAATGGAAATATATATAACAGTTGTGGATGCTAATGATAATGCTCCTATATTTACGCAAAAGGTGTATAAAGCTACGGTTACAGAAAATGCAACAAAGGGCACCAAATTGATAACAGTAAGTGCTTCTGACGTAGATGAAGGCTCAAATAGTCAAGTGGCTTATTCAATTTCTGACGCAGTGGACAGATTTGTGGCCAATATTTTTGTTGTAAATAAGGAAAGTGGAGAAGTTACATTAACCGGTCCGATTGATTATGAAAAATCGAACATTTACCTGCTTGATATTCAGGCAAGAGACCAAGGAGGACTCTCTGACACATGTAAGGTAATTATAGATGTGCTGGACATTAATGATAACAATCCAGCAATCACAATCGTTTCTATGTCCAGTTCCATTTCTGAAGAATCCAAACATAATACAGTTGTTGCCATGTTGAAAGTAAATGATCCAGATTCGGGTACAAATGGACAAGTAGACTGTACTGTTAATGATAATATTCCCTTCAGCATCACGTACCCATCAAATAATTTCTTTAGCCTGCTGACAGATCAGGAATTGGATAGAGAGAGAGAAGCCGAGTATAACATCACTGTAACTTGCTCTGATGAGGGAGTTCCCTCACTCTCCAGCAGCACTTCTCTCCGTTTACACATATCAGATGTAAATGACAACGCGCCTGTGTTTGAGAGAAAGAATTACGAGGCCTATATAGTGGAGAACAACAAACCAGGTCTCTCTATATTCACAGTGAAGGCCAGTGACGCAGACTCCAACCAGAATGCTCGAGTTTCTTATATTTTAGAAGAGAGCACTGTCAATGGAGTTCCTGTATCATCATATGTGTCAGTCAGTGCTGATAATGGAGTCATTAATGCAGTGCGCTCTTTCGACTACGAGCAGTTAAAGAACTTCCGTTTCCACGTCAGAGCGCAGGACGGAGGCTCCCCTCCACTAAGTAGTAACGTGACAGTAAAAATTACAATTCATGATCAGAATGACAACGCTCCTCAGGTTCTCTACCCAGTACAGACTGTTGGCTCTGTGGTGGCTGAGATTGTGCCTCGTTCAGCAGATGTCGGCTATCTGGTCACTAAAGTGGTGGCTGTTGATGTGGACTCTGGACAGAATGCCTGGCTCTCCTACAAACTCCAGAAAGCCACAGACAGGGCGCTGTTTGAAGTGGGAACGCAGAATGGAGAGATACGAACTGTGCGCCAGGTCACTGATAAAGATGCTGTCAAACAAAAGCTCACTGTAGTTGTGGAGGATAACGGACAGCCATCTCGCTCAGCTGTAGTGAACATCAATGTAGCTGTAGCGGACACTTTCCCTGAAGTGCTCTCAGAATTCACCGACTTTACGCAAGCCAAACAATATAACGATGACCTTACCTTTTATTTAGTTTTAGCATTAGCCGCTGTTTCTTTCCTTTTCATCACAACTGTAGTAGTTATAATATCAGTAAAGATCTACAGGTGGAGACAATCGCGCGTCTTCTATCAGTCCAATCTCCCAGTTATTCCATACTATCCTCCCGGTTACGCAGACACAGGAGTTACTGGAACTCTCCCGCACATGTATAATTATGATGCTTGTATGACGACTGACTCGAGGAATAGTGGCTGTAAATATTCTACACTTGGAGCACAAAGTGTTTTAGTGATGGACCCGAACATTACAGAAACTTTGCAGCACGCTATGAAGGAAAATAATCTAGAAGATCCTGATACTCCCGAGTTGGTAAGGGCTTTTTATAATAAGTAACGTCTTCATGTGTCCTACACATATATAATACGAACCCGATATCACGTATATGACAATGTAATCTTTGTTAATTACTTTGCAGATTTTGAAAATGTACTAAGATGTCCTAAGCGTCTAATTACATAAAGTTGACAGTGTTGTATTTCAGGAATGAAGATTTTGCAGTCTATATGTAAATTTCTTAATTTGAAAGTTTTTAACACTTTTGGTTATTTGTGGGTTAGTAAATATTTTAAACGATTTCAATTAATGGAATAATCCGTCGAGTTTCTGTATAACGCTTGACACCGGCAATCATTTATAATAATTTCCGATATAACTATCTTTGTGTATCTTAAACTTTGTGTCAACGGAACTGCAATCTAAAAAATAAGTAATAATGAAACAAATAATATATATCTTTGAATTCTGCACACTGATACAAAATACAAGTAACTGATTCATCATGTTAAAGACAGAAATTATTTATTGTTACGATCCAGAGACTAAACTAACGTGAAGTGCATGCCAACAGGTTAGAATAATACAGGGATTAAGGACTGGCTTTGGAGTTCGTTACATATAGACCAGGTGATAATAATAGTAATAATAATAATAATAATAATAATAATAATAATAATAATAATAATAATAATAATAATAATAATATCATTGTTATTATTATTATTATTATTATTATTATTATTATTAATAATAATAATAATAATAATAATAATAATAGCTAAAAACAGATAATAATTCGAATTCTAATGTTATTAACGAAAATGCTAATTTCGCCTACTACTATGTGTAGTTCTCAGTTTTTAACTCAGAGGGCCGCTGTTTACTGACGGTGCTCTAAATCTGTCTAAATCCGCCCCAGACTCGCCCACAGCATCCCGAATAATCAATGAAAGAAAAGCATTCGCGCACATTTACTGAATCGTTGCAGACTTGGTGGATTATATTCTCCCAAAATATTAAGAGCAGTTAATTTATGACTTACACTCGATGACTGCTGATTATAAGGATTATAACACCGAATTCGTTTTTGAGGTCTTCTATACAGACGCCGCGGCGATGTGGCGCACGGTATTGTTCTTCATCCTCCTTTCTTCTCCCTCAGTGCACGGACAGGTCAGTTACTCCATACCGGAGGAAATGGCGAAAGGCTCGATCGTTGGTAATATTGCTCAGGATTTGGGATTAGATTTAAAAAGACTGAAAACTGGAAAAGCACGAATATTTTCCGGAGATAGCACGGAATACATCGAGTTGAATAAAGAGAGAGGTATGCTTCATTTAAAAGAAAAAATAGATCGGGAGTCTTTATGCGCTAAAACAACACCTTGCGCTTTACATCTCCAGATGATACTTGAGAATCCGATGGAAATGTATACAGTTACCGTCGAAATAACAGACATTAATGATAATGCGCCATTTTTCCAGACAGAGGAAATTCGTTTTGAAATAAGCGAGTCGGCTGTACCGGGAGTGAGATTTGTGTTAGAGAGAGCAATGGATGCTGACGTCGGGACCAACGGCCTTCAGAGTTACTCACTTAAACCGAAAGATCATTTTATGTTAGATTTGCAAAATCATGCAGAGGGTGATAGAAGTGTTGAAATGATTTTACAAAAACCTCTCGATAGAGAAAAGCAGGAAAGGCTTACATTATTATTAACAGCGATGGATGGAGGTGAACCGGTTCTGTCTGGAACTGTACAGATAGATATTACTGTTCTAGATGTTAATGATAATGCTCCTGTCTTCACACAAAAAATGTATAGGACAACGTTAATAGAAAATGCAGATAAAGGAACTAAAGTAATCACCGTGAGTGCCTCTGATGCAGATAAAGGCTCTAACGGTCAGGTGGCATACCAGCTATCAAAAACAATGGATAGTTTGTTAGATTTGTTTATTGTCGTTCAACATACTGGAGAGGTTATGTTAAATATGCAGGTTGACTTTGAAAAAGCAAACAAGTATCAGCTTGAAATTCAAGCTAAAGATAATGGAGGACTCTCCGATTCATGTAAAATAGTTATTGATGTGTTGGACGTAAATGACAATAAACCAGCTATCACTATTCTGTCTATGTCCAGCTCTATATCAGAAGAATCTGCTTCTGGAACCGTTGTAGCAATGATGAGAGTAAATGACCCTGATTCAGCTGCAAATGGTCAAGTTCAATGCATTATTAGTGAAAATATTCCATTTGCTATCACATCCACATCCAGAAATTTCTTTAGCCTGCTCACAGATGATCAGTTGGATCGAGAGAGTGCCTGTGAGTATAACATCATGGTGACTTGCTCTGATGAGGGAATTCCCTCACTCTCCAGCAGCACTTCTCTCCGTTTACACATATCAGATGTAAATGACAACACGCCTGTGTTTGAGAGAAATAATTACGAGGCCTATGTGGTGGAGAACAACAAACCAGGTCTCTCTATATTCACAGTGAAAGCCAGTGATGCAGACTCCAACCAGAATGCTCGAGTTTCTTATATTTTAGAAGAGAGCACAGTCAGTGGAGTTACTGTATCATCATACGTGTCAGTCAGTGCTGATAGTGGAGTCATTAATGCAGTGCGCTCTTTCGACTACGAGCAGTTAAAGGACTTCCATTTCCACGTCAGAGCGCAGGACGGAGGCTCCCCTCCACTCAGTAGTAACGTGACAGTAAAAATTACAATCCAAGATCAGAATGACAACGCTCCTCAGGTTCTCTACCCAGTACAGACTGGTGGCTCTGTGGTGGCAGAGATTGTGCCTCATTCAGCAGATGTCGGCTATCTGGTCACTAAAGTGGTGGCTGTTGATGTGGACTCTGGACAGAATGCCTGGCTCTCCTACAAACTCGAAAGCCAGACAGGCGCTGTTTGAAGTGGGGGCTTTTGGGGGAATGGAGAGATACGAACTGTGCGCCAGGTCACTGATAAAGATGCTATCAAACAAAAGCTCACTGTAGTTGTGGAGGATAACGGACAGCCATCTCGCTCAGCTGTAGTGAACATCAATGTAGTTGCAGTGGACACTTTCCCTGAAGTGCTCTCAGAATTCACCGACTTTACGCAAGCCAAACAATATAATGATGACCTCACCTTTTATTTAGTTTTAGCATTAGCTGCTGTTTCCTTCCTTTTCATCACAACTGTAGTAGTTATAATATCAGTAAAGATCTATAGGTGGAGACAATCGCGCGTCTTCTATCAGTCCAATCTCCCAGTTATTCCGTACTATCCACCCGGTTACGCAGACACAGGAGTTACTGGAACTCTTCCGCACATGTATAGTTATGATGCTTGTATGACGACTGACTCAAGGAGGAGTGGCTGTAAATATTCTACACTTGGAGGGCAAAGTGTTTTAGTAATGGACCCGAGTCTTACAGAGACTATGCAGCGCGCGATGAAAGAAAGTATTCTTCTCGAAAATCCTGATTCTCCAGAGTTGGTAAGGGATTGTTTATAGCTTTGATATCATATCTCATTTTAAATGCCCAAAGATAGGCACATCTGTCACCTTGATATGCATTATCTTTACATTATGTTGTTTCGTCTCTCGTGGTCGAATTTCTATTACACGACAATCTGCAACACTTTATAAATGTTCATTTACTTAGGTGGAAAGTCAATTTCTTCAGCACCGTATGAATTAGATTGAATCTTTACAAAATACTAACCTAAATATCAAAATATAGTATTTGTTTTTCTTTTGAGAAACCAGACAATTCTGTCTGTTTGCCATTTATAATAAACCAAAAAGTAACACATTTTTTGCATAATAATTGGACACTATTCATGTGCCTTGTGTTTTAAAATAGCTACAATATGGATTCCTTTGTGTATTCAATTCTAAACTCAGTTGTCATGTAGTTGGTGTGGTTATTGAAATGAATTATTTACATAAAATTGATTAAATTATTGTTCAATATTGTGTCGGAACATATTTGGACGTATCTTTAGTGGAAAAGTGGTAAAGTTTAACTAATTTAACTTCAATAGGCTCAACCTAGAAAATTTTAGAGAAGTTTAGAAATGTTATCAGGATTGTTATGAATGATCAAGAAGCATTAAAGTATAAACAGGTTTTTTTGTCAATGTGTTTAAGTAGGATTTTTGTATCTCTGTTTCTCCTTGGTCCAAATGCTGGTGTATTTGGTTCATATGCCATAAACACTTTTCATCTCCTTTCATCCCTTAACATCTTTTCATTCCCTTCTCCAACTGTAAAAAAGGCAAATAATTCATATTTTACATCTTGCAATAGTTGTTTGCCTGATTTCCACTGACTATGAGATTGGTTGCTCACAGCAAACCCCTTGAAAGTTTCAGCCTTTTGCATTAAATAAGAATATCGCACAAGCCTGGAGTTTTCAAATGGTAACAATACACCATAATTAGGCAGATATAATTGAAGTAAAGCATTTCAACTGGGATGAGAATGCTTAAGCTTGAAATGAAATGCCGCGTTTTAGATTTGTGACTGAGACTCTGTTAGTCTTAATATTTATGTCATAGTGTAATGGATTTTTACAAGGAAACACCATCAAATGAACAAAAATGTATGTTTCTAGATAAACTGTAAGATAGAAATACATTTTCAGCTGTATCCCAAGAAACCAGTCAACACTCAACTGATTTTATTCTCTTCCTTTCTCCTCATCGCATTGTTTGGTACCAACATTCACTATATAGTGTGTTCCAACTCCTTTTCTTTTGTAAATGCTTCTATAGAGATCCGTAGGTATGACGAGAAGATTAAAAAGCGATATTTACAGACAAAGTATACTTTTAATAAACTGCTGCCCTGAGGTGCATCGGTGTATGGTGGTAATTGTGTAGTTAATAGTTTTTTTTTTTTGCTTTACACAAAAAGTACATAAAGCCTCAATAATCGAAATCTCATCAAAAAGCACTAAATTGACAACAGTGAGCGCATCTGATGCTGATGAAGGAACAAACGGACAGGTGACTTATTACATTTCAAACACAAATAAGGGTGTGAAAGATGTTTTTAAAATAAATCAAAACAATGGCGAAATAACGTTGAACGGGCAGATTGACTATGAAAAAACAAATCATTTTCAACTTGATATACAAGCGAAGGATCAAGGAGGACTCTCTGATTCCTGTAAAATAATGATTGATTTGTTGGATATAAATGATAATAAACCGGCTATCACTATTCTCTCTATGTCTAGTTCTATATCTGAAGAGTCTCCTTTTGGCACAGTGATAGCAATGATCAAAGTATATGATCCGGATTCAGGAGCAAATGGACAAGTTCACTGCACTGTAAGTGAAAATATCCCATTTACTTCAACATATCCGTCCAGAAATTTCTTTAGCCTGCTGACAGATCAGGAATTGGACAGAGAGAGAGAAGCTGAGTACAACATCACTGTGACTTGCTCTGATGAGGGAGATCCCTCACTCTCCAGGAGCACTTCTCTCATTTTACACATATCAGATGTAAATGACAACGCGCCTGTGTTTGAGAAAAATAATTACGAGGCCTATGTAGTGGAGAAGAAAACACCAGGTCTCTCTATATTCACAGTGAAGGCTAGTGACGCAGATTCCAACCAGAATGCTCGAGTTTCTTATATATTAGAAGAGAGCACTGTCAATGGAGTTCCTGTATCATCATATGTGTCAGTCAGTGCTGATAGTGGAGTCATTAATTCAGTGCGCTCTTTCGACTACGAGCAGTTAAAGGACTTCCATTTCCGTGTCAGAGCGCAGGACGGAGGCTCCCCTCCACTCAATAGTAACGTGACAGTAAAAATTACAATTCAAGATCAGAACGACAACGCTCCTCAGGTTCTCCACCCAGTACAGACTGGTGGCTCTGTGGTGGCTGAGATTGTGCCTCGTTCAGCAGTAGTCGGCTAGCTGGTCACTAAAGTGGTGGCTGTTGATGTGGACTCTGGACAGAATGCCTGGCTCTCCTACAAACTCCAGAAAGCCACAGACAGGGCACTGTTTGAAGTGGGAGCGCAGAATGGAGAGATACGAACTGTGCGCCAGGTCACTGATAAAGATGCTGTCAAACAAAAGCTCACTGTAGTTGTTATTGTACATCCTCACCCCGACACTACTCATTATCTACAGTCAATAGTGAATAGAAACTACATACGTCTGGACATGCTTTAAATAGAAACGCCATGTGTCATAATTGTTTTATGGTTGTTTGTTTGTTTAATCCGGTGTATGTTTAAAATTACATTGTTGCTAAATGTCCAACTACATTTTCTTGTGTACTGTAGTGTAGTCATTTTCAAAGCGGCGTGGTTTGGACAGAGGATTTCACATGGCGTTTATCAGTCATACTGTAGGGAGGCATACGGTAGGATATTGGCTATATTTCATGATTTGGTTTTTGTTTTTGTTTTATTGTGTTTGTTGTTGTTTGTTTGTTTGTTTTACCTCTTAGATAATTAGTGTATTTTGTTATTGGATTAGCCACTTTAATGGTATTTTTTTCTCTGACAGACATTTACCAGAAATGTACATTTTGAATCATGTTATTATATTTATTTGTTAATTTATTGCAGTTATTGGCATCAGGGAGTTTGATCAAAGTTGGGAGGAGGTTAAAACAAATTGAAGGAAACAAGTAGGAAGATGTTTTCCGTTTCGATCTAATGCAGCGTTAATAATTATTCCGATAAAATAGTGATGTTTAATACGTCTATATACATATAATTGTAATTACCAATTTAATTTATTAAACCTTCGAGTAAAATCAACCAGCAATACTTGATTTTGACTCAAAGGGCCGCTGTGTGTCAAGGATGTTTCGATTTTGCGCTTTTATGCCGCACACCCACCCACAGCAACTCCCAGACGAGAGAAAGAAAGGAAAGATTTTATTTCGCATTGTATTTACGTGCGCCGTGTTGAAGGAGTCTTTTAAATCTTTGTAAACGGGCTTACGGTGGATTTACACTCGTTGCGAGGATCTTAAAACTGGATGGCATTGTTCTTTCTGAGGATCACAGGCGTCGCGGAGAAAATGGCAGTGATGTGGCACACGGTACTTTTTTGGATCCTCCTTTCTTCTCGCTCCGTGCTCGGGCAGGTTAGTTACTCCATACCGGAGGAAATGCCAAAAGGTTCAGTAATTGGAAATATTGCTCAGGATTTGGGTCTGGATGTAAAAAGGCTACATTTTGGAAAAGCACGAATTCATACCGTTGATAGCAAGGAATACATCGCGCTGAATAAAGAAAGAGGAATGCTCCTTATAAAAGAAAAAATAGACCGAGAGACGCTTTGCTCAGCAAAGACTCCGTGCGCTCTACATATACAAATGATTCTTGAAAACCCGATGGAATTGTATACAATAACTATCGAAATCACGGACATTAATGATAATGCGCCATTGTTCCAGACGGAGGTAATCAGGATTGAAATAAGCGAGACGGCTGTACCGGGAGCGAGATTCATGTTAGAGAGAGCAATGGATGCTGACGTCGGTACTAACGGGCTTCAGAGTTACTCACTTAAACCGACAGATCATTTTGTTTTAGAACTGGAAACTCATGGAGACGGTGGTAAAAATGTAGAAATGGTTTTACAAAAACCACTCGATAGAGAAAAGCAGGAAAGGCTTACATTATTATTAACAGCGATCGATGGAGGTGAACCGGTTCTGTCTGGTACTGTACAGATACATATTACTATTCTAGATGTTAATGATAACGCTCCTGTATTTACACAAAAAGTATATAAAGCCTCAATATTTGAAAACTCACCAAAAGGTACTAAATTGACAACCGTGAGCGCATCTGATGCTGATGAAGGAACAAACGGACAGGTGACTTATTACATTTCAAACACAGATAAGAGTGTGAAAGATGTGTTTAACCTAAATGAAGATGATGGCGAAATAACACTAAAAGGACACATCGACTATGAAACTAAAAGCAATTATCAACTTGACATTCAAGCCAGGGACCAAGGCGGTCTTTGGGACTCATGCAAGATAATTGTTGATATATTGGACATAAACGACAATAAACCAACTCTTTCTATTCTATCCATGGCTGGTTCCATAACAGAAAATTCTCTAACAGGAAATATAGTTGCAATGATTAACGTAAATGACCCAGACTCGGAAGCAAATGGAAAAGTTCAGTGTGAAATCAGTGATAATACTCCCTTTACTATCACATCTCCATCAAACACTGTTTTTGCACTGCGCACAGATCAGGAATTGGATAGAGAGAGAGAAGCTGAGTATAACATCACTGTGACTTGCTCTGATGAGGGAATTCCCTCACTCTCCAGCAGCACTTCTCTCCGTTTACACATATCAGATGTAAATGACAACGCGCCTGTGTTTGAGAGAAATAATTACGAGGCCTATGTGGTGGAGAACAACAAACCAGGTCTCTCTATATTCACAGTGAAAGCCAGTGATGCAGACTCCAACCAGAATGCTCGAGTTTCTTATATTTTAGAAGAGAGCACTGTCAATGGAGTTCCTGTATCATCATATGTGTCAGTCAGTGCTGATAGTGGAGTCATTAATGCAGTGCGCTCTTTCGACTACGAGCAGTTAAAGGACTTTCATTTCCCTGTCAGAGCACAGGACGGAGGCTCCCCTCCACTCAGTAGTAACGTGACAGTAAGAATTACAATCCAAGATCAGAATGACAACGCTCCTCAGGTTCTCTACCCAGTACAGACTGGTGGCTCTGTGGTGGCTGAGATTGTGCCTCGTTCAGCAGATGTCGGCTATCTGGTCACTAAAGTGGTGGCTGTTGATGTGGACTCTGGACAGAATGCCTGGCTCTCCTACAAACTCCAGAAAGCCACAGACAGGGCGCTGTTTGAAGTGGGAGCGCAGAATGGAGAGATACGAACTGTGCGCCAGGTCACTGATAAAGATGCTGTCAAACAAAAGCTCACTGTAGTTGTGGAGGATAACGGACAGCCATCTCGCTCAGCTGTAGTGAACATCAATGTAGCTGTAGCGGACACTTTCCCTGAAGTGCTCTCAGAATTCACCGACTTTACGCAAGCCAAACAATATAACGATGACCTCACATTTTATTTAGTTTTAGCATTAGCTGCTGTTTCCTTCCTTTTCATCACAACTGTAGTAGTTATAATATCAGTCAAGATTTACAGGTGGAGACAATCGCGCATCCTCTATCACTCCAATCTCCCAGTCATTCCGTACTATCCTCCCGGTTACGCAGACACAGGAGTTACTGGAACTCTCCCGCACATGTATAATTATGATGCTTGTATGACGACTGACTCGAGGAAGAACGGCTGTAAATATTCTACACTTGGAGGCCAAAGTGTTTTAGTGATGGACCCGAGTTTTACAGAAACTATGCAGCGCGTTATGAAGGAAAATAATCTTTTGGATGAGGCTGATTCTCCAGAGTTGGTAAGGGGGTGTTTATAGCTTTGTTACTTTATTCAAACATTTATATAGTGAACAATAGGGAAATTTGTCATCTTCACATACAGGATCTTTACACTCTGTTGCTTTATTATACCCTCTTCGACAAGTGTCCAGTAAACTTCAGTCACCAGTTTTCTGTTGTATTAATGTACATTTAATTAGTTCTGTGGGTTTCTTCAGCACAATACAGATAACTTGGCCCGCTAAAAAAATATTTATATGATTTAAAAAAAAAATTGTTTTGCGTTTTTCTACTTTTTTTTGCAACGTCAAACAATTTTGCAAGTTGTCCATTTTTTCATAACCCTATAACATACATGTTGTCAAATATTTTACATTCTACAGTATCGTATCAGTTTTTGTTACCGCCTTTAAAAATCAGTATACTATAGATTCTTCCGTGTGATACTAAATACTGAACACAATATTTATTTATAGCACAATACAGGACAGCTACGGCCAACTTAATGAATGTGATCATGTATTTAAATTTAATTAGCGAATTATTTAATAGTAATTCATCAGGTTAAACGCAGACATGTCTACAGATAAGTGCCAAAGTTTACAAAGCAGCACTTCCAATGCATGAAATCAACAGACTTTAAAGATGAGTATTATTTTAAACTGGCACAATAAGTTTTAAATTATGAATAGTAAAATACTTTTAGGTAGAGTTGTTGTATCGATGCTTGATGGCTTTGTGTATTGTTTACATATAAACTCCATCGAAGAGAATATTCCTGAATACCTACGTGGTGTTTATTAAGTTTTCAGCAAATTTTCTATGGCTGCTGTTATTTAGATATTTTCAGAACCATTTATGCTGAATAGCGACACAGCTTGCTATACTGAACTCATGTCTAACTGCGTCGTTGACTTTCTATAAAGATTTAAATATTGTCTGGCAGCAAACTGTTCATGTAATACTGACACCCATCTTCCTCGCCGTTAGTTGTCTCCTAAATACGGTTGTGAAATGTTTAGAAGATATTCACAAAGCAGAACGTTTTCACAAAACAAAGTCTGCAATCCAGCAGAAATTTGGTTAATATGTTTTTATTTATTTATATATATATATATGTGTGTGTGTGTGTGTGTGTGTGTGTGTGTGTATATATATATATATATATATATATATATATATATATATATATATATATATATATATATATATATATATATATATCTTATTGCAAGTTGCATTTTCGGACTCATATTAAATCAGAGTGTAATTCTTGATTTTTACTCAAAGGGCCGCTGTTTATCAAGGAAGCTTTAATTTTGCGCGTTCATGTGCCATACCCACCCCTAGCAAACCTCATACCAAACAGAGAAACAGTATTTGATATAGGACAGTATTTGCGCACACGGTCTTGAACATTCGAATTAAATGCCGTTATCCGAAACAGAGCGTGGATTTTCAGTGGAGTTGCACAGATATAAAAGATTTAAAACTGCTGGAGGATTTTATTCATGCCTATCTTCTGTACCGCCGTGGAAATGGCAGACGCAGTGATGTGGCACACGGCATTGTTCTTCATCCTCCTTTCTTCTCGCTCCGTGATCGCGCAGGTCAGTTACTCCATACCGGAGGAAATGGGGAAAGGCTCTATGGTTGGAAATATTGCTCAGGATTTGGGTTTGGATATAAAAAGATTGAATTCTGGGAGAGCGCGCATTTACACGGTGGACAGCACGGAATATATAGAACTGAACAGAGAGAGGGGCTTGCTTCTCATTAAAGAAAAAATAGATCGAGAGTCGCTTTGTGCAAAAAAGACTCCGTGTGCTTTACATCTACAAATGATTCTCGAAAGTCCAATGGAACGGTACACAATAACTATCGAAATCACGGACATTAATGATAATGCGCCATTTTTCCAGAAGGAGGCAATTCGTTTTGAAATAAGCGAGTCGGCTGTACCGGGAGCAAGATTCATGTTAGAGAAAGCAATGGATGCTGACGTCGGCACTAACGGCCTTCAGAGTTACTCACTTAAACCGACAGATCATTTTGTTTTAGATTTACAAAACCATGTGGGTGGTGGAAAAGTCGTTGAAATGGTTTTACAAAAACCACTCGATAGAGAAAAGCAGGAAAGGCTTACATTATTATTCACAGCGATGGATGGAGGTGAACCGGTTGTGTCTGGTACTGTACAGATACACGTTTCTGTTCTAGATGTTAATGATAACGGTCCAGTCTTTACGCAAAAAGTATATAAAGCCTCAGTGCTCGAAAACGCACCAAAAGGCACTAAATTGACAACAGTGAGCGCATCTGATGCTGATGAAGGAACAAACGGACAGGTGACTTATTATATTTCAAACAATGAGGAGGATGGGGATGAAATGTTTATTATAAACCAGAATAGCGGCGAATTAACGTTAAAAGGACAGGGTGACTTTGAAAAAACAAGCCATTATGAACTTGATGTACAAGCCAGGGACCAAGGAGGTCTATCGGACTCGTGTAAAGTAATTATTGATGTGGTAGATATAAACGATAATAAACCGACAATCAGTATTTTGTCAAAAGCCAATTCTATATCGGAGGAATCTCCTTCCAGCACCATTATTGCAATGATGAACGTAAATGATCCGGATTCAGCTGAAAATGGAAAGGTTCATTGTATTATAAGGGAAAATATTCCCTTTGCAATCACATCTCCGTCCAAAAATTTCTTCAGCCTGCTCACAGATCAGGAGCTGGACAGAGAGAGAGAAGCTGAGTACAACATCACGGTCACTTGCTCTGATGAGGGAGTTCCCTCACTCTCCAGCAGCACTTCTCTCCGTTTACACATATCAGATGTAAATGACAACGCGCCTGTGTTTGAGAGAAAGAAATTCGAAGCCTATGTGGTGGAGAACAACACACCAGGTCTCTCTATATTCACAGTGAAGGCCAGTGACGCAGACTCCAACCAGAATGCACGAGTTTCTTATATTTTAGAAGAGAGCACTGTCAATGGAGTTCCTGTATCATCATATGTGTCAGTCAGTCCGGATAGTGGAGTCATTAATGCAGTGCGCTCTTTCGACTACGAGCAGTTAAAGGACTTCCATTTCCACGTCAGAGCACAGGACGAAGGCTCCCCTCCACTCAGTAGTAACGTGACAGTAAGAATTACAATCCAAGATCAGAATGACAACGCTCCTCAGGTTCTCTACCCAGTACAGACTGGTGGCTCTGTGGTGGCTGAGATTGTGCCTCGTTCAGCAGATGTCGGCTATCTGGTCACTAAAGTGGTGGCTGTTGATGTGGACTCTGGACAGAATGCCTGGCTCTCCTACAAACTCCAGAAATCCACAGACAGGGCGCTGTTTGAAGTGGGAGCGCAGAATGAGAGAGATACGGACATGCGCCCGGTCACTGATAAAGATGCTGTCAAACAAAAGCTCACTGTAGTTGTGGAGGATAACGGACAGCCATCTCGCTCAGCTGTAGTGAACATCAATGTAGCTGTAGCGGACACTTTCCCTGAAGTGCTCTCAGAATTCACCGACTTTACGCAGGCCAAACAATATAACGATGACCTCACATTTTATTTAGTTTTAGCATTAGCTGCTGTTTCCTTCCTTTTCATCACAACTGTAGTAGTTATAATATCAGTAAAGATCTACAGGTGGAGACAATCGCGCATCTTCAATCACTCCAATCTCCCAGTTATTCCGTACTATCCACCCGGTTACGCAGACACAGGAGTTACTGGAACTCTGCCGCACATGTATAATTATGATGCTTGTATGACGACTGACTCGAGGAAGAGTGGGTGTAAATATTCTACACTTGGAGGACAAAGTATTTTAGTGATGGACCCGAGTTTTACAGAAACTATGCAGCGCGTTATGAAGGAAAATAATCTTCTAGATGATTCTGATTCTCCTGAAATGGTAAGAGTTTTATTTAATATACTCTACTCTCGAGATTATCTTTCGCGCAAAGACTTCACAAACAAAACGTCATAAACCAATTTTCGACTGTCATTTTTAGTGTTAATGCGGTTTTGATCGCTGCCCTATTCAGTATACTGATTATATGTAAACTCCATCGCCGAAAATATTGTTACGTTCAACATGACATTTGTTATAATGTAATATATATATATATATATATATATATATATATATATATATATATATATATATATATATATATATATATATATATATATATATATAAACTTCACTGGATAGATATTTTCAGAACCATTTTTTCAAGAGAGCGCAATTTCACATGCCATTACTTGTCATACTGAAATCATACCTTGCTGAGGTTTTGTCTTTCTATAAAATATTATATATTGTCTGGCAACAAACTGTATTTGTAATACTGAAACCTTTATTTATGTGTTTTCAACTGAAGATCAGAGGATTGTAGCCAATCTTGCGCAGATCTTTTTTTTTTATTTTTTTATTTCCCACCTCGTTCTTTATCCCTTTACATCCGGGGAAATACGGATGGTGTTTTCTTATTTGCTAAAATAAGGCTATCAAACGCTGAGAAACTATTCAGAAGATTATCTTGATGCAACCATGCGGTTATGAGCAGTCATGAGGTTAAGTAAATTAATCAAATAAAATGAATAAATAAAAAAATAAATTTAATTTTAAAATAGCGTCCGGATACATTGTTAATTGTGATTACGTGAGAATCAAAATAATGTATTTGTTCTTACTGCAACGAACACTTAAGGTGTAATTCTTGATTTTTTACTCAAAGGGCCGCTGTTTATCAAGGAAGCTTTAATTTTGCGCGTTCATGTCCCATACCCACCCCTGGCAAACCTCAGACCAAACAGAGAAACGCTTCGCTGTAGGACAGTATTTGCGCACAAGGTTCTCGCAAAAAGTATACAGAGCTACATTAACCGAAAATGCACCTAAGGGAACCAAATTAATTACCGTGCGCGCCTCTGACGCTGATGAAGGCTCTTATGGACGGGTAACTTACTACATGTCAAAAACAGTAGATCGTTTATCAGATTTGTTTTCTGTCGACGGATTTACTGGTGAAGTCGTTTTAAACGGGCAGGTTGACTTTGAAAAATCGAGCAATTATCAGCTCGAAATTCTATCAAAAGATCAGGGAGGACTCTCTGACTCCTGTAAGGCTATTATTGAGGTGTTGGATATTAACGATAACACACCATCGATTAACATTCTTTCTTTGTCTAATACTATATCTAAGGAGTCAAAAGCAGAGACTGTTGTTGCAATGATCAACGTAAATTATTCGGATTCCGGTGAAAATGGACAGGTTCAGTGTATTATCAGTGAAAACATTATTTTTTACCATTACATCTCCGTCCAGGAATTTCTTTACTGAAACTCTTCCGCACATGTATAATTATGATGCTTGTATGACGACTGACTCGAGGAAGAGTGGGTGTAAATATTCTACACTTGGAGGGCAAAGTGTTTTAGTGATGGATCCGAGTTTTACAGAGACTATGCAGCGCGCGATGAAAGAAAATATTCTTCTAGAAAATACTGATTCTCCTGAAATGGTAAGCCTTTATGTAATAAACTCTAGTCTCGAGATTATCCACCACATAAAGATTATACAAACAAAACGCGTCATGATGAATCTTCCATGGTTACTTTTTGCTCACTGTCCAGTCAGTTTAAACAAAGTTAATACGGTCATGCTGCCGAACTTCTTAATTGGAAGTTTTTACATTCTATTCAAACATTATAGCTTATATGCTGTTTGGGACATTTTCAGAACCAGGTGATCTGGACAGCGACGGGCAATATGACAGGTCTTTAATTTATCACTTTGAACCCATGCCTGTTCTTTTTTTTCTTTCAACGACATATTAAATAATTTTCTGACAAAAACATGATGTATTACTGAAGGAAAATTCTGTGTGTGTGTGTTTTCAGCTCTTAATTTTAATCTAATTGTGCCTCGTTCAGAATGCCGTTCAGCAGGTTCTTGTAACTGCAGTAGACATATTTATCTCTTTCTTCTTTGCAGTCATGTTCTCGTTAACATGCATCCATGTTGTTGTTGTTCTGGGGTGTTTTTTTTACGTTAACGGAGAAGCGCTAGTGCTGAAAATTTATTTCCTGTGGTTTAAAAATGACGAGGAAAAAACGTATTTTCAGCTAATACAGCATTGATTAAATTTTTTTTTTAATTGATCATGATTATGCCACAATTATACTCATTCTTTTGAGCGTATTCAAACATGTTTTTTCGGTTTAATGTTTAGATCTAATACTTAATCAATCAATGTGTAATTCTTAGTTTTGACTCAAAGGGCCGCTGTTTATCAACGTAGCTTGGACATTTCGCGTTTGTGCCCGACTCCCACACACAGCAACCCACAGAGAGGAGAGGAAAAAAGCCCATACTGGCGGAATAGATTTACTTGTACGCAGTCCGTCGGTCGTTTTCATAACCGTTTGTAATATCAGACTGTGGATCTCACGTTGAATGCGACACATTTTGAGGATATTTAAACTGAATGAGGATTTCATTTTGTGGATTTTAGGTTTGCTGAGAAAATGGCAGACGCAGTGATGTGGCACACGGTATTGTTGTTCATTCTCCTTTCTTCTCGCTCCGTGCTCGGGCAGGTCAGCTACTCCATACCGGAGGAAATGGCGAAAGGCTCGATCGTTGGAAATATTGCTCAGGATTTGGGATTAGATTTAAAAAGACTGAGATCTGGAAAGGCGCGTGTATTTTCCGGGGATAATACAGAATACATCGAGTTGAATAAAGACAGAGGTTTGCTTCTAATTAAAGAAAAAATAGATCGGGAGTCTTTGTGCGCTAAAATGACACATTGTGCTCTGCACCTCCAGATGATACTCGAGGGTCCTATGGAACTGTACACAATTGCCGTCGAAATCACAGATATAAATGATAATGCTCCAGTTTTTCCGACGGAGGAAATTCGTTTTGAAATAAGCGAGTCGGCTGTACCGGGAGCGAGATTCATGTTAGAGAGAGCAATGGATGCTGACGTCGGAACCAACGGACTTCAGAGCTACTCACTTAAGCCGACAGAGCATTTTGTGCTAGATTTGCAAAATCCTGCCGATGGTGATAGAAGCGTTGAAATGATTTTACAAAAACCTCTTGACAGAGAAAAGAAGGAAACGTTTACTTTGTTAGTAACAGCGATGGATGGAGGTGAACCGGTTCTGTCTGGTACTGTACAGATACATGTTACTGTTCTTGACGCTAATGATAACGCTCCTGTCTTTACACAAAAAGTATACAGAGCTACATTAACAGAAAATGCAGCTAAAGGAACTAAATTAATTACAGTGAGCGCCTCTGACGCGGATGAAGGCTCTTCTGGACGAGTGACATACTACATGTCAAAAACAGTGGATCGTTTGTCGGATTTATTTGTTATAGATCAATATAGTGGTGAAATCGTGCTCCATGGTCAGGTTGATTTTGAAAAAGGAAACCAATATCAACTTGAAATTAAAGCGAAGGATCATGGAGGACTCTCGGATTCCTGTAAAATAATTATTGATGTGTTGGACATAAATGACAATGAGCCATCTATAACTATTCTATCAATGTCCAGTTCTATATCTGAAGAGTCACCTGCAGGCACAGTTATAGCAATGATCAAAGTAAATGATCCGGATTCAGATGCAAATGGAAAAGTTCAGTGCATTATTACTGATTACATTCCTTTTACTATCGCATCTCCGTCCAACGATGTATTTAGCCTGCTGACAGATCAGGAATTGGATAGAGAGAGAGAAGCTGAGTACAACATCACTGTAACTTGCTCTGATGAAGGAGTTCCCTCACTCTCCAGCAGCACCTCTCATTTTACACATATCAGATGTAAATGACAACGCGCCTGTGTTTGAGAGAAAGAATTACGAGGCCTATTTGGTGGAGAACAACACACCAGGTCTCGCTATATTCACAGTGAAGGCCAGTGACGCAGACTCCAACCAGAATGCACGAGTTTCTTATATTTTGAAGAGAGCACTGTCAATGGAGTTCCTGTGTCAACATACGTATCAGTCAGTGCTGATAGTGGAGTCATTACTGCAGTGCGCTCTTTCGACTACGAGCAGTTAAAGGACTTCCATTTCCGCGTCAGAGCGCAGGACGGAGGCTCCCCTCCACTCAGTAGTAACGTGACAGTAAGAATTACAATACAAGATCAGAATGACAACCCTCCTCAGGTTCTCTACCCAGTACAGACTGGTGGCTCTGTGGTGGCTGAGATTGTGCCTCGTTCAGCAGATGTCGGCTATCTGGTCACTAAAGTGGTGGCTGTTGATGTGGACTCTGGACAGAATGCCTGGCTCTCCTACAAACTTCAGAAAGCCACAGACAGGGCACTGTTTGAAGTGGGAGCGCAGAATGGAGAGATACGAACTGCGCGCCAGGTCACTGATAAAGATGCAGTCAAACAAAAACTCAATGTAGTTGTGGAGGATAACGGACAGCCATCTCGCTCAGCTGTAGTGAACATCAATGTAGCTGTAGCGGACACTTTCCCTGAAATGCTCTCAGAATTCACAGAAATCACTCGTGACAACAATTACAATGATAATCTGACATTTTATTTAATCTTAGCTCTTGCTGTGGTATCAATGCTGTTCATTGCTTCAATAATTGCCATCATTTCAGTAAAAATCTACAGACGGAGGCAGAAAAGACTGTTCTATAAATCCACCACAAATCTGCCCGTGATCCCTTATTACCCACCGAGCTATCTGGATGGCACTTTGCAGCATGTGTATAATTATGAGATGTGTGGGACCACTGACTCAAGGATGAGTGACGTAAAGTTTGTCAGGCCGTACAGCCAAAATACTCTCAGAAGTGTGAGTCTAATGGGGACTGTGCAGAGAGAAAAGAGGGAACTGGATGACACTGACCTGCTGTCAGAGGTGAGGCTATATATATATATGGAAACGTCTGACTATGCATTAAGCTTTTTCTATCAGAGCTCATATTTTTTATAAATTTATTTGTATTGAATTTTGTTGAGTATTTGAAAAATAATGCACAGTTTGTATGCATTGAATTAAATTAGTACATTCATGAGGTTTTGTCTTCACTGCATGGCTGACACTGACCCAATTTCAAATGTGTATAATTATGAGATTTGTAGAACCACTGACTCGAGGATGAGTGACGTAAAGTTTAACGTAAAAATTGTTTACTTCTTTGAAATAATTATTTCCAGCATCTCTTACTCCAGGATATGTTTCATGAATAAGGGCGCTGCGAATTTATTATTTTCTTTTAATTATGAGCAATCGTTTTGGCACTCCTTCTATTCAACTGCAATACTCCATCTGAACCCTAAGTGTCGCTGCTTGTTTGTATGTAATTTTGCTTCTTTATTTCCTTTAACCCTTCCTGCAGCATAAAAAGCGGAATATGATCAATCTCGCGCACTTTTAGCGTTTCAGTGTTTCTGTGATACTTCAGTGAAAGCTGCTCGCAGTCGGAGTGGCATATTTCGTGGAATAAGTGTTCTGGGATTATCTTTCTAGCGTTTCCGTTTGGATATTTCACCACTGCCTTTGTTGGACTTCTGAGATTCTTAAAATGGAGACGGGAGAAAAGGGCTGGCTGCTTGGACTGCGATTGTGGACAGGATTTGCTTTGGTATTGTTTGTTAGCCTCGCAGGTGGGCAAATTCGTTACTCCATACCAGAAGAAATGCCCGTGGGCTCTTTTATCGGAAGTATTTCTACTGATCTTGGCCTCGAGTCGAAAAGACTGGTATCGGGAAAAGCTCGTGTTTTCACTGCAGACGGTAGTCAGTATGTGGGACTGGACAAAGAAAAAGGACAGCTGGTTGTAAAGGAAAAAATAGACAGAGAGCAGCTTTGTGGAGACATGTCTGCATGCAGTTTCAGTTTTGAGGTGATACTTGATAACCCGATGCAGCTGTATCTCGTTACGGTAGACATTTTAGATATAAATGACAACAGACCTGTGTTTCCGGAAAGCGAAATAAATCTGGAAATCAGTGAGTCTGCCCTCCCTGGGGCTCGTTTTTCTTTAGCCAGTGCCATTGATGCAGATGTGGGGGAAAATTCGTTACAGAAGTACACTTTGCACCCTACTGCTCATTTTAATTTAAATGTTCAAAATGGCGTGGACGGGAGCAAAAATCTAGAAATGGTTCTTCAGACAGCACTCGACAGAGAAGAAAAAGCGCAGCATCATTTGACACTAACAGCTTTCGATGGGGGAAAACCTCAGAGGTCTGCCGTCGTGATAATAAACGTTGTCGTGCTCGATGCTAATGACAATGCTCCCATGTTTAAGCAACGCTTATATAAAGCTTCCGTTGCTGAAAACGCACCGAAAGGTACACTCGTCATTACAGTCGGTGCGACCGATGCAGACGAGTCTAACCATGATATACACTATTATTTTGAGCACGCGACTACGGCTGAAAAAGCTTTGTTTTTGATTGACGCCAAATCTGGTGAGATAAAACTCATAGGTGACGTTGACTACGAAAAACATAAGCAGTTTAAAATCAAAGTCAAGGCAAAAGATCACGGAGGACTGACGGACACCGGCGAAATAATGATTGACGTCATTGATGTAAACGATAACGCTCCGAAAATCACAATCATGTCTTTCTCTAATACTGTCTCCGAAGACGCAGAGCCTGGCACTGTGATAGCCATGATAAACATACAAGACCTTGATTCGGGCGACAACAGCAGAGTCACGTGTTCTATTGAGCTTAACACTCCGTTCAAAATAGTGGCGTCATTAAGTACTTACTATAACCTAGTGACAGATTTAGCATTAGACAGGGAGCACATAGCGGTTTATAACATTACAATAACGGCAGTAGACTCTGGAAACCCAGTCCTTTCAAGTAAAGAACTGCTCTCCATAAAAATATCAGATGTAAATGATCATGCACCTCAGTTTGAGCAAGAAATCTATAACGTCTATGTTCCTGAGAACAACCCAGCCTCCATGTCTGTTCTCACTGTTAAAGCAGATGATGCGGACTGGGGACTGAATTCTAGAGTGTCTTATTTTCTTGTAGACGGGGAGTTAAACGGAGTGCCGCTGGCATCATATGTCTCAGTAAATGCAGACAGTGGGGTAATTTATGTAGCAAAATCTTTTGACTATGAGCAATTGAAATCTTTCAAAATTCAAGTCAAAGCTCAAGATGGGGGCTCACCAACAATGTCGAGTAGTGCAACATTAAACATATTTATTCAAGATCAAAATGACAACGCTCCTCAGGTTCTCTACCCAGTACAGACTGGTGGCTCTGTGGTGGCTGAGATTGTGCCTCGTTCAGCAGATGTCGGCTATCTGGTCACTAAAGTGGTGGCTGTTGATGTGGACACTGGACAGAATGCCTGGCTCTCCTACAAACTCCAGAAAGCCACAGACAGGGCACTGTTTGAAGTGGGAGCGCAGAATGGTGAGATACGAACTGTGCGCCAGGTCACTGACAAAGATGCTGTTAAACAAAAACTCACTGTAGTAGTGGTGGATAACGGACAGCCATCTCGCTCAGCTGTAGTGAACATCAATGTAGCTGTAGCGGACACTTTCCCTGAAATGCTCTCAGAATTCACAGAACTCATTCGTGACAACAATTACAATGATAATCTGACATTTTATTTAATCTTAGCTCTTGCTGTGGTATCAATGCTGTTCATTGCTTCAATAATTGCCATCATTTCAGTAAAAATCTACAGACGGAGGCAGAAAAGACTGTTCTATAAATCCGCCACAAATCTGCCCGTGATCCCTTATTACCCACCGAGCTATCTGGATGGCACTTTGCAGCATGTGTATAATTATGAGATGTGTGGGACCACTGACTCAAGGATGAGTGACGTAAAGTTTGTCAGGCCGTACAGCCAAAATACTCTCAGAAGTGTGAGTCTAATGGGGACTGTGCAGAGAGAAAAGAGGGAACTGGATGACACTGACCTGCTGTCGGAGGTGAGGCTTCTTCCCATTCCCTCTTGCAGTCTGCTTGCACAGGGAATCTGTGGGCCACGAGAAGTTCAGCCTTTTCAGCGCTTATCCTGAAAGAGAAAATAGTATGAATCACATTTCAAAAACACACACATATACATATATATATATATATATATGGAAACGTCTGACTATGCATTAAGCTTTTTTCTATCAAAGCTCATATTTTTATAAATTTATTTGTATTGAATTTTGTTGAGTATTTGAAAAATAATGCACAGTTTGTATGCATTGAATTAAATTAGTACATTCATGAGGTTTTGTCTTCACTGCATGGCTCACACTGACCCAATTTCCTCACTCGTGCACACACACACACACACACACACACACACACACACACAGCCCTAATACTCTGCTCTTGAATCTGAAGGGCCTTTCATATGCTGTTTTTTATTCATATTAAAATCATATAGTCCAACATAAGAATGAAGATGTTTACTGTTTGATAAATCAATGGAAAATCAATGGACACCCCAGACAGCATTCTTTTGTGTAATGAATAAGTCTGTGTTCTCTCTTTTGCTCAGTATTAAATAATATCTCTCATGGAGTCACAGCATATACAGAGATATTTGCCCTTTTGATTGAAAAAATAAAACCCATTCACCGTGCCTCTGTACTGAAGGAGACATGGGAGACTTGTGCCTTTGTAAATGCATTCTAACAATTTAAAATTTCTCAGATGCCTTTTTGTTCTCTCATGAGCATCAACACATGTTATTTTATCTGCATTGGTGCAATGAGTTTTGCTGTTGTGGGATTTTGGTAAACTGGGAGTGGCAGAGCTGCATTAATGCCACACATCTGTCTGACCACAGCCTGTGCTTTGTGCATGTTGAACAAAACTTGTTTGGCATATATTTTTGGTCGATGCCACAGTGGATGCTACTGTTTCTGTTGCATGGATTAAACAGTGGGTGTATCTGAGCAAGCTCCTTGCTGCAGTGAGACTGTGCTAGGTCATTCTGGTTGCCATGGAGATGCAGTCCAGAGCTCTTAAAGAAACAGGATTATGTGTTTCTGAAAATGTTGATTTTTTGTAGCGGTTATATGGATAAGGAAGATATTGAAAACATTTATATTATTAATGTAAATAAAAACATTTCCTTTTCATTTTGGTGAAATATAATAATGTTTTCTAAGTAGAGATGTCAAAGTGTACGATTGCGAGAAATACTACGTTTTGGACAACTCAATATTTTGCATAATTCAGTGTACATGACTTCAGAGAGATTTCTGAAGATTAGCTCAATATAAGAGGCATAGATACAAGTCAGGCAACTGCCAGGGGCCCCAATTCTGAGTGTGAAAACTTGTTTATGCTCCTGCATAATCCCTTCTCACTCACGTCACATAAGATTTAATTCCTGAAAATGAAGAGGCAGCTAGAACTCAGCCTAACTCTTCAGTCACCATTGCCTCTGGTGAGATAAATTGTTCAGCTTTAAAGATGATTACTGATTAAAGCATACTTCCAGTCAACGATGAGCCAAGAGAGGCTCTCAGCTCAATTGAACGCAACTGATGGTCTATAGAAATGGAGAACTTAGTGGCAGCATTCTTTTTAGCCAAGTCTCATAGGAAGCATTTTTAAGGTGACAATGAACTGTAACAAGTTGAAGATGAACATTTTGTTTCCTCACTGCTGTTTGATTTCCAGAAAAAGTCTCTGTTTTACTCACTACTTTTAAATATGCTTTATATAATTATATCTCTAGGTAACATGAAGACATAATAGGCACAAAAATCTGTAAAAAAGGGCATTTATTTTGTCTGGGCATTTTGTCCCCACATAATCTAGCTTCACCTCATCAACTCTGAATGTTTGCTCCTTATAGTACAGTGATTGTTAAAACCACAAATGAACTGGTGGATATATTACTGAGAGCATTGAGCTTATTCAGAAAAGTTATTATTGTCTAAGGTACAGTGTGAATACATTACACACACACACACACACACACACACACACACACACACACACACACACACACACACACACACAGAGAGAACATCAGTTCATCTTCACAGGTGAAAACATGCCATTGCTTTGACTATTCAGTCCCTCAAGGATCTGTGATCACAGAAAGTAATGAAGGAGAAGGAGCAAGCATTTTTTTCTAAATTACTGCAGATTTGGGCCAAGATGCGTCACGTAACGTCATCACAACACATATTCAACAAAAGTCCTCTACGATTCATGTGTGTCAAACATGAGTAAAGCTAAAAGGTCTCATTTACCAAAAATCATTACTGCAAAACAGTTTCGTGCAATTGCAGTATTGCCAATTTAAATAGTTTTCTGCCAAATAAGCACTCAAAAAACTCTGCAAAATGCATCGCTGATTTAAAAAAAAAAATAATTTAATCAAGCATTTTGGCCTGCAACAATCACAAACAAGACCTCTGCAAAATCCTGTATTGAATATTTCAACAGGAAATTTAGAATTTGTTTTAGATGTTAATGGAGAAAGGATTCGTCCATTAACTGAACGCACCATCCTGGTGCTGTCCAGGGTCCTGCTTATACAGTACTCTCTAGTTCAGAGATATCACAAGGTCTCTAATATTATAAGCTACACTATAACAGAGTTTATACCTCATTTAACACCTGAATAGATTCAGGTTACTTGCCATGACTTTACAGGGTAAATTTGTTGTGTTAGAAGAGTGAGAATGGTAATTTTGGTGGCTGTGGGCTTCCAAGACCTCCTGAGTTGACACTCCGGTTAGGGAACTAAAAGTCCATTGCATTCTGACTAATAATAAATATCATAACTTTGATGACAGTTATAGGTTCTGATTCCCACCCCTGTAACTAATTTTAAAAATCATAGATTTGCTATCTATGCTTCACAGACCTCTAGAGTTCTGCAGATCCCACATTGAGTACTACTGATTTAATGCATTTAGTAAACATGTATTGTTTACAAACAATAAACCTTAACATTTTTAACGTTAACAAACCAAAAACGTGGGGTAACATGTATTAACTGACATTTGTTTAAATGTTAAAATGCACAATACCCTTGTACTAGTACCATGTTACTAAATGTTCATGACTAAATAAATGAAGTAAATATTAGAGTTAGCTGTTTATCCTCAGTTAATTTATTAATTAAGATATTTATTCATGTTGATCACTGATGGCAGAAATGTTGTCAACACAGCTGTTACTTGGCAGATTTCATATAATTATTAAAATAAAAAAAAAATTAAATATTATTTTATTCATATTTTGTAGTACTTAATGTGTTAGTTAATTGTGAGTGGTCTGTTTAGTTTCATTTCTGGAATATTTTACAGTTTCTAACATGCATACAGTGCCTTTCATAAAGTGTATAAAGCTGGTTTGTGTGTCTGAATGTCCATTTTTGAATTCACACAGCTCAGCATTGCACAGAGATATGAAGTAAAGTCAAAATTACATTAACAGTGTGATCAATAAATAAATAAACAAAATAAATAAATAAATCTTAGATGCTCGTATAAGAAAACACTAATAGAGGAACTATTTATTGACTATATCCAAACTGCAATCTGTCATATCATGCTAAAAGGAATAACATCATAGGAGGTTAACAATCTGACTGACCAAAACATAAACAGTCTAGTGTTGAAAGGCACTGTTTTCTGTCTCTTTCTTCCTCTCCTCATTCAGCTGCTATATGAAGAGTGTAGGAGAAGAAACACGCCATGTGCAAGACAGGGAGTGGCCTCTGCAGTGAAACCCTTTATTTTCAATTTACCTCATAAATCCTGCACATATATCAGTCTGCTAATCTGATTGTTATTTCCTTTTCAAAATCCTGCCATAAATAAGTCAAGCTGACTGTATTTCATTATATTGGACATGTTAGTCACCTCTGTTTGGTTTTTTATATTTTTGTTTACATGTCTCGAAATCACATGAAATAGCCTTTTACTAGATTCCTTCTCTGTGAAAATGTATTATCTTTGAAAATGTCTTTTTTCTTCCTCACTCTCTGTGGAGCTTCTCACCAAACACCTCCTCCACTTACAGATTTACAGACATGCAATGTTTCTTTCCATGTCTTTCTTTTTTTTTTCCCCCATATACACATCCCTCACCTCAAAATGAGGTTGATGTGTTTCCATGGCAACAGACTGTGGCTCATGGCAGACTGGTCCATTTTCACAATAAGCAGGGGGGAATCAGTTCCACTGGGAGTTCGATGGGATAATAGGTTTTAAAAAAAACAACCCTCCAGCCCCACCCCTCTCTGTCTCTTGCCCCCCCCCTTTCCCCTTTATCTTTGTACGCGCATGCGTACTACGTCTTAAGCTCTCATGCTCCCTCTGGTGTTTGCTATAATACATCGTTCCCTTAAGCTCTTTTTTATTAGGGATGCTTTTTTTGCTCATTTCATTTAGTGTTGTTGATCATGTGTAATCTAAGATGTCTGTCTGACCAAAAGATTTTTTTATTTTCTGTTCTTTTTTCCATGCCTTTGGTCAACAATTTCCTGTGTTTCACCAAATAAGGTAAGCATTCTTATTTTTATAATTTAACAGTGCACACAATAAAATATAGAATGACTCGAAAAACTGACTTGACACTGAAAGCATGGAACTATAAATAAAAAATAAAAATATGAAACATACCTGCACAAAATAAGCAAAGTTGCGGTTTACATTTCTATTACACTATTAAAGCAGCCTAAAATCATAAATTTACACACTGGCATGCTGAAAACACTCTTCTCTCAATCAAAACTAGGTACAATACAAATGAATGACTGCATTAAAATAAAGATATTACACTGTAGCAGTGACACTGTATAATAACATTACAGCTTTCGCTTAACTAAAAAAAGAAAAAATGCCTTATTTTATTAATGACTAGTTCACTGTAAACTATAAGATGTGCTGCAAATATCTTATATATATATATATATATATATATATATATATATATATATATATATATATATATATATATATATACACAAACTTAAACTTGCATCTAATCAAGGTAAGTCAAACACATTCATGGAATGATCATACATGATCACACGCAGTACAGTAATTTATTATGTTCATATTTTTTTTTTATCAGTCTTTTACGTATAAGCCTAAATTATTCACTCACTAAATTAACGCATTTTTTCTTTAAAAAAAAAAAAAAAAAAAAAAAAGGCACCTACATTAAACTCAGATCAGCCAGAGAATATTTCCTTAAATAAAATGATTTCTATTTGGCATTAATCTAAATAAATAAATAAATAAATAAATAATTTAATATAGCAATCCTCAGATGTTAAAACTTTGGCTGCGCACATAAAGTTTTATGTCTAATGTTTTGTTGAATTTAGAACGAACGAAGTTCTGTTGCATCAAGGATTTTAGTATTGTCTTTGATGGTCGAGTTTATTACCAGTAAAGACTAAAATTTGAAACATGGCTTAAATATGGATTGTTGAATAAATCTAGAAGAAAGAAAGAAAGAAAGAAAGAAAGAAAGAAAGAAAGAAAGAAAAGAAAGAAAGAAAGAAAACAAAAACTCATCACATCAAATAAAACATTTTCAAGTAACTAATGTATTGGTAAATAATATTGAGCAATTTAAGAGTTGCTGATTTCACGGTAAGTGCTGAGATTATTTCCTGCCTCTATGTACCGTGTCTGAACTGAACTAATACTAAATTAATTATGCATGCCTCTTTAGAAGACCTTAGCGCTAATAAGTTGAAATGCTTACACGAATGCTTTGACGAAGCTGACAGAAACTGTAACACACCCAGGGGAAGTGTTCAGAAACATTCCCATGGTCTATAACAGTGGTCCCCAACCCCCGGTCATGTACCGGGCCGCACAGAAAGAATAAATAACTTACATTATTTCCGTTTTATTTATTATCTGGATCTGAAAAATTACCAGATTCTCTCCGTTACATCCTCCGTTACATCCGTTACTCACTCTTGACGCATGTCAAGACGCTTGTCTCGGTCACGTGATACGTTGAAACCTTACCATAGAGACCAGAGAGCGTTAGGGGGGAGAGAGGATGTAACGAGGACGCTGCTAATAAAGCTACGATTTCACATTGGATTCACGTTTATTATTATATTTGAAAAAATACCCCAGTTTTTATGCCGGTCCTATCATTTTATTTTGTTGTATTTATCCGCCACACCTTAAAGGCCGGTCCGTGAAAATATTGTCTGATATTAAACCGGTCCGTGGCGCAAAAAAGGTTGGGGACCGCTGGTCTATAAGAAGGAGTGGAGCTACCCGAGTTAGCCGCCTGTGTGGCGCTGTCCAGCTTTGTGGTGCTGAAATGCAGCAGTGCGGCTGATTCACCCTATCTTTTGTGTCTCATGGTTGCTTCCTTTGTTGCTAGGAAGATCAGATCGCTTAGAGTGACGAATTACCAACAGAATTAAACCTAGTCTGTGTAGTTTATTACTGGGTTTGCCATCTGATACAAACATACGCTTTCCTTATGTTTTTTTTTGTACAAATCGTATTGTGTTGTGTATAATCCTGGTCAGATCCCCTAGCTTTCTTTAATCTATAAGACACCCCCCCCACCACACACACACACACTAGCACGCAATTGCTGCGTTTCCTCTTTGTGACCACAAGACGGCAGATATACCCCAGGTAGTCCAGAGTCAGTCGGAAAGGCGAATCGATTGGATCACGTAATTAACACGCATTTTCTTTAGGGAATGAATAAGAGAATAAGTAAATAAACCAAATTCGTTTATATAATAAACAATACATGAATACGTTTAAAGATATAATATATAATGTAATATAATATAAACTTTTAAATATATATATATATATATATATATTATATCCTATATAATAATAATAATAATAATACCCATTATCGTGATTAATTTTTAGTAAATAAATGCATAAATAAATTTTAAAAATGCGATTTCCACAATGATTACACTTAGGTTATTCTAAACAGGATATTATTATTATTATTATTATTATAGAAGAAGAAGTATGATTATTATTTTTACATTTATTTTATTGTTGTTTATAGTAATAATAATGGTAATAATATTTATAATAATTATAATAATAAATATTATTGTTATTATACTATTTAGAAAATGTAAAAAAAAATGTCATTGTGTAAATAGCATTTTTTCTTATTTATTTATTTATTTATTTATTTACTTTATTTACTTATCTATTTATCAAAACGTCTATCTGAGGCCTAGATCTCATTTATTTATTTATTTACTTACTTATTTACTTGCTTATATATTTATTTGCCAACAACGTCGCACTGATTCCCAGACCTCGTGTTTTTTCGGTGTCTGTACAGAAAGACGTGTGCTCCTTTAATACACAGACAGGATCTGACTGGTAGTCGCTGATGCTGATGCACCAATGAAGTGCAGTGCTGCACAAAGAGATCTACTCCCTCCCTAGTATGTGTGCTGTCACACTGTGCTCTGTGCTAAAGCCTGAGCTAGTGCATTTCCAACAAAAGGAGCTATTCCTTTACACTGGAACATGTATTCAAGATACGGCTTGAGTTTTGGTCTTTACTATAAACGCTATGTAACGTTAGGACATACTGGATAATCGTTTTCCGTTGTTCGAGACACGATGGGAATTATGTCGTTTTTCAGGAGGAAGATATACTGCTGTTATTTCATCCTTATGTGGAATACAATAGAGGCGCATGTCCGCTATGTCATCCCAGAGGAGCTAAGGGGAGGATCTGTGGTTGGAAATATTGCAAAAGACCTTGGTTTGGATTTATCCGAGGTTGCAGATCGTAAATTGCGAATAGCCTCCGAGTCGGGTAAGCAGTACTTCAGTGTGGCCGCGGACAGCGGCGAGCTTCTGGTGAATGAAAGAATTGATAGAGAGAGTCTTTGTGGGCACACAGTACAGTGTTTATTGCCTCTGGAAGCAGTCGTAGAAAATCCTCTGCAGTTACATCGCGTTGAGATTGAAATACAAGACATTAATGACAACACTCCGAGTTTTAATTCTGATCGGCGTATTTTAAATATTCCAGAGTCTATAAACCCTGGCGCAAAATTTCTACTCGAGAGCGCGGACGATCCTGACGTCGGATCAAATTCTTTGCAATCGTATACTCTGGGAAGCAATAAATATTTTGTGTTAAATGTAAAAATTCAAGATGGCATTAAAATCCCGGAATTAGTACTGGACAAACCGCTCGATCGAGAAAAGCAGGCTACTCATAGACTTATACTGACGGCGGTAGACGGCGGGAAACCAGCGAGATCTGGCACGTGTGAAGTCAATATCATAGTTGTAGATAATAATGACAACGCGCCGCAGTTTGAGAAGTCTTTTTATGAAGCAAACATCGCTGAAAATGAACTTATTGGAAACGACATTATCAAGGTTATCGCAGTAGATTTAGACGAGGGAGCAAATGGAGAAATCGAGTACGTTTTTGCGGACAAAACATCTGATGCACTAAAGGCTGTTTTTGATATTAACCCGACTACAGGTGTGATTACCGTAAAAGGGAAACTAGATTTTGAACAAGCCAATTTATACAAATTCGACGTAATGGCCAAAGACAAAGGAAACCCGCAGATGGAAGGGCACTGTAGTGTAAAAATAATGATCAGTGACATCAATGACAACGCTCCAGAAATAGTCATTACATCTCTCTCCAGCCCAGTGCCAGAAAATTCCCCGAATAACACCGTCATTGCTCTAATTAGCACTAAAGATTCAGATTCTGGTGAAAATGGAAAAGTGAATCTTACAGTGGCATCCGGTTCACCATTTAAACTGAACCCTTCTCTATCTAATCGTTACACACTGGTTACTAATGGTGCACTAGATCGAGAGAAATATCCTGAGTACGAGATCAAATTAAATGCAGTTGATTCAGGTTTACCAGCTCTGCATGCAGAAAAATTTTTAAAAATTAGTATCTCTGATGTAAACGATAATCCTCCTGTTTTCTCTCAAAAGTCGTATACAGTTTACACGAGAGAAAATACTGCTCACGGGTCAATTCTCTGTTCCGTATTAGCACATGATCCGGATCTTGAACAAAATGCCAAAATCTCCTACTCCATTTTGGACTCTAAAGTTCAAGATGTTTCCGTCTCATCGTACATATATATTAACTCGGATAATGGCAGCATTTACACTATGCACTCATTCGATTATGAAAAGGTGAAAGTATTTCAGTTCCACGTCCAGGGCAAAGATCACGGCTCTCCGTCTCTGAGCAGCAACGCCACGGTTCAGGTTTTTATCGTGGACCAGAATGACAACGCCCCCGCTGTCATTTACCCCTCCGCACTCATAGGCTCTGTGTCTCATCAGAGGATGCCCCGCTCCGCTAAAGCAGGACACCTCATTACTAAAGTCACAGCAGTGGACGCTGACTCGGGTCATAATGCCTGGATTTCCTATCGGCTAGCGGAGGCCACGGACGTGTCTCTGTTCACGGTCACTTTACATACAGGAGAGGTGAGGACTAAGCGCTCTGTTTCAGAGCAGGATGACTCCTCTCAGAGACTGCTCATAGAGATAAAGGACAACGGAGAACCGCTGCAGTCCACCACAGTCACAGTGGATATACTGATAGAGGACGGCTTTCATGAACCAATCGCAGACTTTAGACACAAAAACACAGAACCTGAGAAGAAAAATAGCAAAGTCACATTATATCTAATAATTTCTCTTGCCTCCATGTCATTGTTGTGTTTGGTGACATTTTTGGTCTTGTTAGTAAAATGCGCTCGAAGCAGTAGAGGCAGCTCGAGTTGCTGTATGAGACGGAGCGATTGTGAATATAAAAACCCCAACAGAAACCTGCAGATCCAGCTCAACACTGACGGACCCATTAAATATGTGGAGGTGCTGGGAGGAGACATGATGTCTCAGAGTCAGTCCTTCGGCTCCTATCTCTCTCCAATGTCCGAATTCAGTGATTTCACCCTCGTTAAGCCCAGCAGCACCACAGACTTTACAAACACTCTGAGCGTGCTCGATGCGTCTTTACCGGATAGCACATGGACGTTTGAGTGTCAGCAGGTGAGCGGTGAATTTTGTTTATTTTTATCTTCATTATTGTTATAAATTTTACATACACTGACTTTAAAAAAAAATCTTCCTATGAACCAGTTCTCTGGCTCACTTTGAACTCACAATCCAGTTCCTGGTTACATGTACACTGTAATGTTGCTGATTCTTAAGCTACAGAATACTATTTTACCTGAAAATATGCAGAAATGACTTGTGAAGGAATGTCATCATAAAATTTACGTTTACATGCATTCATTTAGCAGACGCTTTTATCCAAAGCAACTTACAAGTGAGAGAATACTAGCAAAGCGATCTATCAAGCAGAGAACAATACAAGTAGTGCTACCAAACAAGATCTATTAATTGAGTTCTAGAAAAAGCAAAGTGAGCAGAGTAGAGGTGTAATTGCCAGAGTACGTTTTCTTTGTTTTGTTTTGTTTCTATGGGTTGGTTAATTATTCACGGAAGAGGTGGGTCTTTAGCTGTTTCTTGAAGATGGTGACAGATTCTGTGGTCCAGATTGAGGGATTAGGGCATACTTTCAATCACATATTTATAAGCAGTGTACACTCATATAACTGGATAAAACTCATAATTCCTTCTAGAGCATAAATACTTAGGATGTAAAGACCAATCAGTCATATTTTGAATGACTACATTTCATGTGGTTATATACCACCAAAAATAAATATAATATTAGCGTCTAGGTTTCATTTAACTTGTAAAGTAAAATCATGCACAGACCTATAAATAAGCCCATGGCACTTGAGGACCTAATTTCTTCTGAGCGTTGTTTCTTTAAAACCTTACACTATCCACTGACACACTCTACTGGAGCGCTGTCCACCAATAGAGTGCTAAAGCGCACAAAGAGATCCACTCCCTCCCCTCGGAGCTCTGCTAAGCACAATGCCTAGACCTACACACACACAGGGATGAACACATTGCCATGTACGAAGCAATCTGGTAGCGTTCTCGATGATGAAACAAAATTTTCTCTTAACCATATACTTAGTTTAAATAAAATGCGCTCCAGGACACCGAAACACTTGAGAGTTAGCCATTTTGGGAAATGAGGAATCAAACAGGAAGAGCGGTTGTATTTTTCCGGGCTCTGTGGCTGCTTTGTGTCACTGTTTTGCGGAATGAAGCAGACGCGCAGCTCCACTACACGATTGCAGAAGAGCTCAAGGAGGGTTCCGTTGTTGGAAATATAGCAAAGGATCTGGGTATTTCTGTATCTGAGATCTCGGAGAGAAAATTGCGCATAGTCTGAATCCGATAAGCAGTATTTCAGCTTGGATATAGGAGACGGCGAGCTGATTGTGAAGGATGTAATAAATAGAGAGACTCTATGCGGACAAAGCAGCAGTTGTGTGCTGCTGCTGCAAATCATAATCGAGGATCTGCTTCAGTTTTACCGCGTGGAAGTCGAAATACAGGATATAAATGACAACTCTCCACGTTTTCACGCGGACACAAACGTCGTAGATGTGCCAGAATCGACACCGACAGGAGCTAAATTTCATTTAGAGCCTGCTCAAGACCCGGATGTTGGCTCAAACTCGATACGGACGTATGCACTAAATTAAAACTAACATTTTGTATTTAACACTAAGGATAACAAAGATGGAACAAAAATCCCAGAACTTGTACTGCAGAAAGCGTTTGACAGGGAAAAACAGGTGGTTCATCAGCTTATTCTGACAGCAATCGATAGCAAAAATTCGGTTAGATCAAGGAGTGCTGAAATTACAGTAAGGATACTAGATAACAATGACAATGCCCCTGTATTTGATCAAGATTTATATGATATTAAAGTAATGGAGAACTGCGCTCCAGCTACTCTGATATTAACTGTAAAAGCAAATGATTCGGATGAAGGGATGAACAGTGAAATAGATTACTCATTTGGGGCACACACATCAGAAGCTATTCAAAATATTTTCACGCTCAATTCAGGCACAGGCGAATTAACAGTGTTAAAACATTTGGATTATGAAAGCAGTACGTCATACGAATTTGATATACGAGCCAGAGACAAAGGGACTCCTCTTATGGAGGGGCATTGTAGAGTTCAGGTGGCAGTTGTGGACGTGAATGATAACGCTCTAGAAATCATCATCGCCTCCTCACCTAAACCTGTGCGAAAGGACGCGTCTTCTGGCACCATGGTAGCACTGATAAACGTTAAAGATTTGGATTCAGGTGATAACGGAAATGTAACTTTAACCATGTCTGGTAATCTCCCTTTCAAATTAAAACCAACGTTTTCTAATCATTAGGTGCTGGTTACGGACGCGAAACTGGATAGAGAGACGTTTCCAGAATATAATATTGAACTCAAAGCCTGTGACTCTGGATCGCCACCCTTGTTAACAAGCAAAATTGGGAGAGTAATGATATTAGATGCAAACGACAACGCACCTGTTTTTTCGATGCCTGTGTACTCGGTTTATATTAAAGAAAACACCACACCAGGATCGATTCTATCGACTGTATCTGCCTCGGATTTAGACACGGGAGAAAACGCTAAGATAACCTATTTAGTTGTTGGTTCAAAAATTCAAGACGTGCCTGTCTCGTCATATGTCTACATTAACTCAGACAACGGGAGCATTTTTAGCATACACTCGTTTGATTATGAGAAGCTGAAAGTGTTTCAGTTCCAAGTCCAAGCGAAAGATCACGCCTCTCTGTCTCTGAGTAGCAATGCCACGGTTCATGTTTTTATCATGGACCAGAATGACAACGCCCCCGCTGTCATTTACCCCTCCGCACTCATGGGCTCCATGTCTCATCAGAGGATGCCCCACTATGTTAAAGCAGGACACATCGTTACTAAAGTCACAGCAGTGGACGCGGACTCGGGCCATAACGCCTGGATTTCCTATGGGCTAGCGGAGGCCACAGACGCGTCTCTGTTCACTGTCACTTTACATACAGGAGAGGTGAGGACTAAGCACTCTGTTTCATAGCAGGATGACTCCTCTCAGAGACTGCTCATAGAGATAAAGGACAATGGAAAACCGCTTCAGTCCACCACAGTCACTGTGGATATACTGATAGAGGACGGCTTCCATGAACCAATCGCAGACTTTAGACACAAAAACACAGAACCTGAGAAGAAAAACAGCAAAATCACATTATATATCATCATTTCTCTTGCCTCTGTGTCATTGTTGTGTTTGGTGACATTTTTGGTCTTGTTGGTAAAATGCGCTCGAAGCAGTAGAGGCAACTCGAGTTGCTGTATCAGACGGAGCGATTGTGAATATAAAAACCCCCAACAGAAACCTGCAGATTCAGCTGAACACTGACGGACCCATTAAATATTTGGAGGTGCTGGGAGGACACATGATGTCTCAGAGTCAGTCCTTCGGCTCCTATCTCTCTCCAATGTCCGAATTCAGTGATTTCACCCTCGTTAATCCCAGCAGCACAACAGATTTTACAGACACTCTGAACGTGCTCGATGCATCTTTACCGGACAGCACGTGGATGTTTGAGTGTCAGCAGGTGAGCAATTATTAAAATTAATATCTGAGCGAAGACATAGTTTACATCTGATTAGCTATGTATGTATTTTGTTCACCGTCATTAGAAGAAGTTGTATATATGTTTTATTAGTGATACATATTCAGAAATGCGCAAACTCCTTATTAACTCTGTGTCGACTTATTCCAATGACTTTTCAAACGAATTGCAATTATGTCAACAGGAAATGAGCAAAATGACCAACACCAGTGGAATAGTTTTTTTCTTAATTCCCCCCAACGAACGAAGTCTCTTAAAACATTGTATTTTCGTTAGGTAATTTATTCACAGGCTACATGCTAAAAGTTTTACAACCTACTAGTCAATATTTTTGCACAGGCATAGATGCACAGAAATGCTAAGAAACTAGCTAGATTGCTAAGTTCTTACGCTACATTCACAAAGTAGAACATCCATAACGTAGCTACATGAACATTACATTTATAATATAACATCATGTACACGGCATGTGCAGTGAATAATTCATCGGCTCACCTGTAGAAGTAAGAAACTGCTTTTAGACAAAACAGCTCCGCTTCGCAACTCTTTGTCACGTGACAACCGAACTGCGTAAACGCCGCCATTTTTTCGCGTTTATTTGCAAGGTGATTAGCGCCATCTGTTGGCCAGAATAATTAGCTATGATTCTGTTTCCACCTGTTAGGTTTCAATTAAGACATAGCCGTGAAGTAAATAAAGATGAACCAAACAAACAAAAACAAAAAAACATTTTACACTACTTAAATTTTCAGGTGGTTCATTTTCTATAACAATTTCTTTTATTTGTAGCGTACAGAGGTATATAAAGTGCTAGTTGGTGTTGCAAAGTATCTGGCCACGGCCTTGATCTATCTTGACATTCTCTGTGTACTTTAATTGTTCCCTGAGCTAATTCTGCGTGCAGGCTACATAACCCTGATCACTTTATACTAAAAAACAATTAATTTCCGTAGCATGCAAGGTAGCTTCATCTCTTCATCAATTTGAGGTTTTTCATTTGCCCTCTGAAATATAGGTGCCAAACTGAATTTTTCATTGTCGCTTTGGTGGTACTATTAATACTACAGATTTTTTACCTTTTAGTATGAACTTTTTAAAAAATATAATTTAAGCAACATAATTGGACATTTAAAGCTGTATCTAAAAACTCGTTAAAGATTCACCACATGCACCATCCCATGGAAAAGATAGGTACACACTTAATATGCAAAACAAGTACCACTGATGGTACCAACCGAGCGAAAATGAATTGTACAGTCTGGTATTTTGTTTTTGACAGAGTATAAGGGGGTATATGAAGTTTGGTGTTGGAACTGTTCCATTAGCTATAACTCCCAACATTAGTACCTGTAAATCAGCATAATGAAACGGAAGGGTCATACCTGTGCAGGTGTGTGTGTGTGTGTGTGTGTGTGTGTGTGTGTGTGTGTGTGTGTGTGTGTGTGTGTGTGTGTGTGTGAGAGAGAGAGAGAGAGAGAGAGAGAGAGACTTATCACTATCCTTAACAGAGGTGCTGAAACCTCGGAGCTCAGAACCCATTCATTTACTTTTTACTCTCCTTTTAAATGAACCAAACACTTATATTTGTCCCTTTTTATATTATCTTTTTACAAATGTAGTTCTTCTACATTTGATACTTGTTCTGTATTGGTTAATATATTTAGTTTTCATACGTACTTCCATTTGCCTCTGTGTGTTTACTGCAGTTCTACAGAAACGTGATTTTTTTTCCCCCTAAAATAGTCATGGTTAAAACTGTTTTCTTTCCCCACTCACACTGTGTCTTTAAACAGTAGAGTGTTCTTGGTTTCGTTCTATTGGTGTGCCGAAAGCCAATAGGAAAGATTTACAGTACAAAGAGATCTACTCCCTCCCCCTTTCTATTGTGTCATTACCCTCACAAGAAGAGCTTCAGCCGAGAACTGGGAACGCGCACAGATTTCACCTTCTACTGATCAGTAGAAGAATAATTTATACTGTATATGCAATGCGTCACAAACGTATTTATCGTGCGTTAACGTGTAAGTATTTGGAATGGATACTTTGAGAAAAAATATGCGCAGAAAGTGCTGGATTGCCGGGCTGCTCTATGCGTTCGTTTTGTGGAATATTACCGAGGCGCAGATTCGCTATACAATACCAGAGGAGCAAAACGAGGGCACTGTGGTTGGAAATATCGCCAAAGACCTGGATTTACAATTATCTGACGTGTTTGAACGGAATTTGCGGATTGCTGTCGAGTCTGGTAAGCAGTATTTCGGCGTGGATCCAACAAAGGGCGAACTGGTCGTGAAGGAGAGAATTGACAGGGAGAATTTATGCGGGCAAAGCGCCACTTGTATTCTTACGATTGAAGCTATTGCACATAATCCTTTGCAGTTGTATCGCTTTGAAATAGAAATTCAGGACATTAATGACAATTCACCAGTTTTTCAAAATAAAGAAAGCACGTTAAATATTGCAGAGTCAACTGCGCCTGGTGCAAGATTTCGTTTAGAATCAGCCCAGGATCCTGATGTGGGATCAAATTCCCTGCGCACTTACACACTGAGTAAAAACGAACATTTTGCATTAGATATAAAAACTGAAAAAGATGGCGCAAAAGTCCCCGAGCTGGTTTTGGAAACGTCCGTAGACAGAGAGAAGCAACCGATACTCAGTGTTTTGCTAACTGCTTTAGATGGTGGGAAACCTGATAGATCTGGTACTGTACAAATCTCTGTTCGGGTCTTAGACATAAATGACAATGCTCCGGCTTTTGATCAAGCTCAATATGACGCACAAATCGCCGAAAACGCATCACCGGGAGCTGTGGTTGTTTCAGTCAGAGCTGTGGATGCAGATGAAGGAGTAAACAGTGACATATTCTATTCGTTTGGACCACACACTTCTGACGTGATACACAATTTATTCTCTGTCGAATCCATCTCTGGAGACATTAAGGTAAAAAATAATATCGATTACGACACGGGGAGCTCCTATAAGTTTGACATCGTCGCTAAAGATAAAGGTACTCCGCCTATGGAAGGTCTTTGTAGCGTCCATGTCGAAGTTTTGGATGTGAATGATAACGCACCAGAAATCCTCTTAAAATCTTTTCCTAGCCCTGTGCGCGAAGACGCGTCCGTTGGAACAGTCGTAGCTTTTATAAGTGCTAGAGATTTGGATACGGGTGATAATGGAAAGGTTAATCTAAGTTTATTACCAGGCACGCCGTTCTCTTTAAAATCTTCGATGCCCAACCACTATACACTAATCACAGATCAAAAACTGGACAGAGAAGCGCACTCTGCATATACTGTTGTGATTGTTGCTGCTGATTCAGGATCACCACAGCTCACGTCTCAGCAAAAAATACTCGTAAAGGTTTTAGATGTAAACGACAACGCACCTATTTTTACACAAACATCATACGTTGCCCACGTTAAAGAAAACAGCGCTGCAGCATCAATTTTGTGTTCGGTGTCGGCTTCTGATCCAGATCAGGGAGAAAATGCTAAAATTTCTTATTCGATTTTAGACTCTAGAGTACTAGACGCACCACTGTCATCTTATATCTATATAAATTCAGACAACGGGAGCATTTTTAGCATGCACTCGTTTGATCACGAAAAGGTGAAAGTATTTCAGATCCAAGTCCAAGCGAAAGATCACGGCTCTCCGTCTATGAGCAGCAACGCCACGATTCATGTTTTTATTGTGGACCAGAACGACAACGCCCCCGCTGTCATTTACCCCTCCGCACTCATGGGCTCCGTGTCTCATCAGAGGATGCCCCGCTCCGCTAAAGCAGGACACATCGTTACTAAAGTCACAGCAGTGGACGCGGACTCGGGCCATAACGCCTGGATTTCCTATCGGCTAGCGGAGGCCACAGACGCGTCTCTGTTCACTGTCACTTTACATACAGGAGAGGTGAGGACTAAGCGCTCTGTTTCAGAGCAGGATGACTCCTCTCAGAGACTGCTCATAGAGATAAAGGACAACGGAGAACCGCTTCAGTCCACCACAGTCACTGTGGATATACTGATAGAGGACGGCTTCCATGAACCAATCGCAGACTTTAGACATAAAAACACAGAACCTGAGAGGAAAAATAGCAAAATCACATTATATCTCATCATTTCTCTTGCCTCCGTGTCATTGTTGTTTTTGGTGACATTTTTGGTCTTGTTGGTAAAATGCGCTCGAAGCAGTAGAGGCAGCTCGAGTTGTTGTATCAGACGGAGCGATTGTGAATATAAAAACCCCAACAGAAACCTGCAGATCCAGCTCAACACTGACGGGCCCATTAAATATGTGGAGGTGCTGGGAGGAGACATGATGTCTCAGAGTCAGTCCTTCGGCTCCTATCTCTCTCCAATGTCCGAATTCAGTGATTTCACCCTCGTTAAGCCCAGCAGCACCACAGACTTTACAAACACTCTGAGCGTGCTCGATGCGTCTTTACCGGATAGCACGTGGACGTTTGAGTGTCAGCAGGTGAGAATTTATTTTTATATATGTGGATCTTTTGTGGTCATTTAATTTAAAGCTATTTTTATACGTTCCAGAGCTGTTTAGTAAGAGAGTTGTGACTGATTTGAAAAAGGCCTGTTTTATTATTATTATTATTATTATTATTATTATTATTATTATTATTATTATTATTATTATTATTATTATTATTATTATTTTGCTGTATTTCGGTACTACATAATATCTTGTATAGTTGGCGCTTGTATTATAGGCATATTTAAAGTTGTCCGTGTCTTTAGTTGAGCGAAATAATTTCCCAAAAGTCGTAAATATGCTTGCTTTAAATGAAAGCGCTGTTTTGTGCGCACTACAATTCATAAACTTTTTATTTCCAAAGTGAGCTCGTAATGATGGCAAAGCGAGTCGGGTGAAGTTAGTAAAATGACGTAAAAGTCGTTAAATGCACTTAAGCAGACATCATTATATTAAATTCTGTATAATACATCACCAGTGGCTTGGAGAGTTGTTGGGTTTTGTTTAATGTTATTTAAAGCAATATTTTCGGGCTTCTCTCTCTCTCTTTCTCTCTCTCTCTCTCTCTCTCTCTCTCTCTCTCTCTCTCTCTCTGCGTGTGTGTGTTACCATACGTACCCCATGACGAGGTACTGATTTAGTAAGACATATGGCGCTATCAAAACCTGAGGTGTTGAAAGTTGCTATTAAAGTATTTTTCTCAACTCCAATCGTCATTTGCATTGCTTTTTCTAGGAAACGTTGGTGTCCAGTTTATGTTTTTATTATTTTGCTCTCATTTTTTACCCACGACACATTGGAAGCTAGAAATTCTAAGCATCAGTGATTATTTACTGGGGTATAAATGTGCGTTTTTACACACCTCCCCGCACTCCCTCCTACGAATGTATATTTAAACATCATATACCCTTTAGTTACACTGTCTCCTTAAACCAGAGCATCCTTATCGACTCAATCCATTGGTGCGTCCTACACCAATAGCTAGCTGAAGTATACAAAGAGATCTACTCCCTCCCCTTTCTATTGTGCCACTGCTCTCAGAAGAGGAGCTTCACCCCGGCGCGCGGTATATTTGGTCTCTTATTCTGTCAGCAAAAAACGGATGTTAGATTTTGCAATGTGTTTCAAAGTAATTTCTAACACTTCATGCCGATATTTGTGCAAATAGACACAGTGAGGATAAATATGCGCAGAAAATGCTGGATTGCCGGGCTGCTCTATGCGTTCGTTGTGTGGAATATTACCGAGGCGCAGATTCGCTACACAATACCAGAGGAGCAAAACGAGGGCACTGTGGTAGGAAATATCGCAAAAGACCTGGATTTACAATTATCTGACGCGTTTGAACGGAATTTGCGGATTGCTGTCGAGTCTGGTAAGCAGTATTTCGGCGTGGATCCAACAAAGGGTGAACTGGTTGTGAGGGAGAGAATTGACAGGGAGAATTTATGCCCTCAAAGTGCTACATGCATTCTTCCTTTGGAGGCTATTACCGAAAATCCTTTGCAATTGCACCGTTTTGAAATAGAAATTCAGGACATTAATGACAATTCTCCAGTTTTTCAAAATAAAGAAAACACTTTGAATATAGCCGAGTCAATCGCGCCGGGTGCAAGGTTTCGTTTAGAATCAGCCCAGGATCCAGATGTGGGATCAAATTCACTGCGAACTTACACACTGAGCAAAAACGAGTATTTTGTACTAGACGTGAAACTAGCTAAAGATGGATCTCGTGTGCCAGAGCTTGTATTAGAAAAATCTTTGGACAGAGAAAGACAGTCAATAGTCAGTCTCACGCTTACTGCTTTAGATGGCGGAAAACCTACAAGATCCGGCACAACAAAAATCTCCGTTCGTGTACTTGACACAAATGATAACGCTCCAGTTTTTGGAAAACCTCAATATGATGAACAAATCATAGAAAACACGGCCCCAGGAGTGGTTGTGCTTACCGTAAGAGCTATAGATCTAGATGAAGGCGCAAACAAAGAAATTAGCTATTCGTTTGGTCCTCACACTCCAGACACGATAAGCTATTTGTTTTCTGTTGATCCAGGTACTGGCGAGATTAAGGTAAAAAATAAGATAGATTATGAGACAGACAGGTCCTATGACTTTGATATTGTAGCCAGAGACAAAGGCAATCCCCCAATGGAGGGCGTGTGTAGTGTCCATTTGGATATATTAGATATGAACGATAATGCACCCGAGATAATATTAAAATCTTCACCCAGTCCTGTCCGGGAAGACGCTCCTGCTGGCACAGTAGTCGCTTTAATAAGTGCCAAAGACTTAGACAAAGGTGATAATGGTCAGGTTACTTTGACTGTATTACCTGGAACGCCATTTTCCTTAAAAACATCTTTATCAAATCATTACACGTTAATCACAGATCAAAAACTGGACAGAGAAGCGCACTCTGCATATACTGTTGTTATTGTTGCTGCTGATTCCGGATCACCACAGCTCACGTCTCAGCAAGAAATACTCGTAAAGGTTTTAGATGTAAACGACAACGCACCTGTTTTTACACAAACATTATACGTAGCCCACGTTAAAGAAAACAGCGCTGCTGGATCAATTTTGTGTTCGGTGTCGGCTTCTGATCCAGATCAGGGAGAAAATGCTAAAATTTCTTATTCGATTTTAGACTCTAGAGTACTCGACGCACCACTGTCATCTTATATCTATATACATTCAGACAACGGGAGCATTTTTAGCATGCACTCATTTGATCACGAAAAGCTGAAAGTATTTCGGATCCAAATCCAGGCGAAAGATCACGGCTCTCCGTCTCTGAGCAGCAACGCCACGGTTCATGTTTTTATTGTGGACCAGAACGACAACGCCCCCGCTGTCATTTACCCCTCCGCACTCATGGGCTCCGTGTCTCATCAGAGGATGCCCCGCTCCGCTAAAGCAGGACACCTCGTTACTAAAGTCACAGCAGTGGACGCGGACTCGGGCCATAACGCCTGGATTTCCTATCGGCTAGCGGAGGCCGCAGACGCGTCTCTGTTCACTGTCACTTTACATACAGGAGAGGTGAGGACTAAGCGCTCTGTTTCAGAGCAGGATGACTCCTCTCAGAGACTGCTCATAGAGATAAAGGACAACGGAAAACCGCTGCAGTCCACCACAGTCACTGTGGATATACTGATAGAGGACGGCTTCCATGAACCAATCGCAGACTTTAGACATAAAAACACAGAACCTGAGAGGAAAAATAGCAAAATCACATTATATCTCATCATTTCTCTTGCCTCCGTGTCATTGTTGTGTTTGGTGACATTTTTGGTCTTGTTAGTAAAATGCGCTCGAAGCAGTAGAGGCAGCTCGAGTTGCTGTATGAGACGGAGCGATTGTGAATATAAAAACCCCAACAGAAACCTGCAGATCCAGCTCAACACTGACGGACCCATTAAATATGTGGAGGTGCTGGGAGGAGACATGATGTCTCAGAGTCAGTCCTTCGGCTCCTATCTCTCTCCAATGTCCGAATTCAGTGATTTCACCCTCGTTAAGCCCAGCAGCACCACAGACTTTACAAACACTCTGAGCGTGCTCGATGCGTCTTTACCGGACAGCACGTGGACGTTTGAGTGTCAGCAGGTGAGAGTGTGATCTATTTAATCTAGTAAATTCCACGCTTTCTAATACCTTTTTTTCCTGTATCATTCCGCATTCATGGGTACACATTACAATGCACAACATAATGTAGGCTATAAAAATCATCCTGTTTTTTATGGCGGTTGTGCCACATACATATTGTCCATTCGTTGTCTATATTCCAAAATGTGACTGCCTGTACTACAAATTATTGCTGACTATGATGTTTTGCATTGTGCTTTACACTATTTAACATGATGGTTCGTTGATGGTTCTAGGTATATAGTTATGTACGTAGAGATGAGATCTACATTTAAAAATCTACATTCAAACTAAGATTTATTTGAACATACTTTATTCACGGTTCATATATATATATATATATATATATATATATATATATATATATATATATATATATATATATATATATATATATATATATATATATGTATATATGTATGTATGTATTATTAGTATGTATGTATGTATGTGTGTATGTATAATGTACCCGGAAATAGTTACTCAGAGTCTATCCATGTTTAAAAATGCAATACAGCAAAGCAAGGCCGTAGTCAAAGAAAGGAGGTGATTCTCATATTTTTAACATCATAAAGCGCGTTCATTAAAGCTGACAATGATTCATATTTATTCCTTTCTTGTTAATATTATCTATTGAGTGCTTTATACAACAGCGACCCATCCACAGAGACGTTTATATGAACAGGCTGATCAAATATTAATCTGTATAAAGTCCACATTCAGATCTCCATACATTTTAAATTCCGTTTAAATGTTTATTTCCGTTTCTATTTAAAAATGTTATCTGTCAGATTTAAGCCGAGATTTAATACTTATTCAATTTGAAAGTTCTGGTTTTGACAGACCCTATTACTTTTAGACAGACTACTATGTTTTCAATTTAAATGTTCAAAACAATACTTGATTAATAAAGTAAATAACTTTATACGTGGAACAGTTAAAGCATCTGTCTGTAAAAATGTATCACACGGTGTTGTTTTCAGACTGTCTAGCATGCATGTCCCTTTAAGACGCTCCTCAGGCTTGTATGCAATTGGAGCGCTGTCCACCAATAGGGTGCTGAAACACACAAAGAGATCCACTCTCTCATCCAAGCCTCAGTGCCATATTCCACAAGCAAAGCTCAGAGCAACAGGACAGTGTTCACAATGAGGATAGCTTTAGAGTCAGCGTTTGGGATGCCAATTATGGATTAGGACAAACATCTTAACTTGCGATAGTTTTGGAAGCAGAATATTTATCAAGATCACTCTCAGGGAAATGGGAGCCATAACATGGAAATCGCGCTTTTCACAGCAAGTGCTGTTCTGCCTTGTCTGGAGTACAATAGAGGCGCAGATTTGCTACTTCATTCCTGAGGAATTGAAAATAGGGTCTGTGGTTGGAAACATTGCAAAAGATCTGGACCTTGGACTTTCTGAAATATACGACTGTAAGTTACAGATAGTGAGCGAATCTGGTAAGCAGTATTTTGGTATTGATGTGGGGAAGGGGGAACTAATAATTACAGATAGAGTCGATAGGGAACATATGTGCTACAGTCGCGAGGTGTACATTAACACTAGAAGCAATTATAGAAAATCCTTTACAAATGTACATACATGGAAATCGACATACAAGACGTGAATGACAACTCACCATTTTTTCTTAATAATCAAATTGTTGTTAATGTTGAGGAGGCTAGAACACCAGGAGCAAGATTCCGTTTAGAGACGACAAAAGACCCAGATATTGTCACGTATCACGGTTGAGGCAGAAGCAAGTGCAGAATATAACATTTAATAATAAACAAACAGACTACAAAACAAAGACACTACGACAACTTGGCAAAACACTGTGGCAAGAGACAAAACATTGAGACATAAATGACGAGAGTCTACGACAAGGAAAGACAAGAAACCAGTGCAGACAAAGACTAGATATACACATGAGTGCTCATTAACAAAACATGAATCATGTGCAGGTGGTCATGTGACTGGTGGTGCAGTGCAGTGGCTGATGGGAAATGGAGTCCAGAGTTTCCAGATATGTGACAGAACCCTCCCCCAAGGGCGCTACACCCGGAGCGCCCAAAATCATACATCCTCCATTTGGAGGACCCAGCCCCCTGGGCAAAAAGTCCTCAGCAAAACCAAGAGGCCGAGAGGCTTCCACAAAGGCACAAGGGGGCAGAGGGACGTCCTCAGCAGAGCATGAAAGTGGGGAGACGTCCTTGGCAGTGCATGAAAGTGGGGTGACGTCCTTGGCAGAGCATGAAAGCGGGGTGACGTCCTTGGCAGAGCATGAAAGCGGGGTGACGTCCTCCACAGGATAGAAGAGCAGAGCGAGCTTCACCACGAGGTTCAAGGGGGGAGCAAAGTTCTCTACGAGGCTCAAGGGGGGAGAGAGGTTCTCCTCGAGGCTCAAGGGGGGAGAGAGGTTCTCCTCGAGGCCAGGGAGAGGAGTAAGGTTCTCCATGAGGCCCAAGGGAGGAACGACGCTCTCTGCGGAGCATGAGGGGGGAATGACGACCTCCGTGGAGCAGGAAGGGGGAATGACGATCTCCGTGGAGTAGGAAGGGGGAGCGACATACTGAGCGCAACAAAGGAAAGGAGCGATGTCTTTAGCGGAACATGGAGGCAGATTGATGTCCTCAGTGAAGCAGGAAGGCAGAGAGATGACCTCAGCCAAGCAGGAAGGCAGAGCGATGTCCACAGCCGAGCAGGAAGGCAGAGCGACTTCCACAGCCGTGCAGGAAGGCAGAGCGACGTCCACAGCCACGCAGGAAGGCAGAGCGATGTCCACAGCCAAGCACGGAGGCTGAGCGATGTCCACAGCCAAGCAGGGAGGTTGAGCGATGACCACAGCTGCACAGGGAGGCTGAGCGATGACCACAGCTGCACAGGGAGGCTGAGCGATGACCTCAGCTGAACAGGAAGGCTGAGGGACTTTAAGGTAGCTAAACAGTGGGGAATTCTTGAGTCCGGTAGGAGACGGAGCGATGTCTCTCGCGTAGCGTGGAGGTAGAGTGATGTCCTCCACTGAACATGACGGCTAAGCGAGAGCCATAATAGGGGAGGGAGGGTGGGAGTTTGTCTCGGCCCCGACCACAGACTCCCCCTCCTGTCGGCGTGGCATGGCATAGTCCTTTATGAATTCCTCATGTGCTGCAAACCAGGCGTCCATTCTGGTAATCTGCTGCTTCCGATGATCGGTCTTTCGTTCTGTCACGAATTCGAGGTTGAGGCAGAAGCAAGTGCAGATGTAAACATTTAATATAAACAAACAGACTACAAAAAGACACTAAGACAACTTGGCAAAACACTGTGGCATGAGACAAAACACTATGGCATGAGACAAAACACAATGACATGAAAGACAGCAGTCTAAGACAACCAAAGACAAGAAACCAGTGCAGACAAAGACTAGATATACACATGAGTGCTCATTAACAAAACATGAATCAGGTGCAGGTGGTCATGTGACTGGTGGTGCAGTGCAGTGGTTGATGGGAAATGGAGTCCAGAGTTTCTTGATACGTGACAATCTTGAGAACAGCTCAGTTTGTATTTCAAATGTGCACTTCTTCTTCTATTATTATTATTATTATTATTATTATTTTATTATTATTATTATTATTATTATAGCTTTTTATTTTCTTTTTTTGTTATTGATTGTGATGATGATGATGATGATGATGATGATAATGATGATGATGATGATGATTATGACGACATTGCATCCTGTTTTTTAGCATATTTCAATCCCAAATAAAAGGCACCGTGTTGCCCATTGGAAAGCACCAGCCGAGCTTTGCGCCCATGATGTGCAAGACTGTAGAAAGGGATCCACTCCCTCACCCATCTAAGGCAGCAGTGTAATGATAAGGCTGCAGATAAAGAGCATTCTCTCTTTGTATGTTGCAATGCTGTTCATTACATAGTGGACGCATCAAAATGTCAGGATTTAAGTATCATCAAAATGAGGATTAATATGACGTTGATTTGTGGATGTTGAAGACCTATTTATTAATGGAAAAGACGATTATTTTGAGCAGATGATACACAAAATCAAAGAAGGGTGAAAAATTTCACCCTCGTTACGCCCAGCAGCACAAAAAAATACACACAGATTTCATATAACATTGTCTATACCGTAAGGCTGATTAAGGCTGTCAATATACAGAGAGAGAGAGAGAGAGAGAGAGAGAGAGAGAGAGAGAGACAGAGACAGAGAGAGGAAGAGAATGAGAATATGTTGTTTTCAGCACCACAAATGTGAACAGTGACTTTCCTCTGTAAATGGTTACATGTAAGTGAACTTGCTGCTCCGATTTGTGTATTATTTTGCTCATGAAATACATTTTCTGTGTTTATCATATATTTAGGTTTATTTACTTTTCAAAATTTTGTCATTCAAGAAAAAATAATGCTTCTTAAATCTTCAGAACACCTCAACCTGCATCTTAGAGTTCAATTAATAACTTGGTACTTTGCAATAATCATATTTTATAATTTTTTATCTGAATAATTTTGCAAGTAAAGGTAGCCCCACCCCCAACCTTAACCTTTACCTTAGTAATTTTCTATTCCATTTGTGTACTACAAACTAGGACGAATTTGAGTGGAAATATTAACTGAAAAAAATTATAACTTTTTTTTTATTGTTAACTTGGTTGGTATTAATGGAGTGACAGCATGTGCATGTGTGTATATGTCTTTAAGAGTCAGACAGTTTGTTATTGGACGTCAGAGCTCCAATAATATGCAGGACTGTACAAAGAGATCCACTCCCTCCCCCATCGCAGGGAATCGCACAATGCACAAAGCCAGTACAGACTGTGATGCGCTCCTCCTCTTAGAAATAAAAATGGATTACAATAAACGTCTGGAGCGAAATCGAGAAGTCAAGCTACGTTTTTCTTGGATTTTACATTTTCCATTGATGTGGTGATTCGTCTAGATTTTCTTCCACAATGGCAAAAAGGACGTGGTTTGTAGGCTGGAGGTGCCTTTTATTCTGGTTGTTTCTCTTTCTTCTTTTGTGGATTAACGCACAAGGCCAGACTCGCTATTCCGTTCCCGAGGAACTGAACGTCGGCTCCGTTGTCGGAAATATCGCTAAAGATCTAGGCTTGAAAATATCCGAGCTTTATGATCGTAAATTGCGAATAGCCTCCGAATCAGGTAAGCAGTATTTCAGTGTGAATTTAGGAAAAGGTGAGCTGGTGGTTGATGAAAGGATCGACAGAGAGAGTCTTTGTGGACAGAACGCAAACTGTCTGCTGCCGGTTCAAGTCATAATCGAGGATCCTCTCCAGCTTTACAGAATAGATGTTGAAATAGAGGATATAAACGACAATTATCCTCATTTTCAGTCAACCGAGCGCTCGCTAAAAATCGCGGAGTCCACCGTGATTGGAATGCGCTTCCCCCTGGAAAGTGCACAAGACCCAGATGTAGGAAGTAATTCTTTAAAATCGTACACGCTGAGCAAAGATGAATGCTTCAGCTTAAAATTCAAGGATCTTGGTGATGGGCGTAAAGTGCCCGAGTTGGTTTTGGAGAAATCCCTTGACCGTGAGAAGAAAGCATTACATCAGCTGATGCTTACTGCACTGGATGGTGGAAATCCGGTCAAATCAGGCACTTCTCAGATAAATATCACTGTCCTTGATAACAATGACAACAATCCCGTATTTAACAATGCGGTTTATAAAGTAAGCATTAATGAAAACTCCAGTCGGGGGACGTCAGTGTTAAAAGTTGACGCTACAGATTTGGACGAGGGCACAAATGGTGAAATACAGTACTCGTTTGGAGAGCACACACCCGACGCAGTGCGCTCATTGTTTCACATTGATCCACAGACGGGCGAAATCATTTTGAACGGGCAGCTGGATTTCGAAAGCACTCCGACGTTCAATATCGAAGTCAGTGCCACAGATAAAGGGGTCCCTGAAATGGAAGGGCACTGCAATGTTCATATCGATGTTTTAGACGTGAATGACAACCCACCTCAAATCGTGCTCACGTCCAAACCGAGCCCAGTGCGCGAAGACGCACCGAGTGGCACCGTTGTAGCGTTAATAAGCGCTCGCGACTTTGACTCTGGCGTTAATGGGAAAGTCATTTTACACACCCAACCCGATGTTCCTTTTGTACTGAAATCGACTTTCTCCAATGATTATTCTTTATTGACGAATGGAATTTTAGATCGGGAAATGTTCCCGGATTATAGCGTACAAATCACCGCGTTTGATTCAGGTTCTCCTTCGTTGAGTAGCAAAAAAATTATTTCCGTTCAAATCCTTGATGTTAATGATAATCCACCAAATTTTCCTGATAACTCGTATAAGGCATACGTCAAAGAGAATAACAACCCAGGTTCGATTGTTTGTTCTGTGTCAGCTTCAGACCTTGATGTCGGAGAAAATGCCAAAATATCTTATTCTATAATTGACTCCAAAGTCCAGGACATGCCCCTGTCGTCTTATTTCTACATTAACTCAGACAACGGGAGCATTTTTAGCATGCACTCATTTGATTATGAGAAGGTGAAAGTATTTCAGTTCCAAGTCCAGGCGAAAGATCACGGCTCTCCGTCTCTGAGCAGCAACTCCACCGTTCATGTTTTTATTGTGGACCAGAACGACAACGCCCCCGCTGTCATTTACCCCTCCGCACTCATGGGCTCCGTGTCTCATCAGAGGATACCCCGCTCCGCTAAAGCAGGACACATCGTTACTAAAGTCACAGCAGTGGACGCTGACTCGGGCCATAACGCCTGGATTTCCTATTGGTTAGCGGAGGCCACGGACGCGTCTCTGTTCACTGTCACTTTACATACAGGAGAGGTGAGGACTAAGCGCTCTGTTTCAGAGCAGGATGACTCCTCTCAGAGACTGCTCATAGAGATAAAGGACAACGGAGAACCGCTGCAGTCCACCACAGTCACTGTGGATATACTGATAGAGGACGGCTTCCATGAACCAATCGCAGACTTTAGACATAAAAACACAGAACCTGAGAGGAAAAATAGCAAAATCACATTATATCTCATAATTTCTCTTGCCTCCGTGTCATTGTTGTGTTTGGTGACATTTTTGGTCTTGTTGGTAAAATGCGCTCGAAGCAGTAGAGGCAGCTCGAGTTGTTGTATCAGACGGAGCGATTGTGAATATAAAAACCCCAACAGAAACCTGCAGATCCAGCTCAACACTGACGGACCCATTAAGTATGTGGAGGTGCTGGGAGGAGACATGATGTCTCAGAGTCAATCCTTCGGCTCCTATCTCTCTCCAATGTCCGAATTCAGTGATTTCACCCTCGTTAAGCCCAGCAGCACCACAGACTTTACAAACACTCTGAGCGTGCTCGATGCGTCTTTACCGGACAGCACGTGGACGTTTGAGTGTCAGCAGGTGAGAAAAAACATGCGGTTTGCTTTAAATCTATTTCATTTACTTGCTTGTGGTGTAACAGCGGTGTGTGTGTGTGTGTGTGTGTGTGTGTGTGTGTGTGTGTGTGTGTGAGAGAGAGAGAGAGAGATTCAGTGTTTCAGAACCACTGAGATTAACAGCTCCTTTCGTTTTGACTTTTTTTAAATTAACGAAATAATTGTTGATGTCTGAACTTATTACATCACGAAGACTATGTTGTCTGTAGTGCCAATTTGTCCCTCAATTGTTATACCTCTAATAAAACAGCGACTTAATTAGGCATATACTGTAATTAAATTGTTGTATATACAGAACTTGCTGAAAAAAATAATTGCATTGTTATTATTATTATTATTATTATTATTATTATTATTATTATTATTATTATTATTATTATTATTATTATTATTATATTGTTGACAAACTATATTTTATTATCATGGGAATGATGTAAGAGATGTGAATCAGATCACTCTTCAATAGTGAGGTGAGACCCTGGGAATGGAAAATACGTCTTACTTGACCTTATGGCGTGTGTCTGACGTGGCATGTCTGTGTGTGTTGGGGGTGGTGGGGGGCGGTTTTTCTGGCAGGGGTCGTGTGGGTTGGGGGTGTTAGGGAATGTGGGGGGACTGGAAGATGTTCCTCTGTAGTACCCCTCTTTGTCCCGGAATGGAGACAAAAGTCACTTTCCTCCAATAGGAAGTCGAGTTCTTTGTATAGCAACACAACCCCCACCTGCTAGTCACTCTGAAGAACCGAAGTACCGCTTTCACAAATTGAAAGTTGACCATGATGCGCTTTTAGATGTGCAGTCAGATTTTGTTTGAAATGTGGAATAACTAAATGCATAACTATTTATTCATTCATTCATTCATTCATTCATTCATTCATTCATTCATTCATTCATTTATTTATTTATCGCAATAATGTCTTGTACAACCAGGACTACATCTATTTTTAAAGTGATTGTGTATTTATAGTGTTAAAGGACCGGTGATGGATTTCAGAGTGTTGCGCAGAAGGACATCTATGCGTGTTGGGATTTGGATAGCTCTGCATCTGATTTTTGACATCGAAGCTTCAGAACTGCTTTATTCTGTGCCTGAAGAGTCCAAACCCGGGACTGTAGTTGGACACATGTCTAAGGACTTGAGCATAGACGTTCAGGCGATAATCCACAGGGAGCTGCGCGTCGCATCGGAATCTAACGTTAAATATTTTGATGTAGATCCAACAAGTGGCGATTTAGTCATCAGACAGGAATTGGACAGAGAGCGCATATGCGGATCAAGCTCATCGTGTCACATCCGCGCTCAGATTTTACTCCAGAAACCGTTAGAAGTGCATCACGTTACAGTCGAAGTCGTGGACGTGAACGACAATGCGCCTGTTTTCCAAACAAAGACGTCTCTCTGGAGATTTCCGAAGCAGCCCCACCGGGAACCGGTTTCCGTTTAGAGAGCGCGCGAGATGCCGACGTGGGGATCAATTCCCTGCGCGCTTACGTCCTCAGCCCAAATTACCATTTTATTTTACGAGTAGAAACAAAAAGTGACGGCACTAAACTTCCAGAGTTGGTGTTGAACGAACCACTAGACAGAGAAAAATACAACGCGTTCCGTCTGAACCTGACTGCAGTGGATGGCGGAAAGCCGGAAAAACTCGGAACTACTCTTCTTTTTGTGAACATTCTTGACATCAATGACAACGAGTTTGATCAACCACTGAAAAGGGTAACTCTTTTAGAAAACTCTCCTGATGGGACCTTAGTAACATCACTCACAGCTTTCGATGCTGATCATGGGCTGAATGGAGAAATCGACTATTCCTTTCATAAATACACTTCTAATCACGTTCTGCAACTTTTCTCTGTAGATCCTGACAGTGGAGAGATCAGAGTGACCTGTGTAGTAGACCGTGAGCAAGCACACATGTATGACTTCACAGTTCAGCCCAGAGATAGAGGCAGTCCTGCCATGGAGGGTTCCTGTAACATTAAAGTTGAGATCATTGATGTTAATGACCACACTCCAGTTATTAGCATTAATTCTGTCTCACATGTACTGAGTGAAGATGTCAGCTCAGGCACTGTAATCGCCATCCTCAGCATAAAGGATGGAGATGCTGGGGAAAATGGCGACGTAATTGTTCAGATCCCATCTGGGTTGCCTTTTAAGATCGGTTCTTCTTATGAAGGCCATTACACCCTAATGACTGAAGGACATCTGGACAGGGAAACCATGGCTGAATATACAATCACAGTGACAGCGAGTGATTCTGGCTCCCCACCCCGTTCCTCACAGGAATCCTTTGTGCTCCGTCTTTCAGATGTTAATGACAATGCACCGGCCTTTTCACAGCCATACTACTCTGTGGATATTCCTGAGAACAATGCTCCAAATGCTCTGATTTTGGCCGTGTCTGCAATCGACCCAGATGTGGGCGAGAACTCCACTCTGTCCTTCTTCATTGTGCATGGTGATATCTATGGCTCTGTTGTGTCCTCGTACTTGTACATAAACCCTGAAACAGATATGAACAGATAAACATGTTTCAGATTGTGGTGCAGATTTGTGATCATGGTTCACCAACTCAGAGTTCTAATGTCACAGTGCATGTGTTTATCCTTGATCAGAATGACCATGTTCCGAAGCTTCTATACCCTCCACTTCCTCCTGATGGCACACTGCATTTTTTTGTGCCCATCTCTGCTGACCCTGGCTATCTAATTAATCGGATATCATGCATGGATAGAGACAGCGGACACAATGCCTGGCTGTTCTGCAGTCTGGCTGGTCCAGATGCAGTACTATTTCACATCAGTGCCCATACAGGAGAGCTGAGAGTAGTTGGAAAACTAGTGCAAGAGGAACGGAAGAGCATATTGAGCATCACTGTGTTAGTCCAGGACAATGGAAAAACAGTACTCTCTAGCACCGTTGCTGTTAACATCACTCTGGCTGAGGAAACAACAGAATCAGAAAAACAAATCACTCAGCAGATTTAGCATTGTACCTCATAATTTCTTTATCCTGCATCCTATCAGTCTCTCTCTTCACTACATTTTATACTTATCTGCCTGAAATGGCTGAACCGTCACGGTCATCTGACCTCCGTCATGCACAGACTGGGATTTAAGCACCAACACAAGGACCTCCACCTGCAGCTTAACTCCAATGCCCCTGTTAGGTATCTAGAGGTTGTGGGAGCCTCTCAGAACCCTCATAAACCTGTGTACACACCCTGCTTCTCTACCATCTCTAGCCGGAGTGACTTCGTGTTTGTTCAGACGCCACATGGTGCCATAAGCACAAGCCTGTCACGGAGATTGTTTGGTAGCTCACTCTTGAAGGTGAGGATTCTGTACATACACCATCTAAACATCAGGAAAAAGAAATGTGAAGCATGGTGGAGAATATAAATGAGGAAGCGGTTGGTTTTTTGGTGTGTGAGGACAAAATCATGGGGGGTGTAAATATTCAGCGCGTGGCCTCATGGAGGATAGCACCACGAGAATTCTTAGTGTTAGACTCTGATTTCTCACATGTTGCCACAGCAGGGGAGAATTCATTTATAAATGTGGAAAAATGTCAAATGTATGTGTGGATTAATAGTTATACAAGATTTCAGGATTGTTGACTATAGTCATGATATTCCTATTAGCCACTGGTGCTGTCATTCTGGTTCATGTTGTGATTAGATCATTCAAACAAACTTGATGGCCAATCTATAAGGAAAAAAGCTTTACAGCATGTGAATATATAAGTAAATTTCAGGAAGCTAGATTTAAAGAAAATTTAAAAACTAAAGATAGTTAAAGTCTTTTACTTGTCATTTGGACAGTTGACAAAATCTGCACTTTGAAATTCTTGTGACAGCTCCACTAACAAATACTGGACATATATTAAAATATAACATCTACTTAACAAAATACACAAATGCAAATACAAAATATACACAGGGGGAAAAAATTCAGTAGACAAGAATACACAAAATATACATAAATATGGGTGGGTAGTGTACATACTGAGTGTGCAAATTAGTGTTCAACTGACCGGTTAGTGACCATTTCTGAGATTATTCCAATAATTATATAACAGACTGTCTGATAACAAGCCTTCTCCATGTCTGATTAAATGATGAAGATTCTCTAATGGCAAACCTGCAATAAAATAAAAAAATTCTACATTCTGCTTTCAGCATCAGTTGGCCTAACCATCAGAAAACATACTCACACAAACACAAACTTTCTTCAAGGCTTCAAAGCTTGATGGGTTTTTTTTCTGTTCATTAGCATTTTCCTAGACAAAATACTATTGTATTTATAGCTGAACTGTGAGTTTGTCACCTTTCTATTGGTGGATTTTAGATGAGCATGGTAGTTGCTAGACCTTTGTTGTTGGCTCTCTATGGTCTAAGTGACACTAAATTGGTCAGCATGTTACATAATTCATTCAACAACCTCAACTCATGGCCAAATAAATATTTTATGACAAGCAAGTCTTACCTACAAAAGCAAATTTGGATGAGCATTATCCAAACAGTAGGGCTATTTTGTGTTTAGGCTCTGTCAGCTGTGATTGTGTGTGTGTGTGTGTGTGTGTGTGTGGAGGGGGGGTGGTGGTGATTGTGGGTAGGGTGGTTGATTGCCAAATGACCCAGTTACTGTAATCGTATCCAATGTTTAGAGGATCAGTGAGATATTACACATGCTACATGTGATCCTCTTCAAATGAGGATGAGCATATTACGCATAAAAAAAGCAAATATCCCAATAATATCTGCAATATTCCAAAATTAGCCATCACGATGCTTCTAAATGTATTCATCAAAGCAATTATTTTTAAATGAGAAGTCAATGACATCATTCTGATGGCAAGCACTGAGTAACTCTTATACTGTTGAGAATGATACAGTACGATGTGTGTTCCTATATCATAGACGCACTCGTGTTTCAGAGACATGATGGGTATTTCAATTATTCACACGTTCAATCCTGTAGACTGGCTGTCTCATCTCGCTAGGCATCATCTCTGTCCATTTCCTGTCCTTCACTCTACTTGCAGGTTTGCAACTAACTGTATTATGTCTTAACTAATTCAATTTCCTGTTTCAGAAACCTCAGTCCTTTATAACAACATTACAGAAGAGGGAACTGGGTGTCAGTATTTCAAACTCTAAAAGCAAATATAAACCTGAATGTTTTTCTCTTTTTTTTTCCACCCAAAAGCCACCAAACAATGACTGGCGCTTACCTCCAAATCAGAGGCCTGGACCTAGTGGGTAAGTAGATTATTGGATTTATCAGTACTTCATATCGTATAAGAGGTTAAAGAGTGATCACAGGATAGTTACTGATTAGCTTGGTGAAACATCTAAGTACAACATCAACAATATACCTAGTAAATATTTCAAGTAGAGGATTCTTTACCAAATCTAAAGAGTACTGGGATCACATTATACCTAGCTCAAGACTTAGCATGGCAGTGATTAATAATTGGGGGTCAAGATTTTGATGGCACTCCTAGAATAAAAGGTTCCTCAACAGTACCTTCTATGGTGAATGGTTCTGTCAATCTAAAATAGTTTCACATGGAATAGTTCTACATATATTTTCTCCCAAACCAAAGAAGGGTTCTTTGATTAACCTGGGTGAGCAGCACGGCAAAAAATTTGTACTCTCACGCCTGAAACTCCTGCTTCACTGCTGCTAGCTTCCAGTGTTATCGCTTAGCGGTGCAAAGATTAGAGAGATTATATAAAGAGATGCAAAGTTTTGCCATCATTCCACACAAAAGACATCAACTTTACACACAGCCGAAATCGATGTGTGTTTTCCGGCCACTTTTTGATTGACAGGATATATACAGCCCTGAACATTGGATGTTTTTAAACTATCGCCATTATGGTCCATAGCGTCAAAATAGCCTTTGCTCGGTCCATCACGTCAGTGCATCTCTACTAAATATGCACAGTTAGCATCTGCCTTGGTTTGTGGGTGGAAAATGTGTGTCCTGCAAAAAACATCCAAAAACAGAATAATTGTTTTGTCATGACCCTCAGTCAGTATACCTGATTTGAAGACAGCAGTGTCTGTTAAAACTCTTAAGAGGTTGGATTCAAAAGAGGTTGGAGGCAGATTTGTAACCAATAAATGTCTTGTTGCTATGAATCAAATATATTGGTCTTCTTCATAATGTCCCTACAGCGGTATGCAAACTTTTGCTGTATACAGTCCCCTCTGAAAGTATTGGAACATCAATGCTAATTCTCTCTCTTTTTTGCTATACACTGAAGACATTTTGGGTTGAGTTAAAAAAAAAGAATAATAGACAATGGATCCAGAATTTCAGCTTTCCATTTTCATAGTGATCAGAATTATTGGAACATGTGACTGACGGTTGTTTCTTGCTACCCAGGTGTACCCTGTTAGATTGATAGATTAAACAATTAATAGCTCTGAATGTGTACTCTTGGTTTGAGTCCTGGATTTTGTCTGTGAGAATACTGCATTTGCTGTAAAAAGAATAAATCAACATGAAGACCAGACAGCTGTCTATAGGAAAAAAAAGTCATTTTTGGAAACAGAGAAAAAATGGAAAATTGGTCAGAGCCATTGCACAAAGCGTTGAACATGGCCAATTTGGAATGTCCTGAAAAGTAAGCACTGGTGGACTAGCAACCAGAGATGGAACAGGTTGGTCAAGGGAAACAACAGCAGTTTATGATAGAAACATTGTGAGAAGTGTGAAGAAAAACCCCAAAATAACAGTCCAGTGACTACACCACCAATTTCCACAGTGTAGGGGTGAAGGTATCAAAATCCACCGTTTGAAGAAGCACCGCTGAGCAGAAATATAGAGGACATACCACAAGATGCAAACCACTCATCAGCAAGAATCAAAGGCCAGATTGGAATTTTAACAGAAATACAGAAAAAGAGCCACAAAAGTTCTGGAACCAAGATTAACCTCTACCAGAAACATTCAGTCTACAGAAACATTCTGTCTCCCAATTTACATAGAAATGCATCCTGTCTAATTGGGAGGAACTTGATCATGCAACAAGACAATGATCCAAAACACACTGCTAACTCAACAAAAGGACTTCATCAGGGACTTGAAAAGTAGAAGGTTTTAATCTGGCAAATCAATCACCAAACCTTAACTCAACTGAGCATGCATTTCACCTCCTGATTTTTACGGTTTCCCTTTAAGCGGCGCCGAGGAGAGTATGAGCTTTGCGTGGACGAGAGCAAGGATGTAGCAAGCAACTGCTTTTGTATGTTGACAATGCGTGACATTGTGGGCACATGGACAGTGCTTTTGTTATGTTTCTGTTATGTCTCCTCCCTGCTCTGTCATTGGCTGTTGTTTATAGCGTGTGTCTAGATTGCTGCATCGGCCGTCAGCAATCACCACTCTGATTGTACTTGTATATATGCACGGCACACTCCCAGCACCGCAGAGAATATTAGAATAGAATAGATAAGATAAGATAAGATACAAACATTAGATTAAATTAGATTCCACACGATTAGATTAGATTCCACACGATAGTCATAGTCTTAGTTATTCTCTTGTCCTTGTTATATGTTTAGAATAGAGCATTTAGTCCATGCTGGTTTCTCGCTATAGTTTATGTTTCTTGTTTTGTATATCGACCCTGTATTCCGTGGGAATGCGACCTTGATTCAATGCTTTGCCCGTGTATGCCTGTTTGCCGCATTGCTTGACCTTTGCATGCTTGTGGATTATGTTTCGGGATTACGTATTTTGGGTTTACCTGCCTGTGTGTGTCTCATCAAATAAACTGTTTAACTGCAATTGCATCCGAGACATGACACTGATGATGGGAGACTGAAGGGAGAACAACCCCCAGAACAAGCAACAACTGAAAGAAGATACAGTTAAAAACCTGTAAAAGCCTCACAAAAGAAGAATGCAACAGTTTTGTAATGTCAATTGGGTCACTGGCTTGATGCAATTATTGGATGCAGAGGGAATGCATATAATGCATAATATATTTGGAATGCAACCAAATTATTATGTTATCAACTTTAATTTACTTTAAGAATATCTGTTACAATAATTTGGTGGTCTGCCACCAAAGGTGCACATGTTCTAAGTTGTTTAACACGTCTAGATGTAAATACTAGGAAATGAAAGCTAAAAATTCTGATCCATTGTCATTTTTTGATTTCAAACCCAAATGTCTTACATAAGTATAAATACTTAATTAACTGAATTAGATGAATGATTCTGACACAACTAACACTTTCCTTGCTAAAACACACCCTGTTCAATGCTGCATGTGTAATTATTCACCCGATTGGACAGTAGTCAATTGCTTGGTGCCATGCACACACACTTTTGTTCACCCCTATAGGCAATCTACCATAGCCATTTTGCCTACCTGCGTATTATGGACAGTGGGAAACCAGGTAACCTGGAGGAGCACCACATGGGCATAGGGAGAACATGCACAAAACCTACACAGACAGGAATCCAAGCTCCAGGCTTGAACCAACAACCTTGGAGCTGTGAGAGGGTGGCCGTGTTACCTAATGCATCACCTTGCCTCCCATGTGTTCTTACATAATTATTGGTTTTGTGTATGTACATCCCTTTGCTCTAAAGCACATGGTCCAGTGCTGGTATTGATAACTTAATAGACAGACACCTAAAGGTCTTGATGGAAAACTGATGGATATTGGTCCCTAGCGGCTTGCCCTACAACATACTTAATATGTTAACCTCTGTACCACAAGGGGCACTGCTGCTTAGGCACTCCTGTATCTAGATACTAAAATTGCAGTAATGATTCTGCCTATTGCCTGCATTGTCTTCTGTTTTTAAAAGATAGTTGGGAATTGACATCAGCAGTTTCCTTTGAGATGACGAGTCCCTTCCTGTTAAGAAACTTAACACAGCTGGTCTCTTCTTTTTAAACTAGATACAGTCATGAATGCAAACAGGAACCAATAATATTATGTGTAAATCATGTGTTTTGAATGAACTCCACGGCTAGATTTCTTCATCACTTAGTAAAACCGGTTACCCAGCCCCTGATTCGTATCTATTGAAACCAAAACTGTAAGAGAGAGAGAAAAAAAAAAAAGAGAGAGAGATGTGTGTTTGGGTTTGGGAAGTTGACACCGTGAACTGCACAGTGTGCTGGGTTTGTGCCATTGTCTCGGCAGAAGCTGAGGCAGTTAGAAATTAGGTCATAAAGACGGAGCCATTAGCTCATTTCCTAGTCATGTCCAACCAACCGGCTCTTCCAAGTGCAAAACACTTCTAACCAAAATGGCGCTATCACTGAAACTACATTATGTTCTGGTTACAGATAAGTGTTGAGTTGGTGTAATGTAGCGGAATGGATGAGTATGTGGAGGAAGTATGAAAGGTCTTCAGAGTAATGTCCTGAAAACTGTACCTAATGCTTTTGATGAAAAATTGTGACAGTAGTTTATCCAAGAGCTCAACGTTTGCATTTCAAGCCGAGTGTTAGAAACATAGTGTTTACAGAGAAGTCACAGGTTTTGGTAGTGACCTGACCATGGTAACTCTAGCATTTTGTCATAGCCCATGGTCATCTGGTTTTCATCCTACATTAGTGTAATTGTGGTATCTTAGCTTTAGCACCCATACCAGCTGCCTCTTTAACTGCAAAGATGCTTGGCATTCCATGTACATGAGTATGCCATGCCCTCCTGCCCTCACACTCTCTCACACACACACACACACACACACACACACACACACACAGGGAATCTGAAACTTCATGCATATATGGAATAGTTCATGTAAACATTTGTAGCTTAATACTGTAGTGTATGGCAAAATGTGTGCATGAAACACTAGAAATGATTCCGAGGTGGGAAGTGACAATGTGCATTAATTTTCGAATACGGTACAGTTTTTTAAGTATTTGTATTAAACATTTTACTCACTACTTTTCAAAAACAGATCTACAGCACACATTTTTAGAAACCATATGCTGGCATTTTATGCAAGATTCAGAATGTCTACATCTTACTAGAAATTGGTTGTACATATATGACAGCCCTTCCAGGATTTTGTGATTTTGAAAAATATAAACATTTTGACTTGATTTGACTTCTTCACAAGCTCTACCTCAAATCTCAAGAAACACTAAAGTGACTTAATATTTATCAATACATACAGTATATTCATTTGTTGTGAGCTTACATTTTGTATTTATCTAGCTAATTTGTATATGTGAAATAGCTATTAGCATTATTAGCATATTAAAATTAGCATATTATTGTTTTATCAGTTATCACGATAGCTAACCATTGAGACATTAGGGATTTAGCTAATATATTTCGCTAGATAACTATTTGTTAGCTAGCTTTAGTTGATGTTTGCCCCAATGTTTTGCCCAAAGGTGACTAATTTTTGTATCAGTAACTCATATTAACATGTTATAATGTGTTATAAGGTGTTTCTTACTTTAAGCTTAAAAGTTTGTACTTTACATACAGGTATTTATTTAGATGAGTACTGGCACTCTTGTTGAGTGGATAAGTTTCCCCATTTTGGCCCAGTAAGGCATGTACATGTGTTTGTCCACAGTAACACACCGCTCACAGATAATAGCTGCATTGTTGTGTTGTGAGTGTTTATGTTCCCCTGAGGCTCTGTTTCCCCTGAACGTCCGTCTGTCAGTCATCTCTCTCTGCAGCCTTCTGGCCTTCTCAGCCCCATCAGCACATCTTTACCATGTGGAGAACAGACAGATCGCTGAGCCCAGCTGATCCAGAGTAGCAGAAGCCAAAATTAAAAAGACAGAAAGAGAAGAGAATGACACAGAGGTTGAGGAGGGGGTATGGAAAAAAAAAAGAAGAAGATAGGTTGTGACGAATGGGAGAGGTAGAAACAGGAGGAAAGCTGGAAGACCGCACAGGGTTGAGTTGCAGAATCAGACATGCTCTGCCCATGACAAGGATGCATGTCATTCATGGCTGGCTTTGTCTCTCAGAGCTTGGATGAAGTTGGGGGCTGAGATGTTGGGCGGCAGGGATCTTGGCGGAAGGGGGACTGTAATTTGAGTGACCCCGTCTAAAATTGAAAGCAGTTGTGAATCCTCTGGAGGGCAAAGCATTCGGCAATCCAGACTCCACTAGCAGTTCCCACGCACACCGACCGACCTCCCCTTCCCACTTTCCTGACTACTTGTCCTTTTTTTTCTGTTCCACCATCAAGAGTCTACAGTACTTGCCTATAAATGGGAAGTCTGGTGGCATTTTGGAGGGACAGTCTGCACTGAAAAAGGCAATAAAGTAAAGACGGCCACAGGGTCACAGTATACATGCTTATTAAAAGCAATTTCAAACGCTAGAAAATACCATGAAGTGGAAAAATAGTTCAGATAACAGGAGAATGTTATGTGGCTAGACTAAGTTCTCCATTTTGTACTGCTTTCCATCGTACTCTCCATAAGTATTATATAAACAAACTGCTTTTTTTTTATCTCAGAGACAAATGCTTTTTCATGAGTCAAGATTAACATTTTAGAGCTTATATTCCTAGTGAAAGAAGTATGACTACAGATTAAATCTGATTAGAAATATATAAAATAAAGGATCATGATTTGCTCTTGGGATGAGTTGGCACCCTGCCCAGGGGGTGTCCCCATTGCACGCCCTGAATTCTGGGATAGGCTCCATATATCAAAACAATCAGGCTTTGTGACAAATTTAGTTAGACACAATTCTTCCAGATAATATTGCTGATAGGTAAAAATCTTGTTGTCACGTCATCCGAAAAATCTGACTCCATTTCCATCAGCCACTGCACTACACCACATGACCACATGCCACCACATGCACCTGATTCACGCTTTTGTTAATGAGCACCGGTGTATATATAGTCTGTTTGCACCTCTCTTTGTCTTTCGCTATCGTGAGACTCGTATGTTTATGTCAGTGTCCTGGCCTCATGCCACAGAGTTTTTGCCAAGTTGTCTTTGTTTCAAGGTTGGTTTGTTTGTTATTAAATGTTTAAATTCGAGCTTCGCTTCCTCATTCTCCAGACGTTACACTTGTCCTGGAACTTGATTGGAGTATTTTAAGTTAGAAAAATGGATGAATACATAATGTACAGGATAACTTTGTAAAATCTTGTTAAAAAAAAAGAGTATAATCAACTGATTAAAATAAAAATTAAATGACCTGTGAAATTAACTATATGCTAAATGTGCTTCAGACCACAGATAATGTTCTTGGCAAATCTAAAGTTGTCAGCCCAGGATGTCAGCCAGGTGAATTTGTGGGTGGTAACCTTTAGGTAAGTCAAGCATGTGTGTGGCAAACTTTATGAGCAATCAGTTGTATTTATGACATAGAAAGGATTCTGGGATATTGCCGCTTTTTAAATGAACAAATCTTTGTTGATGGGCGTGGCATAGTTGATGTCAGATATGAGGTCGTGGAGTTTTTTCAGTAGTCATTCTCTTTTTTTTCCTTTCTTATTCTCCTACCCTCGCTCCATTCCCCTCCTCTCCCTGCCTCCCCACTCACCCGTAAAAAAAAAAAAAATAATGCCCCATTGTGTAGCAAGATAGAATCAGAAGGAAAGAATGTTTGGTGCTGATTCAAAAATGTAAATAGCATTTGGAAACGGTTGGGAAAAAGAAGTCATACGCCAACTGAGCAAAAGAATAGAGCCGTGTTCACTCATTTTCATCCCTAAGTGGGCTGTGAATTAAGATTTGTAACATAACAGCAAGCTTGAGATCAGATAAGCACAATTATCAACTGTTCTACATTCAGCATATCATGACATGAGATTTGTGCAGCTCTGGGGGTGGAAGGTGCTCTGTAATTTAGCAGCACTGATTATAAGTTCTTGGCAAGCTTTCCCTACACATACCTGTGACTAGGTGGCTATGCGTGTTTTTGTTGTTGTTTTTTACATACATTTTTTTTATTGCTGTCTTAACTTTAGAGCAAAGTACTATGGTGTAAAAATAGTAACACACAGTGCCAAAAACAAAACACTCATCAGGACAGTTTTTATTTAATTTGAAGCCTTGTGCAACCGTAGCAAACATACCACATGGCACTAATAGTCCCAGATGGAATTAGCTTTTTTGGGTTTAATTGTTTCAACACTTATTACCATATGTTTGGGTGATTGTGGTTCAACTGGGCCGAATCGGTAAGACTTCGCTATTGGTCACAACCAAATAAGTAATTTTCCTTAAAAAATATTTTAGATATCACAGTGATCCATAACATATATGTTTAATTTATTTACACAGAGTTAACACTGTTGGCCTGAATGTACTTAAAAGCAAGCAACTTTAACATTGGCTACAAATTGTATAACATCCATCACAGAAAAGATTACCTTTAACAAAGACTCTTCTGTGGGATTTTAGAGATGAGACATATTACCTAGGAAGAAAGATGGTGAGATTAGGTACTCTCACCTAGTCTTTGTGTCTTCCAGGAAGGGGGTGATAAAGACTCAGAGAATGTCAGATTTGTTTTTACACGGTCTTGGACCCCTGCTGTGTTTGATTAGTGGTTACAGAATTAACAAGCTGAACTATAAATGTGTGTGTGTGTGTGTGTGGGAAAAAGAGAGAGAGAGAGAGAGAGAGAGAGAGAGAGAGAGAGAATGCAAGCAAAAAGGAAGAGTTTAGAAGCAATATGTTATCAATTATGATGTTTGACCTTTCTTGCAATACAAAGTTGAAGTGAGAAAAGCAAAAGGAAAAGAGAAAGCAAGAATGTGCACGCTACAAGTTTGAGAACAATGGTCCAAGAGATAAGTAAAAATGGGATCCTTATGCCTGCTACACTCAACAAACAACAAATGATGAAAAACAAAGGTTTATTCTATGAACTCCATCTAGTATCTATTAAGTCTTCTACTGACATACAGTATCATTACTTCTCCTACTCCAGCACCTGTCTAATGTATGCTATATCATATGGAGAATCTCAAACATGTCTACTAATAAGATTTCATTTGCTAATCAGTTTAACTTTTCTTTTAGTTAAATAAACATAGTGGATCTCTAAACTGGGAATACATTGACTTCTGTTGTGTCTTTATGGTGGATATGGATATAGCTGTTGATCAGCAACCTCTCAAAGAAATGGAGAATTAACTCTAATATCCATTCTGAGAAAAAAGTAGCTTTCAAATGTCCACTGACAGATGAAAAACAGAAGAATTACATTCTCTAATCTGATTGCATTCTCACAATTATTAGAGGGGCCATTACATGATTTTTAAAGTTTTCCTTCTGTTTGGGAGTGCAATATATCTGTTTATGCATGTATAAGCTCTGAATAGTCCCAAAAAATCATATTTTCCCCAAAGGGATTTATTCTGTCTAGAAAAACATTGCTCCAAAACCTGACCTAAACGCGATAGTTCACGTGTCCAGAGTTACTTTCCAGTATAATCCCACCCAAAGACAGCCATGAAAAAAGATGGATAGGCTTCAGTGAATTCAGTCGAGGCTTCAGTGAATTCATGTCACAGAGACACTGTATGTTTTCGAGCAGCAAAATCTCTTAGTTTAGCTCTTCCAAAAACTGAGAAAATTAGGAATCAGTGGTTACTTTTTATTTATAAAGCTGTTCCTGACAAAGGCTACCCTTTAGAAGTGGAGCCATTCCCACTTTGCTTGGACAATATTGCAGTTCTACATCAGAACCTGTAAGTGTGTTTGATAATTTTTTGAAGCATCTGTTATTCTTTATACAAAATAATAATATATTCTATGGTATATAGACCTCTGCTTATGTGCTAGCTAAAGTTTGCTATGTTGCTTCAGTTTTTTAAATGTTTGTTTGTATGTTGGTGGTCTGACAGACATGTTGATTGTAGCTGCTTTGTGATTGTATCTTGAAATGGTTTATATTAATCGAATCAGAAGAATTTTAGCTTTCCACAGATATATTGCATGAGTACCTATGTACACACAGAAGCTAGTGTACAGCATAGTTAGTCCGCGCCGGAGTCGAAATTTACATCGTATCTGAAAGGTAAGGGAAACATTCTGCTCAAGGCGGTTTACAAAGTTGGTTCCACTTTAACATCGGCATTTTCTGAATCTGACTCGGCTCAAACAGATAGAAGAAAACCCAGAACATGTTGCTTAGTAGCTTAGAATTGCTTTAGAAGCTTTGGAGGCCAAAGCTAGTTGAAGGGCATTACATTTCTGACACACACAAGGCTTTTGGCTAATCAAGTAATGCAACGGGTCAGTTGGCATAATCAAAGCACTCTGTGCTTATCGGAAGGAGGGGCTTGGACAAACTCAGAGCACGAAAGCACCCTGGGAATAGAGGTACTGTAATAATGTAACATTATTAGACAAATTATGGACATTAAAGCATGTTAACCTATTTTATTACACCTAATAAACAAAATAATTAATCTTTAAAAATGTTTAAAAATCATGATATGACCCCTTCAAAAATGAGATTGGTTGATTGTATTTGAACCATGATGTCTGAGATTTGTCACATGTATAGTTGCAATCAAAATTACTCAACCCCTCATTGCAAAATCAGGGTTTATTGTAAAATGTACAGACTTGTAGCTGTTATCAATAAACAAATCAAGCAAAAGCAATTAAAATAGTTAAACACAACGAATGCTTCAAGTGGTTTCCCCAAACTGAAATACAAACAAAAAAAATGCAACTTATAATGATTTCTCCAGTCTCAAAATTATTCAACCCCTGAATAGAATCCTCATGACAGCACAAATATGCAAAACAGGTGTTGCTTCAAGCACACCCGATGCGCAAATCAAGTGCTTCATTAAATTGCACCAGGCATGCGTGAGCTGGAACACATGAAATACCTGAACTGGCTAGAGGCATAAAATACATGGATGGGGGGGCGAAAAAAGGAAGCTAACAATGGCTGCATCCAGCTTTCTGAAAAGGCAGGTTATGAAAACCCCTTGGTTACTGCAAAAGACCTGCAGCAATACTTGGTGGCAACATTCACTGAGGTTTCAATTAGCACAGTAAGGCACGGACTAAACACAGAAGATTTCCATGGAAGAAAACCTCAAGAAGTACAATCCACTACTGACACAAAAGCACAAGAAAATCGGCTAAAATCCACAGAAATTTTGATTCTGTTCTGTGGAATGATGAAACAAAACTGGAACATTTCGCATGATGGATCAGTGGTATGTCTGGAGGAAGAAGAATGAAGAAAGAACACTCTGTCCACAGTCAAGCACACATGGTGGTGGCTTGCGATGCTCTGGGGCTGCATTGCACCCTCTGGCACTGGAAACCTGCAGCATGTGGAAGGTGAGATGGATTTATTGAAGTATCAGGAAATCCTAGGACAAAATGTCATGCTGGCGGGGAAGGAGGTGAAGCGGGGGGGCCCTGGCGCCCCCACAGTACATTGATCCCAGCATACCTCAAATTCCACCAAAGCTGGTACAGTAGAAGTCCTGATGATTCAACAGGGCCACCACAGTCACCTGACTTGAACCCCATAGGAAATCTCTGGGGATTTGAAGAAGGTGGTTGCAGCACAAACCCAAGAATATTACTGAACTAGAGGCCATTGCTTACGAGGGACGGGCTAAGATTCCACAGGAACGCTGCCAGAAGCTCTGCATCCTCGCTTGCAGCAGGTCATAACTGCAAAAGGGTGTTCTACTAAGTATTATGAAGGGGCTGAATAATTTTGAGACTGGAGAAATCATTATAAGTTGCATTTTCAGTTGAATTTGGGGAAACCACTTGAAGCATTGTGTTGGAACTATTTTGATTGCTTTTTGTTTGATTTGTTCATTGCAAACAGTATAATTAATAAAAAAAAATTTGAGTGTAACTGTACTTGACTTAGTTAGCATCGCTCACCTTCACACCCCAGGGTCCGGGTTCAGGGCTGGGGCCGCGTGGAGTTTGGATGTTCATGTTCTCCCGCGCTGTGGGGTTTCCTCCGGTACTCCGGTTTCCTCCCCCAGTCCAAAAGACATGCATGGTAGGTTGATTGGTAGGTTTGTAAATTGTCCGTAGTGTATGAATGGGTGCGCAGTGTGTATGTGATTGTGCCCCCAGCGATGGACTGGCACCCTTTGTCCAGGGTGTACCCCGCCCTTGTGCCTGGTGCTTCCTGGGATAGGCTCCAGGTTCCCAGCGAACCCTGAAGAAGGACTAAGCGGTTGAAGATGTATGGATGGATGTACTTGGACCTGGTCTAAATGAAAATGTAACGGTCTAAATGAAAATTACGCTTTTAAAATGTAATTGAATTAAAGTACAAGTATTAATTTTCATTTAAAACCAGGTATAATATAAAACCCCTAAAATCATACTTTCTTTATTGTAACAAACTATAATTGACTTTCTACCTCTAAATGTTAGCAATCAGTCAACACATAGTCTTCAACAAAGCCGAGTTGATTATCAGTGAATCTTCTGTTGAAAATTCATTCTTTATTTCTTGAAAACATCTTAGGCTAAAAGTGTGCTATTATAACACAGCCAACCCTACTTCTTTGTATAAAAGACTTTGTGTAAAAAGACTTGTGTGCATTTGTCTGTCCTTTACTTCCATAACTCTCAAATATTCCAAGCATCCATTTACAAGCACAGAAACCAAGTGGACCCAAACAAAGTTACTGCTACCAGCTGTGGCTACAGATTCCAAGCTGCAAAGCTCTGCCCCATTTCTCTGCTGCCACAGGAACAGGTGGAGGGCCTGGCACTGCATTTTACCAAGCATTAGACTCCACTCGGATCAACTGCAAAGTCACAGACAGCAAATGTTCTCACAGGCTGTGTGAGATGGACAGAGACAGGATGCAACCTTTCTGTTTACTTCCCCAAAGGCCCGAGTCGTTTCCTGCTGGTCATTTTGTCAACGAACGCAAAGTCAATGAATTACTGTATGTTTAACTGTCACGTAACTCAGGCCTTGACACAGCTAAAAAATAAAAGGCCTCTTCCCTGTTGCAACACCAGTTGTCCATAGATAAGAATGTAAATTTTATCGTAAATTTATGTTGGAAGTTTTAACACTAGTTTTTTATTACACTTAAGGTGTAACTAGCATTGCATTAAAAATTAATATACAACAAAACTCTATTGCACAGATGTATTTTGGCATATGCAATTAGTAAGGAACCAAGAGGAATGTTTATTCATGATCTTATTGCTAGCTAGTTAAGGTTTGTCTATTTCATATGCAACATGCAAGCATTTTAACTACATAAAATGATGAATACTTTGAGCAGGTTGAATACTTTGTACTTTTTTCATACTATTCCACTAGGTCCATAAATATTTGTACATCAACACTGATTATCATTCTTTAACTGTCTGCAGCTGCAGGTTCACCTTCCTGAACGCAGGTGAGTTCAATCAATTTAGCTAGAAAAATTTTGACATAGCCATAAGTAACCAAGCCATGCAAGGCTAGGCTTATCTACCACCAAGGCATGCAGTTCTCTTTGCTGAGGTGCTTGCTAGCAAAAATGCAATTAACTATGCAAACTGTGTTAGTGCAGTGAGGGGTAATAAATACTATTGTGTTTTGTTATCTAATATAATTAGCGCCATATCCATCCATCCATTTTCTGCAGCGCTTTATCTTACACAGAGTCACTAGGAAGCCTGGAGGGTACAATCGCACACACATTCAAACACCCATTACAGACAATTTAGAAATTCCAATCATGCACATCATTCAACACATGTCTTCGGATTGGGTGAGGAAATGGATTACCCGGAGGAAACCTTGAAGCACAGGAGAACATGTAAACTCTACGCACACAGGGCAGAGGTGGCATTCAAACCCTTAACCTTGGAGATGTGAGGGAAATGTGCTAACCACTGTCCAGTGCATAACGATATCCACTTCAAAATTTACACACATAATGTCTCTTGACTTTATACTTACAGTATAAATATAAGCATAAAAGGAGGTATTCTATAAGCATAAACAAATATATTTGTTAAAATAAGAAGCAAAATTGAGACTTCATGAATTACCAATATGAATACTTAGTTGCAAAGTTGTTGTTGCCAATGTACAGATTCAAGATGTATACAGTAATAAGTAATTATTTTTTGCAGTATTATGGTTCAACTTTGGCCCATTCCCTCCAGGCAAATTGTCTTCAATTCCCCAATTATGATGGCCTTACTGATGAACCTCACAATTTCAATGGGATTCAAATCAGGAGATTGGAAACAACATTCAAGCACCTTTCTTGAGATATTTTAAGCATTATGTTTGGCATTGTTATTTTGTTGAAATGTCCATCTTCTCCCAAGATTCAGTTTTTGCCTATTAGTTGAAAGTCTCCTCTCAGTACATCACCCCATTCATATTTCCTTTGAAAAGAGTCCTGATTATCTATGTCAAGATATTTATCTCTGTTCTTTTTTCCATTTTATTTAAGCAAATAAGCTGTGTGTGAGGTGTAGGAACTGAAAAGATTGGGTGTGCAGTGTATTGCTTTATTGTTCTCTGTGTAACTGTTGTTTCTGCTGCTTTCAAGTTCTCCTGCAACTCTTTTTAAATGATTGCTGGCTTCTTTTCTTACTTTCCTTATCATAAGTCTGAGAGCACTTTTTGCCGGTGCATCTCTTTGGTTAAAATTAGTTGTGGTTTGTTGAACTTTCCACCTGCATATTATCAAGCCAACTGTACTGGACAGGGATGATACTAAAATTCAAGTAATACAGTAGTAGCTTTTGTTTGTTTGTTTGTTTGTTTGTTTAAATGGTCTTTGCATTTCTGCTACAGAATATAGCAGGAGACAAAAAAAACAATAATTTTTTTTCACTTTCATTGTTTGCCTTTTCTCTTAGCTGTTTTTTTGCTGCTTGGTTTTCTTTCCATGTTTTGTTAGGGCTTAATGCTTAAAGATAAGCATTGTAACAAAGAGAAGAACCTTAGCTATCTAACAATTTTGCTTTAAATGGTAAAAACCCTCACTGTGTGTGACAGTGTTTTATTGCTTGATTCTAGTGATTAAGCTGCCTTATTTATTTTCCTTTGTGTAATCTAAAATCACACATTCTCAAGTATAATCTAGAGATCTCTATAAACCAGTGCATTGCTCAACACATTTTTTTCATATGCACTCTGTTAGCCAGATATGGTAAACCCAATAAACATAATAAATTGTACTGATATAATTATAACATACAATGATTTGGTATTCTTAAGAATGATATTCTTAAGAATGTATTTATTAATTGCAAGTAGACACAACATTTGGTGAAAAATTACCCTAGAAAGTTTGCTCTAATATAAAAGTTCTCTCTAATGTATTCTGATCCTCTTGGCCCATGTGAAGTTTTTGAATAATGTTTGCTTGTACAGCTGTGTTATTGCATCATCTTTCATCCACCAAAAAAACCCTCATAGCTCAATTATACAGACATGCACAATGTCTGATAATGTGTTTCCTCAAGCTTCCAAATTTTTTCTGACAACAAGGTCCTGACGTCCTGCAAACATTTGTAATTGGTCTCCACCAACAGAGGCCCCACTATGGCTCCACATGTGTATTCCATCCCTCCTGCTGTGAATATGAATCATCAGTCATTCCAGCAAGCCTTCAGCTACATAGAGACAGTCAAGCTATTCTCATACTGACTTATATTTAAGTGTGAATAAAGATGTAAGGTCATCTAACTTTGGATCTGTGGTATATTGATGCTGGTTTACATTCTCAACAAAAGTAACTGAGTCTTTCTGTCGCATGTTGAGCACTAACCCAGAGCCATGATTTGGGTAGATATGGTAACTGCAATTGGTAGGCGTGAGGTGGCTGGTGCCAGTTACCACTGTTTCAAGCTGTTTTAATGATTCTAGGTTAGAGCCAGTGACCAGACTTCTGTAATTAGAGTAACCCCAAGACTGAGCCTCCAGCTCGTGCCTGTTGGAAATGTGGGTAGTGCACAGGAAACCTTGCCAACTTGGCTCCATGTAAGTCACTAAAAATTCTAATATATGGACTTTTTCTAGCAGAATTTCATCTGTGGTGTCTTTATTCACTCCTCAAAGCTGGCACTAGTAACTTTACACAACAGCTCACTACAGCTCACAATAGCTCACAACAGCTCACAACACTACCATCCTTACATTTTGTACATTTTATTTATTTATTTATTTTTACATTTTATTTCATTTGCACAACCAGTTCTGGAAAAGGAGAACTTACATGGTTGTCCAAGAATGCAGAAGAGATGCATGGCAAAATATTCAGGAACGTCTCCAGCTTTCCATGCTGAAATCTATCTACCAGTCATACCCCAGACTGCTGATCCCATCATCTGAGTGGAGGAAAACACTATACAACTCCTGTTTAGCCTTCATTGTCTTACTTGTGCTGAAATGCAGAATTCCTTTATGCACACTCCAGTTGTGAGATGCTTTTTTGGAAAATCTCTCCAGTGCACACTCTGCAAATACAAAATCCAAGTTCCCATTTTTGATTGAACTGCTTGGTGCACAACAGGGAGGTTTCCTCAGCTTACTCTATGCATCATAGCCCTGAATGCCTTCAGGGTCCTGTGACTACTTTTATGAGCTTTGACACAAAATGATATTAGATGAAGTACACCTAAGCTATCAATCTGAAATTGAGCGAAATGAATCTAAAATAAGCATGATTTATGCTGGTCATTGAAATATAATAAAACTATTAAAAACAATGAAAGCAAGGATTTGTGCTGTGTTATAAAACAAATACTCATAAAAACACATTCCAAGAAACTTTATGGAAAAGAAAATAATCTGATAATAGTCACCTCTTCATATAATAGCGGCCTTTTGGGGAAATCACACTAACAGAATGTGTGATGTCTAAAAACTTTCGCTTTTGTGTCAAAACTGTTGACCTGAAGTTGGAAGTGAGCACTCTTCACACTGTGCCCCCACCCTGTGCAAAACCATGGCTCTCCTGTTTGTTTGTATAGAAGTTAACTGTGTGACTGGAATGTCTCTTCACCCCCACCATGTCTTTTCACTCTTCATTCTCCTAAATATTTCTGTGTGAAAATGACCTTTTATGTGTATATATTGTTTTATATATATGTGTGTTAATTTGCACATACTTTATCTGTAGATTCTTATATAGACTATAAAATGTCTGCGTAGCAAACAAAATGTTTGAAAAATTAATTTAAATGTTTTTGATTTATGGATGGAATATTCTTATCATTCATATTTCTCATACAAGGCTCCACTGATAGAGTTGCCTCCGCAGAATCCTTTCATTTAAAGTTTCCAACAGTCAACTGAAAACACGTAAGAGTCTTCCTTTAATCTCTAGTCATCTCATGTACCTGAACATCTGTTGATGATTTCACTGCCTAACCTCTCTGGTACTGTCTGGAATTTTTCTCTGACTCAGAGCTGAAGTAACAGCTAGTACATATATTTTAGACCAGCAAAATACATGTTCATGCAACACTGGGGATTTTCCCTGTATTAAATATGGAGCGGTTCCAAACAGAGGTATGACACATATGAAGTCATCTTAATCCGACTACAGTCAAACCAGATGCTACCATTCTGAATAACATTTAAAAATAGTACATCACTTACTCCAACCTAATGACTTTTTGACACACTACTTAGTATTGCTGTATGTTGATTTGGCTAGTACACAAAACTAACTTGCAGTTAAACCCTTTCCCCCATTTCCTTTGAAATTATTGGGCAAAGACCAGTTTTAGCCATTTTAATAATTTAATAACTTTTAATAATAAAAAGAGGTTTCATATGATAACGCCTTTGTATGTGAATACATTTATGAGCAAATGCTGTCAAAAGTGTTTAAATATATATACATATATACATAATCTATTTTTTTGGTAGAAATTAACACTTTTAGCCTATGACTGAAAGCACAATTTTATGACCCTTATTGTGTTTAAATATTTAATAAATATATATTAAATATGAAAGCATTTACTTTTCTTGGCTGAATGACCACTGTGCACTGAACAACTTATTGGTTCAATGTACAACTCTGCACATAAGCAAATTAAATATCTGCTCAGGGCCTCACAGCTAGCAGGGGTCCGTGTTAAGGACAAGAGGAATATAGGCTTATAATAATAATAACAATAATAACAATAATAATAATAATAATAATAATAATAATAATAATAATAATAATAATAATAATAATAATAATAATACAGTGACATCAATATATAAAGGTGTATAAAGCTAGCACAGGGAAATGAAGCACAGTGATTTCAGCATGTATGAAAAGGACTTAAAATGTTAGGTTTTAGTATATTAATATAAAGCATAGAATGAAGAAATTAAACTGTCAGCCCTAAGAATTTCATATTACATGTCTTGAATATCAGCAAAATCCCACTGGTGTAATAATTTTGAGATGATGTATAGCTAGTGAGTAGGGTGTGCTTAGTGGTTAGCACGCTTGCCTTGCAACCTCTAGGGATGGGGGGTTTGATTCCTGCCACCATCCTGTGTGTGCAAAGTTTGCAGGTTCTTCATGTGCTTCGGGGTTTCCTCTGGGTACTCTTGGTTTCCTCCCCTCAGTCCAAAGAGAAACGTTGTGGACTGATTGGCATCTCTAAATTGTCCATAATGTGTGAATGTGTATGTGATTGTGTCCTGCAATGATTCCCATCCAGGATGTCCCCTGCCTCATTCCTCGGGTTCTCTGGGAGCCCCTCCAGGCTCAGCAAAATACTGTGGATAAGCGGTACAAAAAATAGATGGATAGATGGCTTGTCAAGTAAGTTGTCAAAAGAGCTATAGAGGCCTAATGATGTTAGAGAAGGCTAACCTGAGATTCGCTTAGATAATGCCAATGTGGGAAAACAAAGACATATCGTCCTCTGGAAGTAAGCCAACTGTCTAGTTTGTAACTACTGTGATTAGGTTCACTCTTCTGTTCTTGTTATTACTACTTGGTTGGTATCATGTTACATCTCAGATGATCTCAGTGCATTATTGAAATACTCAGTGGACCACAGACAGCTACAGTTGCAGCCCCTGGCGAAAACCTCAGCAGATTATAAAACTCATCTAATTATATAGGCTACACTTCAGTTCAGTTCCCTTGATTTATACAAGATGTGCACACACTAGACTACAAAATCATGTCAGAACTGGATCTGTGTCAGTGAGATGAACCACCTCCCCTGCAGAGAGGGGCTGGTCCTATCTGGTATAATAACAGTTTATCTTTATTCCCATAAACTAGCTCGTACACTATGAGTGCGAGACTAGACACTGTCCTCTCCTCAAACCCGAGACTAATGGAACCTGGAAAATAGGAAAGGTGAGTTTCGGAGAATTTAATCTTCCAGACTTCTCGTGTCCTTACACCGGCAGTGTAAAGGCTGGAGTGACGTGTGACCTTTAAGCCGTTAGTGGGCGTTCAGTGGTTCTCTAAGGTTCCTGAGCAGTGGGAGCTGAACACACAGCAGTGTGGATCTCTTTTTTCAACGTGGACGCGAGGCGCAACGGACAGCGCGGCTGTTCTCCTCCCTTCCCTGCGCCAATGTTACGCACAGATTCCCACCAATGCGCCCTGACTGGGAAACGTATTTCATCGACGCACGTGGAAAGGTTTTCCAGCGATAAAAGACACACCACATCTTTTACACAACGCGACTTCGGGATCTTTGATGAGTCCGATTTGCACACCTGTAGAGGTAAGATAGCATCTTCATAGAGCTTTGTGTCAGTTGATGGCGCAAAGGAAAACTATCACAGACGTCTCAACGCGCGCTTTATGTCAAGCATCTAGTACGCTTAATGTTTAAGACATAGACCAAACTGTTTCAACTAAAGCTGTTCAATGTGTGTGCTGTGTTAGAAGTGATAAGGTTTTATTCAAACCAAAACACTACTCTGTAACTCTATAACTTTATTCAGTTGCTGAACCGACTCTCACCTCTGAATCAATAGGTTAGAATCAACTCCTCAGACTATGTGGTGCAAGCCTGAAAGTTGAAACAATAGAAAGTTTTGTCAGTAAAGACATGAACCTCTGCTCTTCACTTGTAATCTAGAGTTCTACCGCACATCAGTACAGGGTAAAGTCTTTATAAACACACTTTATAAACATATTGCCATAGTCTACTAAATAATATGTCAAAGTAGTAAGCTGTGTGTTGTAGCTGATATGCTTTAAACTTCTTAAACTTGTTGCAATAGAAAATGACTCATTTTATAACCCATTTTATATTAAGCTAAATGAAGTGCCTCTTGGCATTGTGAGAGGTTTTAGGTTGCTAAGAACTGTTGTTTTTCAGAATAATGTTCAGTTGAGCTGTATAATGTGTATCATGTAATCAGAGACATGTTGCTTGACTAGCAATTTGACTTAATGTGCATTTTATGGATATTCGCTTAAAGGTTCATCAAATTCCCAAATACAGTCAGTGTGTCAGTGAGGCTTGCTTAAAAAGCCCTCAGAAACAGATCTGCTTGTAGATAAATGCAACACGGACTCATGGAGCATTGGCCCTGCTCAACGCCCCTCTTGCTCAACTGACTTTACTTCTTTTAGCAACTGGAATGCTGACTATTCAGAGCTCAAGAATAAAACATGGCCTGCTCTATAATCAGACATTTAACTTTAGCCTGGAATAAATTGCTTTTATTAGCTGTTATGCCAGGGATGACAGTCATCAGAGTCAGATTGGCTTTATTGCTTTCACATGCCAAGAGTTGGTCCTGGTTTGTGCAAGCAACAGGGACATTAATCATAATAATAATAAAAGTGAAAACATAATCGGACTTTGAAAAAGTTGTTATTTACATGCATATAATAGTGCTTTTTGACTGCAATACAAAGACTGTGTGTAGACAACAAGTTAAACTCTGAAACACCAAATCCTGAATCCTGAATCCTTAAACCATGCCAAACATTTAGCATGCCAGGCACCACTGAAATGAAAATTTTTGTTCACATATGGATTTGTTTATCAAAATGGATTATTTGTCTAAAGAAATGCTTGCTCCATATGCACCTGTGCTAAACCTTAGCAACACGGAGTGGATTGTCTGCCAAATGCAGTCTCTTGAAAAGCACCCAACTTCTGGTTATTATTTTGGTGTAAACATACTGTGGACCTGTTGGATACATATATGTAGAACTTGGCAAAACATGACAGTCACAGATTCTGGCTTAGCACTCCTGATAATATCCCTGTCATAGCAAAACATGGAAATATTTCCCATGAAAGATATTCCTGTCTTTTCCCAGCTACTTGTTTATCTTGAATGTTGTTGTGTATCACATGGAAAATATATTTCGTAGATAGCAAACATAGGAATCTTTGAGGAGAAAGGGTGCGGCTTCACCATTTGGAGTCACAGAGAAGAATGTGAATGTGTGAACTAAAAGATGTTAAGTTTATGTTTAGGGCCATGAAAGGGAAAGCTACACATTTACTTTGAAAACACTCATCTCTCACACCTCTGCTGTAGAGAGACTTTGACAAATAGCCTGCGCCTTGCGTTTTCCTCTTTACAGGAAAGCAACACCCATCCTCATGAGCATGTCAGTGGAATAACCTGAATCTTCATCTCCTTTTTTTCATAAACCACAACAAGAGGAATGATGATGATCTTCCCAGTTCTCTGCACAGTATACCACAACATGCCTACAGAAAATATACATCTGTAGTACATCCTGTGCTTTTCATTTCAGGAGGATGATATTTCATTAACACTCTGGCAGTTTTCTAAACCATGCCTCTTCTCTTGTGGCATTTTTACATTTTTGCCAAGAACTGGAACAGGCTCAGGTCCTTTGAAGACCTATTTTAGACCAAAAGCCAAAACATGTCTCCAAATACTGCAATAAAACAATTGTTGTCCATATATTATTCTTAAGGCTCTTTCAGTATAATAGTTCCATCTTTATGATTACCCAGACCATAAGTTGTGTTTGCATGCATCATAAGCTAAAGTAACAACATTCACTAGACGATGTTGATGTATACATATGGTAGATGATGGTTATATTTTGATGGAGACAGTTCTACAAATCCGTAACAGGCAGTTTTTCCTTTTTTCCTGCTTTAACTCGAGTCTTCTACAAGCCAAAAGCGTAGTTTTACACTCATCTCCCTTTTGCGGCAGTGTTTTCAGCCCAGTGATACAGTGGCGGCCTGTTGAGGAGATAGACGTTGGCTTTAGTTGAAAGGGGGAGTCAGTCTGGAAGGAAGCAGTGGTGCTACAGCTGCGTTTACAATTCTGAATGTGAGGTGGTTCCATGAAGGCTGTCTTGTGCCTGCTGACTCAGAAATAACACTGTTTGTCTCTATAAACTGTTACGGTCTTCTATGAATCTTTTAGCCCACCTCCCTGTTCTGACTTATAAGATCTCTGGATGTATAGTGCTTCAGGCATCTGACATCCTTTCTTCAGCACTTCCCCTGTGCTTCCCCTTGTATAAATCATTACCATCTTTGTAGTTTATTGCATTTTAATTATCATGCATGATTAGCTTTTTTATAGACATGCTTTTTTCAGGTGCCATGGATAATTATTATTGTTATTTGTAAATGTAGACGCCGTTTAACTTCCACCCATGCATGATTAAGTGATAACAGTACTTATCTGTCACCTTTTATTTGCTGTACAGACACTTTGGACTTTATTTACTCCATTCTGGCATGGCTTACCAGCTATAATTTGTCACATGCAGAGACACAAAGGGATTTTCCCTCATAAGAGAGACTCGAGCTGATAGAATTTGTTCTCCAGACAGTTTTTTTTTACAGTCTCATTCTTTACTATAGCCGATGACACTTTTATAGTGCCTTGGAAAAGTCTGGATGTTGCAGCTCTACAGGTCAAACCCTTTTCCCTAACTGTATGCTCTCTACGGTAACAACCACACTTATGTGAAATTATGATGCCTCACAGCCAGCCGGAACGACTCGGGTTTGGATTTTCAGCCCGAGCTGCTTATCATGTCGTTAGAAGACTTCTCCCTGCCATGTCACGGGCTGCCTTCGGGGAATGCCTCAGTCTTATAATCTACAACTACAAGAAAATTGTGTTTTTCCTCTGTAGGTGCATTTGTGTGTATTTTCACATGTAACAGAATTACTATCCCACACAGCTGCTGTGCTCCTTCAGGGAGTTGCCAAGTGTGGTCCAATCTTTCACAACTTCAGAATGTCTGATTTAGAGCATGCCAAGTGCATGAAATATGTACACAATGTCAGTTTCATGGAGTTATTTTGTACACATAATTCATATAACATATGGGCTGGAGAAGATTATGCAGAGAACCTAATTGAACCAGAAATCTTAGATAGGTGGATAGATGTGCCATCTACTAATACAAGAGTACAGCCCACATATGTTGTAAGTTAGGGTAAGTATTTACAAGACCAAATTGTATCTATTTAGGATATTTTGGATATTGATGTTGAAGGAAGAAGAGTTACAATACCACTTTGGTACTTGTATCACAACAAGCATTAGAGAAGTTTTTATGGACTGTTTGAACGTGAGCACAATCAACAAACATTCTAGTTCCCTTCACCTTGGTGTTTGAGGACCACATATGAAATGGTTTTGTTGCTCTTTACCGCCCTGTTTGCTGCTTAAGTATGGGCATCTACTTCAACCAAACATTTCTCACTGTTGCGGCCCAGGCTACAAGAGAGGGCCTTTGTTTTTGGTGAGAATGAGGAGGAGACCGAAGAGCCCGTGCCATGGGCGGGATGAATGCTGTTACAGCAGGAGGGTTGAGTCCACTGGGAAATCTGAAGGTCAGCTAGAAAAGAAACAATGACGCCCCTTCTTTGTCTGAATGTGGACAATAGCACAGGCAGGTTGGTGCTGATGTCTCTCATGTGCAGTATCTCCACTGTTTATTTTTGTGTTTGGGTACATCAGGTGGCCTCCCTGTGAGCAAGATCAATTACTGGACATCAAAATATAACCTTGTACTTTGTCACACAACCAAAATACAATGCCCACAGTGGCTCTGTTGTTTGTGTGAATGCAGGTATGTTAGTGTTGGCCACAAAGCATTTGATATTGACTTTTGTACAGTTTTCTGGCCACAAGCTTCCGAACCTTGAAGGTTGTAATTTGATTGGCTCTTTGTACTTCTGTATATGTACTTTCACGTTCCAGTTTTGAATAATGTGGCACAATGAACAACATATAGTCTGTGGTACATTGTTCAGTGATGCCCTACTCCCTTTGACACTCCCTTTACACCCTTCATACTGAGAAATCTGAAGGGTTGGTCCCTCTCTATAGGGGCTGAAGGTAACGGCCATTTGGAAAGCAAAAACGTCTTCTTCTTTTTTTCAAAGCTGAAGCCAAAGTTTTATCATCACATAACCACTGACATGTAAACAACAATATGTATACATTTACCTTTGTGTGAGTGAGATATGAATCTTGCAGGACACACATAGTAAAGCCACGTTCATTAACATGCATTTACATCATTCATTCATCCTTAGTAACTGCCTGATCATAGCCATGCTGGTTTCAATTACGCGTTAGTTTGTTTATTTTTCATTATTTCACTAGTTGAGCTCAATTATGAACTTGAGTGTTGTAGCCGAGGTTGAGGAGCCAGTATTCAGTAACCATGTTGACATTGCTGGTATTTACAAATTTTTCCAGTGCTTCCAGTGTGTCTGGAGACATAGGGGTATGGTTCATATCTACATACTTATGCTTATGCTTATCATATACTTATACAGATTGCATTGTTATTGCATTCCACCGCTACTATATAATAATGAACAAGAATACAAGCCAAAGAAATGGCTATTTCAAACAAATACAAATATACAAGTTGCAGAATGTTACCTGAACTAGCAATAGAAATATGGAAACCTATAGGAGCATATTTTACTGCAGCACTGCTGTCCGCTGTTTTATTTAATTTAGTTACATTTTACTATTACTAAATGCAGTGCTTTTGCTTGAACTTAGCCTACATTTTATAGGTAAACTTGACTGCCAAGTGGAGATTGTTGAATTCAGAGTAAAACAGGGCAGAGACTCTGAGGAGAAAAATGCCATCGGTTGTTGCTTTCAAGGATGAATATTTTGGAGGGCCTTTTATTGTAACTGCTTTTGTCATGCCAATGAGGAACAACCTTACAAATGGCTGCCGCTGGCGCCCCCTTTTGGAGTGCACTTCCTTGGACTTCATCACTTGAGAATGGACTTAGTCACTTGACTGAAAAAACATTCACAGCATTCCGCTTAAAACTTATTAAAGAATGTTGTTTGAAGCGAGTTAGTGGTGAGTAAATGAAAATATTTTACGGAAGGGCTATGGGAAAAGGTCTGTGGCTGGTTGTCTGCCATGTCAGTCATGCTGGCTCTTTCTGTTCTTGGCCACATTTGTTAACAAAACATACCAGATTCTCCTAGCGAAGCATGGAGACCTGGCTGGTTGTGAAACTAGTATGTGTAAGACATATACCACAAGGTTTCAGTCAGTTTCCATGTAAAATTAAATACTGATAATGACTAACATGAGCTTTTCTTAAAAAAAATTTAAACCACAAGCTATGATGGAGGTTGTTTGAATCTTTTGCATTAAACTGTAATGACATCACTATTATATGATTGCAAATGTTCTATGTAGGAGAGACATACTGCCTACTCATGACATATGACAGGTCTACACATGGTTCTGCTGAGAGAAAGCTGGGACACCCCATATTAGTTTGTAATGCATGCACTTAGTCATTTCTAAGCTATACAACTCATAAACACAGATCGCTTCCTCACACTTTTAAACCTAGACTTTACTGTCTTCGCAATCACTTGCAAAAGAAAAAAAAAACCTCCCCTGCTTTTCCATACACACATGTGCATACACCTACACATACACACAGCTGTCCAATTGCACCTCATATGTCAGCAGGAGTGTGTGTCTCTGTCTGTTACTGTCAGGATCGGGCCTTGAGAGCATGCAGATGCACCTGAAGCATGCCATGAGGGATCGATTGATAGATTTGAAATTATAGGATGTAAAATTTTTCCTTCATGCTTTTTCATCATGACAGGATTTTTGCCTGAGGAGCATGTTAGACCAATTTGAGGCATGCACTTTGACACGTAGGACGTTGCACTACATTAGAGGTACAGAGTAGTGTGTAAGTGTCACTATAACATCTGGGTCAGTTAAGCAGATGTTGGTCCATTACCATTTGGCCTTTAAAATACCCCCCAGCCCCCAGAGGAGGCACTTACCTCATATTAGAACCTTCACAGTGGTAAAGAGAAGAGTTATTTCTTGCCTGCAACTCTGCTTCTGGAATTCAACAAACAAGCTCTGGAGCCAAAATAGTATATATAGGGTTCAACCGCTGAGCCTTGTGCGCCCGAGTCCTTCATGCTCACAGTTACAGGAAGTGAGAAGGCCTTTAATTAGACAACACTGGAAATGAGGTTCTAAAAGACCCAGGGCAGTGTGCTGAAAAACACGCTGGAAAGGACATTACAGTGCATCATGCCAAAGTGATTTGGAAATCACACTGTTTGCAAAAAGTTCTAAAACAGCAAAAAGTATGAAGGCAAACAACAGGGCCTCAATAGCAGGAGTTATGTAGCCACTAGCACAGTGGATACAGACTGTGAGATTATACACGCCCTTTTATTGATACAGAGGGAATACATTTATGTATTGACATAGATAAATCAAAGCTCAGAAAAAGACAGTGTTAACTCTTTGGTTGTAAAGCAAAAGACATCAGGAAAGGCAAACCTCTAACCATGTTTGAATTATGGAGATCTGCTTGAAAGCTCTATTTGGGTTACATTGTGAAGATTGGACCCCTGGCTGATGGTGTTCTGTGACAGAGGGCATGATGGGAATAAATAAAGGCCAAGGGGCATGTGTCACTTGATAGATAGGTGTCACTTGATAGTGCTTCGCAGACAGAGCCCTGGTCAGCCCTGTTATTTCCTTTCACTATATCACCAGTTCCTGTTGAACTTACAGGACAAATGCTCAACACATTGCACAAGCAATAGAGAAGCACATTCTGTATCCATGCCAACCATTACATATGTTCGTCTTCCTTCTAAAGGAGATAGAGATTCAGAAAGGCAGAGAAAGTCACTACAAGTCTCTCCCACCCCCTGTTTCCCAAACAACTTCTATTGGACTTCAGCTCTTTAATTGCTTTGGCTCGAACGTAGATATTTTTCCCAAAGTGATTTTTTTTGTATCAAAGCCTTCCTTCTTGAGTGAAAGAAACGGAAAGCACTGCACCGCTGGATAAAGAGGGCAGGGTTTGCTCGCTTTTCTTAGTCTATACTAAAAGAAGGAAGTAAAGCAGAAAGAAACCTCTATATTCTAAGCTTAATAGAGAAAAACTACGTTTATTTCTCTAACCTATGTATCAGCGCTGGTGAGTTCATCAAGTTTGCTTACAAAAACACACACTGGAACAAAGAGCAGTTGTAAATGACACAGTCCAATATTTCTGTTGGATTTGTGGTAACAAATAGCTGTCAGTTCTGTATCACTTAAGCTTTCATTTTGAATATGACCTTGACTTGCAGCACAGCTGGTGGTGACAGTTTCAGTGCTCAGAAGTTATTCGTTTGACTGATCTGGAAGAATTTCGGATCAGTCTAGAATGCTGTGTCTAAGCTCATTTTGTCTCATTGTGTCTACTTTGTAAAATCATCTGTCTTCTGCAGGTTTTATACTTCCTGTGCCATAATCACACCATGCCTGAGGGGGCGGGCGGGGACAACCAGAAGAAGCTAGTAACCAAGGTGAGTAGCCACAAGATGCAACCTGCAAAAGACAGTCAGCTGATTAAATGCAAACATAATTCATGCAAAGGAACTGACTATTCTTGATGGATGAAGATGTCTCATTATTTAAATCAGTATAGTAGTATTATGAGGGATAAAGGGTTCCACCTTTCCCCACTAAAATTATTAGGTCTAAAGACACATTTTTAATTCAGATGACCAGTTAAAGAGAATAATAACTATAAGAACTCAAACATATCTATATAACAGCTTTGATAATGGCATTGTGATTTCCACCACCGCTAAAAAGTCAAATAAATAATTAAATAAATCACATATGCCATAGCTATACTTCATGGACTTCTGGGGGGTCTCTGGCCCCAACTTTGAGAACTTAAAAGTTCCCAGATAAAAGTCACATACATTGACATGATGAGAAAGCTCATATTTACAACTGAAAGGAATATCTCTGATAAAAATGAATTATTTGTCAGTGGAAATGACATACAAAAATGTGTTTGTGCATGATAGGAAATTTAACCCTGAACTGAATGTAGAGGAATGAATTGAGGATTCCATATTTTTAGATTGTAGTCTCCTCATAAATTATAAATAAAATCTCAACTTATATTATGAAATATTCTGACAACTGCAATGGTTTACGATTGCTCATTTCTCTTTGATGGGTGGAAAACCTCTGATCACACTTGTGATGTAAGTTCCAAAGGAAACACACATATCTGAGCATTTTGTATCATATGAGATATATTTGCGCGTGCTCAACACTAACTGTCTTATTTTATATAGCCATAATTCAGCAACAGAAAGCCCAAACTATTCCTTAGTTTTCAATATTTGTTTGCTGAAAAGTACCCATTCATCGCGTGTGTTCTGCAGTGGTGTTTTTAGAAAATACAGCAACAAGACACCAGTTTATCCAAAGCTAAAAGCAACATAAGACTAACTATTTACACAAATTTCTCCACATAAAATAATAATAATATTGTTATGCAGTGAATAATGTTGACAGCAAAAACATCACATTAAATATTGGTAAGGTTTCAATTGTTTGGGTTGTTGTTAGCATATCTGACTGGTGAGTGCATCGAATACTTTTAGAGTAAAGCACACCAGGTTTTGACCACATCCTCATAGGCAGGTGCAGATGCCACAACTCTACATCTTTGCAAAATTTGAACAAAGAAAGTAACACAATTCATGCCAGAAAACAGCAAAAGGGCTCACGTTAAGATGAATCCTGAATGTGAGCATTTATAAACTTACTGGTTACTGTAATATTTACTCTAATAAATGTAATAAGTTAATAAATATATTATTATATAAATACACTATATAAATTATATAAATACATTCTTACATGGCTGTAACAAGTGTGGAAAATGCTGAAATTATCTGCCTTTTTAACTTTAAGTAGACTAAAACACACAGGTATCGTGGACACAGTACAACTAATGTGTTGCTTCACGACCTCATAAGCATGCATTACGCACTTACATTAGCATTTAGGGAAATGCAACTTGCAGTGTTTTTCTTGATTCTGCAAGGCACAATACTAAATGTGTTATACAGGAAGAAATGGGTGGATGTAACACCTACATCTCTAGCTTTCAGTGATCCCCAGCTGAACTGTTTTTCCTGGGCAAGGGCTGTTAAGCAGACAGTTAACTGACATGAGAGCTGGCTTGTCGTTACCGGAAAAAAGATAATATAATCAATTGTAATTTGAGAACTTGGCTACTGGGTCCGGATTAGTGATCCATTGCCTGGACTTTACAAATGGGGCTTGTAAAGACATTTTTTCAGTGTTTACTGTTACCCTAGCTAATCAAAGGAGATGATCATCATTAGCTTTTCTCGGTATATAATTTGTGGTTCTGCACGCGTGAATCAGGTAGGTTCCCTAGTTTATTTTGAGTTTTCTGTGAAGTGCTATATAATCCCCAAATCGAGGCCAAATAGAATTTTACAGGCCTTCACTGAAGTGGCCATTATGAGATGGTTGGCTTAATTGTGAGAGACATTTGATAAACTACAGTACATGCTCAAAATAGTAGTATGCTTGGTTAAGATTGTCTTAAACGAGATCTCTAGTCACATATGATGAAAGCAGTAGAAGTAACTTCTAGCTATAAAACAGCAGCTCACATGGTTTTAGGAATTGTGAAGGCCAATTTTATATATATATGTATATATATATATATATATATATATATATATATTATATATAAATGGTAATATAGTATATATATAGCGCTTTTATCCAAAGTGCTTACACTGTGTCTCATTCACCCATTCACACACCAACGGTAGCAGAGCTGCCATGCAAGGCGCTAACTTGCCATTGGGAGCAACTTGAGTCACACTGACACTGCATGTGAGTCACCAGAATCGAACCGCCAACCCTACGTATTAGGTGGACAACCAGTTTAAATCAACGCCATATACACAGTATATATATATATATATATATGTTACAGTATTCTGAACAAAGCAATAGACAAGAATATATATAGAGCATGAGTGTTGGAAGTTTCCTACACTAAACATTTTATTAGTGTATTTACACAAATCGTCCCTTTTGATACACCATTTCCCTCTCTCTCTCTCTCTCTCTCTCTCTCCTCTCTCTCACTCTCACTCTTTTCCTCTCTTTTTGCTCTCTTTATTGCAGCAAATGAATCCAAAGATTCACACAAATCTTTTGCCTGCAAGACTGAATAATGATTTAGTTTATGTTTGTTCTGTTCAGAGGAGCACCTACATTATTATCACACTTGTAAATAGAATATTATACACTTTTGAAACAGTTTGGCCCTGCATTCTTTTTTCACTCAGCATGAAAACCTTGAACTGGCTCTACTAGTGTACCCATCTGACCTTTGAATTGACAGCTGATGAAGTGACCATCTCACTAGCAATGATCTATGATTAGCTGTGGAGGGCATTACCATACCTCTTTGCCTTATTTTCTTCCCTTTCACATTTGTTCATTTGAAACTGCTGCCATATTGTTATTGAGTTTTGAAAAACAGCAGCAAAAGATGAACACTTGCTTTCAGACCTTTATGAGGAAGTCTAAATCATATTGACAATTGATAGTGCCAAAGTGCTTTAAAACTTGGACCAGAGAAGTCTTTGTGAGCAGTTCCAGTGATTGGTTAGATGACTGGTAGACAGACTTGGCCAGTGAGCCAGCATGGTTTCTGACTAACACCAGGTCACAGGAAATGGAGGATGTACTCAGTTGGCTGTTTCATAAATGGCCATCATTGTAGAGGCTATGGCGTACATTCTCCTTCTAACAAGGTCTTTTGTTCTACAGTGTGGCTTGTTTTTGCTCTATGATGTATAGACTGTTTTGGTGCACATTGGTATACATTTTCTTTACTTTAGAACATTAATGTAGTATCTTAGATAATCTGTCTAACACAGCATGCATTCTGTTTGAATAAATCACATGTTTACATGTTTGGTCACCAAGAAATTGAGGGCAGGAAGTGTGACTACTGTTTCTTTCTTCACAGTGAGGTTGCAGCATTTGTGCAAAGCTACGTAATGACACACTTGCACTGTATGTGTGCAAGTTGTTTGCTAAGTCTTTTTTCAAGACTCTTGCTATAGGTTTTAGTGTTTGAAAAAGTACATGGAGCACTTTGGATCAAGAACCAAAGTAAAAGAGAAAGTAATAGGTAGCTGAGCAATCTGATTTGAAACTCACCTTCTTTCACACTCTTTCCTACTTTGTGTCTCATATTCTGTG